>JARYHS010011408.1:302902613-303079526 GCA_031002005.1 Vandiemenella viatica | reverse complement strand
CTAATTGTCACTGCATTGGTCAGAATTCATGTCAAGAATTAAAGTTATATGTTATTATCACTCTCTAAAGGTAATATTTCGCCCACCTTTTAATCTCAACAACGCAGCATCAGCATCGTATGTCGATTCCCGTCAAACAATGTTTCAATGAAATACTTTTGAAAATAATGCCGTCATCGTTAAATCTGCAGTGGATTAGTGAGTAGGCCTACCACCATGCAGAAACCAAAATTTTCTGACAGTGTGAAGTTATGGAGTTTCCAAAGGGAATTTGAAGTGGAGTATTTTACTAAAGTTGAAAGATTTTTTTCCCTTATGAAATTAAAATGACCTCAACAAAACGATTTAAAATTTAATTTCCTAATGGGGCAGCGAGTGCACGTAGGCAAATTATGCTGTCTAGATTAAAGGACAATACTAGATAAAATAAATGTTTCATAATTGAACATGTTTTTATGTATAGTAAAGTTAAATGTTTCGTTATAATTTTTTTATTTTTTGGTCACACTAGCTGGTGACCATGATTTCATTCATGTTATTAAATAATTTTGTTTGATAGCTACCGACATGCAACCACCATGGTACACGATCGGAGCTCATATCTATTGTTGTGAAAAACGGTTTTCTTAGGACTAAAAAAAAAAAAAAATAAAAAATAAAAAAAATAAAATAAAAAAAAATGTAAAAAACACGTTTTTGTTTCTGGGACACGTTTTGTTTTTCATAACTACTAAATCTCAAATTGTAAGGCATTTATTGTTTAATATGATTGTTTTAGAGTTTATAGTAAGTACTTATCTTAATTTTTAAATCTACTATATTTTTCTGGTTCAGTTGAAAAGAAAATTACGAAAATATTGGCAACATTGACTGAAGTTTTTACGAACGGGGACTTCCCGAAGTGACTAGGTTGCGCGAGAAGGAATCCCCGTTCCCCGTTGTTTGGTTTGATACTCGCTATTTGAACTAGTGCTACCAGCCCTACGAATTTATCTGTAGACCTAAGGATTTTTTCAAAAAATTAGGAATTTTAAATTTATCTACGGTTTTTTGCCTCTTTTTATTACTTGTGCTTTCCTTATATTCGTATACTTGTTAAACTCTCACTGTGTAGTGATACTGAGTTATTAAATTGTCAGTAATTTTGAATCGTTTCCTTGCAACCTTTGGCGTAAACCAAAGATTGAAAAAGAAATAAAGCTCCTATTTTGTATGACAATAGATTTAAATTCAAAGTTAAAAGACCGTAATACAGAATTATCGACGCAGTTTTTATGCACTGTGTGTACTTTGCTCACAATTTAAAATTGCAATCTCAAAATCCTTTGCGTACAATACAAGAACAACCAGTAAAAGAAAATGTAACTATTTCTGAAGTTATGGATCTAGAGAAGACAGAAGAAACAGAAAATTCCGACACCGACCAAACTAGTGTTGGTAGTGCTGATACTAGTGAACGTGATACTGACATAGAGGATGAATGAAATTATGTTACTTATGTAGATACATTTACGAATCATTATGTAAGACATTATATGATTCAGTAAGATTTAAAACACACATGTAAAATGTAAGTTCCGTAAATAAAACTATAATTTAACAAATATACTAATAGTTACCCGCGACTTCGTCCGCGTTGAAGAGTGTTGTAATATAAGATTTTCTTGAGAGGTCTGGTTGCTCAGTGGTTAGGGCGTCCAACTGGAGATGGAAAAGTCCCCAGCTTGAATCCCAGTCTCGGTGAGGATTTTCATAGGTCCTTAGCTCGACCTTCACCTCTGGCATAGGTTGTTGTGTGATGTGAATTACGCCATAATTCTCACTTGGTTCTAATTCCGTGTTGAACTGTGGGTCCTCTATGTCAGGTAGGATTACTGGGTTACGTTAAGAGGCTACGAAAGGGGCTGATTGCGGAGACGTAAAGAAGCCTTGTCACTAGGTCAATACGACCATACAATTTATTTTAGAGCTATTTTTATTAGTAATAGCAGTAATAAATATTGCAATAAAATAACAAACATTTATTAATGTTCCACAACTACTTCATTGAATTTTTAAAACAATAAAAATATTCTGTTTGTTAGGAGTATTTTCAGTTTAATACATCCGTATATACAATATTGAGGATTTGTCTCCTAGGTTTTGGCTGTTTTCATGGCCCTAGTTTTCTTAAATTTATTTGAAAGATTTGAATTTCGTTTACCCAGCATTTCTTAAAATGATTCGCGAATAAAAATGATTATAGTTTTTATTAATGGAAGCTCAAAACGTCAAAATATTGGCAATACATTGATGGAATCGACTAAATATAAAAAAAAATAAAAAAATACTAACATCCAAACAGCAAATAAATACTAAGTAGCCCAAGGGCGTTCATTTCCGTTAAAAAGAAATGCGAAACTAAAAATGAATATTTTGATTTGTATTGAATATTTGAAAAAAAATCTTTAAAAAAAAGACAACTTAATTTGCTCTTTGAATATTGATTTTGTTTTGAGGATATATTGGTTCCATCGACAGAAATTTACATATTATAGTAGTAATTAATTCTTTTATCCATAATGGTCAGTGGTATTGTGGTAATGGTTTTTCTATCTATGCAAACATTTGAATTGCCTGTAGACCAGTTTGCTATAGTTCATTCGTTTCGATCCATTAATTCTGCGCTAAAATATAAATTTCAATGTTAAAGTAGTAATTGATTCTTTCTTCATAATTGATTTCTCAATCTGCCAACAGAATTGAATGTCTACCGGCAAATTACCACTCCGCTTGTCTTTCAAAAATTTACTTCGGTCAACGCCATGTGTTCTGCTAAATCATCCAAGCTTATTATAAATCTTTTGATACAATATCAGAACAAAGCAACACATAAAATCACTAAAATGGCACTCTTGAAATAACTAATAATGTTTATTTTGGCCCAGGCTGCACTTCAACCAAGTCACAAACTCTGCTAATATTACCGCTAGAAAATCAAAGCCTCTATCAGTTGCGCATTAATACATTCACTATAGGGCCTATTTCATGTTGGTAACGTTACGAATGGTGAAATAAACTTGACTCATTATTTCAGATCGCGATACTAAGTGAACCCGAATAATGATGTTGGCAATGTGGCGCTCGTGAAAACGCAGTAAATTAAATACTGAATTCATCTGAAACTACATTCATCCGCATGAATTATGTCATCAGCATAATGACAGTTATTGGAGTAACAAAATTAAATAATTTATATTAAAATTCTGGTAACTTACAGTGTACAACGGAAAGTCCATAATTCTCTACAACTCTAAGACAACTTTCATAATATTGCTGGTCAAGTTAACATCTCGATAATGTGACTGTTACTGCTCGTGATTTAGTAAGGTGTATAATTGCATTTAATATGTTGAGGCATATTCGTATAGTTTGACTTTGTAGCGGCAATATTAACAGAGATAGTGGTGTGGTTGAAATGATGCCTGTAACAGAATAATTTTTGTTACAGCATAAGGCAGAAGGAATTTAGTTATCATTAGTAATAAGTAAGCAGCTTTCATATGCTCCGTGCAAATGAGGTGTATTGTGTTGTAAACGACTTCCAGTGTTGCTTCATGAAACAATAAGTTTATGCATTAGCCCATTGAATACATTCGATTTAAGTTGAGCATTCGGTAGATATTTGAAGAATATTGAACAGTAAGTAAAAAGCACTGTTTCGTGAATCATAGTCTCTACTATTTGTACAAAAATTTTGAGCAAAATATAAAAAGAGTTGGTTAAGTTTTAAATTTCGGCAAAAATAATTTGTAATACAGAGACTGTATAGTAACAAAAAAGAAACAGGAAATAAATTACACCGAGATAGAATGGAATCCTTTACATTTTTATAAATACGACATTTCTGGCACGACTATTTTTCACTTTTAGTGAACCGACTTTCGTGCTAGTATACTCATAGCATTTTACGTTGTTTTTTTTTAAGCTTTAATTTTTCGCAATTATTATTACGCATATATTACGAATGAAATTATGGTGTAATATTTGATATGTAATACTATTTTATGTAAGCAAATGAAAACATCTCTTTGCGAACTTAACAACAGTACCTACCTTTTTTAAAATTTAAGGTTAAGCGCAGATTTATATTTCCTGCTTCCAAACTATTATTTGTCAAGTGCATCGGTTTTATGGCTTTTAAACTAAACACAAACTTGCATATGTAAGAAGGTTTTTGCTTTTATTTCCGAAAAGTAGTGTTTGCGATTTACATAAAAAGCAAAGAGTAAATGTGGCACGGCTATCTACGAAGTAGGAAACTCTTTGTTGTTTGCGAATTAATGGCAATTTCTAAAAGAACATACGTTTTGCGGGATAAAATCTATCCAATGTCACTTCGCACACAATTAACTGACTTCATGCCAAATTTCATTTAAATATGTTGAGTTATTAAGGCGTGATTGATTCCAGAAGTACATCCAAGCACACATCCAAAGTTTCTCATTTTCTCATTTATATAGATATAGATTGTTTTCTGAAAAAAAAAAATTAGAAAAAAACCAAGGGTGCTAAGTTTTTTTTTCGTGTTTTTTTTCCACAAAGCTGAAAATTTTTTTTCAATTTGCAACACTACTCATACCACATACAAACACAAGTGATCTGCGCAGGATATTTATGGCTGAGAAGTTAAGTATAGAGACACATGTCTTTGGTCGAAACCACCATATCACCCACACCCCCACGGCTACCGATATCTACCCAGCATAGTGCACGAGGCAGATACCAAACACTGTGATATGTAGTCTACTATGTAGCTCTGTTTCCACACACGTCTTTGGTCGAAATAACAAGATTCCGTCGATCAACCATTTTCAACCACCATCTTTCCCACAGTTTCCAACATGCGATCCCATACTGCACTACGGCGGACTTCTGGCCACTACCGAACAAAAGCATGAGTGATTCCAAAGACTCCCGTGGCCGTCTTTGTTCACGATTATTTGATTTTCGGGTTATGTCGCGTTGTTATTTAATTACCAGAGCTTTCGCCTGGTATCCTACTGCCTTCGTCAGAGATAATGTTTATGTTGACATAGCAACGAGCGCCAAGCATCGCAGAGTAAAAGGCCGCTATCTTCATTGGTGTTGTTGGTATTTTTTAAAATTTCTGCTGCCTCTTTCACCCGTCGGGGCCACCACTGGTCTTCTCTCCACGGTAGCCTCGTGTCTTGAAATTTTACTTCATGCCCGGTGTTAATGGCATGGCGGGCTACGGCGGATTTGTCACTGTTGTTATATTTGTAGTGGCGGATATGTTCTTTAAGTCTCTCCGCCACTGTGCGACCTGTCTCGCCGATGTAAACACTGCCACAGCTGCAGTGGATTTCATCAACACCCATAAGCTGGTGTGGGTGTAATTTGTCTTTCACCTTTGTCAGTGACTGATCATGTATGGAGTTACCCTTACATACTATTCGCACCTCCACCTACATTAATAGTTTCCAAATCCGGGTTTCTGCTTAATGGTTCGTAAGTTTTCTCTGCCAGCAAGTTCTTAATCTTATTGTGGTAGTCCTGCGTTTTCATTACTACGGTCGCACACCCCTTGTCAGCTGGGAGCATCAAAATATCGTCACGTTGCCGTAATACCCGCAAGGCTGATCTTTCTTCGCTAGATAGATTGCTGCGTGGTAGTTTTGCGTGGACAAGAATGCAAACTGTCTCCTGTCGGATGTTATTTGCCTGGTCGGTTTCTAACCCCATGATGGCACACTCAACGCCCGCTAAGATGTCTAACGTTGGCAGATGTGTGGGTACCGGGGCAAAATTAAGATCTTTCGATATCAATGATATTGTTGTTTTACCTAGTTCCCCGTCCGTGAGATTCGCCACTGTATTGGGCAGTTACGGAATTTGAGTATGTTGTTGTTGTTCTGCCTTGAATTTTTAAAATTTACAAATCTGTGCCGCTCTAGTATATTATTCAGCACTCGCAACGCGTAATTTGACGAAACTGAATCCAACGTATTCCAATCAGGAGCTTCGAGATGAAAGGATAACCGTAGATGTACTTTGAATAAGTTACCTTCTAAGTGAGCCAGCTCCGTCCGCGTCTGTCGTATCCTTTCGCGCAGAAGCATAAATCCTATCTTCCGCAGAATCTGTGCTGCTTTTCTTGTTTCAATGTGATGTCGGATCTTCAGAAATGATGGTAATACATCTTCATCCCTGCATCGCAGTAAGAAAATGAGTTGGCTAAGTTTAAGCGCTCTTTTCTTTCATAGTTTTGAGAAGTTTCTACATGCGTAGAATATATCCTCCCCGTAGAGGTGAGTTAAATGATTCTTTTAGACTTCCGCGGCCGTCTTTGAACATGATTAATAGGTATTCGGGTTATGCCGCGTTATTTATTTTATTACCACAGTTTTCGGCTGGTATTCTACAGCCTTCGTCAGAGATACTGCTTCTGTTGACATAACAACGAGCGCCAAGCATCGGATAGTAAAAGGCCGCTATCTTCGTTGATGTCGTTAGCGTTCTTTAGATTTCTGCTGCCTCTTTCACACGTCGAGGCCACCACTGGTATTCTCTCCACAGTAGACTCGTGTCTTGAAATTTTATTTCATGCCCGATGTTACTGGCATGGCGAGCAACGGCGGATTTGTCGCTGTTGTTATATTTTTAGTGGCGGTTATATTCCTTAAGTTTCTCCGCCACTGTGCGACCTGTCTCGCCGCTGTAAACACTGCCACAATTGTACAGGATTTCATAAACACCCGTAAGCTGGTGTGGGTGTAATCTGTCTTTTACCCTGGTTAATGACTGCCCAAGTTTGCAGTTAGCCTTATATACTATTCGCACCTCCACCCGCTTTAACAGTTTCCCAATCCGGTCTGTGATACCCTGTATGTATGGGAGACAGGCGAATTTGTTGGCACATTAATATCATGGGATAAGTTGAAGCTTTCAGTGGAATTTTGGTCTGAAAACCCTTCTGATGTCTGATTCACTATAGGCGTTGGCTCGGAATATTTTTGTATGTGTCTCCCTTCCTTCCTTCAGACATTTCGAGTCACTTACTGTCCTCGCTCTTAAGTTAAGTGATTTTCATCCGCCTCTCTTCATAGCCGGATGATGGTGCGACATGGCGTGCAGATATCTATTAGTGTGTGTCACCTTGCGATACACAGTATAACCCAAACGTCCAACGCCTCGTTTGTGAACCAGGACATCGAGAAATGGCAGTTGTCAATTTTCTTCCACATCCATAGTGAATTGAATTCTTGGGTGGGCGCTATTCAGGTGGTGTAAGAACTCCTGCAAATTCTCCTTACCGTGAGGTCAGATGACAAAGGTGTCATCAACATAACGGATCCACTTTGTAGGTTTTAGCTGCGCGTTGTTAAGCACCTTCATTTCGAATGCTTCCATAAATATGTTGGCAGCTTCAGGTAAAAGTGGAGAACCCATGGCCGCTCCTTCAACTTGATCTTAAAATTGACCACCCTACAGGAAGACAGTTGAGTTAAGGCAGAACTCTGTCAGGTCAGCCCACTCAGTAGACTATCCTTGTGCAAGAAGTTTAGCACGTATTACCTCAACGGCTTCGTCTACCGGCACTTTAGTGAATAATGAGACCAACAAACAAAACTGTCGCAACGATCTGAGCCCACCTCTTGTTTTAATATGATTTACCTGAGCTAATAAAAATTGATACTATTCATTTATTGGATACAGAATTTTCTGGGGAAGCGTAAGAAGTAATTCTTAAGGAATGTGAGAGCAACCGCGTGCACTTTACAGTGAAACATTGAATCGACTTGTAAGAAATAAAACGGAATATTGCGATACCTTTACTAACCACTGCCGATAACGTTTTATTTACGTCGTACCAACAATCAGCGCTAATTACAGGTATATATATGTGTATATCAAAGTAGGTCACATTGCACTGTACCCTCAAGTCGTGTCAACTATGGCAATGCGTACACTTTCCTGGAAGCGTTTGGAGCCATTTTTGTACCTTCGGTCTCGTTGAAACTACTTGACTAACATTTCTATTGTGCTTTGAGATCGGCCCGCTTAGCAAATTTATTAAATTTTGTTTGATTCCTGTTATTAGTTTATCCCTTATTCATTTAAAAATTTGATCGATTTGTCGCTCTCTCACTTACTGAAGAAAATCAGAACTTTAATGTACGTACCGTAACGGCAGGAAGCAGATATTTTGTGCACAGTTACAATGTCACCCCCGCACTACGACAAGACAAAACATAAACTGGCTTCTTCTCAAATATTTTTATATGCCACAAATTTTCATTATGAATGGAATATACAAAGGTTAACTAATGTGTTAAATTTTACTTCGTTTGTTTACTTTGAAAGGTAGCGAAAATCCAACTCCGGACTACATCTCGTGATCAGGTAATTTGGTACACATACAATATATGATTCTACCAAAAAATTGTAAATGCCCTGAATTTATGCAATGAAATTTCGATACGTGAAAGGCTTCGACACATATTTCCACGTTAATCATTATATGACTCTGGTTTCTGTTACACCTAGACTTCAGCTAGAATAACTAAAAAGTTGCATTTTACTTTTCTTCTGTTCATAGTATGCTGGATATTTGTACATCATCTTTGATGGCAGCATCAGGCACGGCACTGATCGCCTAAAATGAATCGGACGCGATCTACTGTTTGAAATAATAATTCCATGACGTCGTGTTGAACTGGAGACAGAGTTTCTATTGGTTGCGCATTTCACCACTGTCGTAGGCGCCTCAGCCTAACGCAGTAGTCCTACCAGTTACAGTTTAAAGCGGAATCGGAACCAGGGAGCAGTTGGGGCGTACTTCGCGTTACATAGCAAGCTGGGTCAAATGAAAAGATCGGGACGGGGATTCGAACCGGGGATCTCTCACTCCGCAATCAGACACGTTAAATACTGGGCCACCAGCCCAGTCACTGTTTGAAATGGCTGTGCGCATTATCGAGGGAACTACGGTATTAGCAAAAATATTTAGAAATGCAGATAAACGGTTGATAATATGCAAAAATTAGAGCCACACAAGAAATATGACTCACAATAATCTATCAACCCACAAAATTAATAAATGATAATTATCTGCTCTGTTCGTAATAAAAAGGTTGACAGGGCTTCTTACTGGCCTCGCAATTCGTCCCTCCAACTAACTTAGCCATGTTGTCGTAGGAGTTATAGGTGTCCCACAGTTTAAGATGAAATCCGAGCCACGGAAGTGTTGTGGCGTACCTCACATACACACAACATATTGTGCCAGAAGTAAAGGTCGGGTGAAGGTCCTTCAAACATCCCAGCCGAGGCCGGGATCTGAACAATGGATTCCTTAACCACTGAGCCACCAGATCGCTTTTATAAAAAGAAGTTAAATCGTTAGAGGTAGAACCAAGTTTCATAACTTTACAGTGTATATTCACTTCACTTTCTGAAACAGAATGTGTGTTCTCGGTGTTAGGGATCATACATTTAAAAATAAAATCTTATATATAATTTCCTAAGCTCACTCACTCACTCACCTCGACAGCTATTGGATGGAGACCGGTGACGTCACGTGCCAACCGTCGCTCGCAAATTAACAGCAACCAGAGACATAATTAGAAGAAATTCGAGGTTATGTGCACAGTTTAATAGCTAAGCCACTGGTATAAAATTAATTGCCATATTACATTCATTAAGTTTTCTTTTCGAAGCATTTCATAGTTAAAAAAATATCGACACACTTTAGTGCTAAAAAACGTGGAACTGCTTTTCAGTAGCAAGCCGCTGTTGAAAGCAAACATAAAAAAATAATTACTCATGGTGTCTGCTGTAATTACGGATACCAATTGTTTTTCCGGCCTAAGCTAAATTTCTGTTTAACTAATACTTTCTCTAATGTTGATGATTGACAAATGTTTATTTGCTTTTTACGTACATTACTGGAAACTTTCGTTAATGGTCATTATTTGTGTTAAATTTATGTAAGTTATTGGGTTATGTAAAGTGGACGTCTGACGAAATATGTTACCGAATCTAGTATTCTGACAATTCCTTTTACGGAATTGATGAACTATTTTTTAATCTGGAATCTGTATTAAAGGTCTCTGGCTGTTACAGACCCTATGACCAAAGATGAACGTTCGTTTTCCCAGCCTCAATAAAAAACAACGTGATACTTTCGAAGCAATAGCCCACTCTTTAAAGTAGAAATTATTCAAATTTTGTAGAGTGAACTATTAGGTTCAAATTTGTATTTCAGCAAGTTCGAGCCTTTGAAACATTTATATGATAGCGCTATCGTCCCTGTCTGTGTTTAATACGTCTTTTAATACTTCTGAGTTGTTCAAGCTCAAGAGATTTTATTCACCCTAAGTATGAATTACAATTCAAGTTCGTATGAGGACAGATCACGTAAACTTGTCATAACCTTTGACCTTAAAAGCAGCAACTATTCTAGACCAGTGACGATGCGTAAAAAACGGTCACGGGCTTACACTAGTAAACAATAATACCAATAAAAAAAAATTAGGTGACTTAGAGGTTAAGTAAAGTGGGATTAGGAACTTCTACCTTAGACGTATCTTTACTCTGCTGAATACACAAAAGCCAAACTCTCCCTCATATATCCTCTCGGTTTTACAAGTCTCATACACATTAAGCGTTCCATTTTACTCAGAACTGAAATCTGCACAGTGTCCAAGTTATCCGATTTTATATTTATTTTTAAATAAACAATCCATAATGCAGAGAAAAGCCTGTTTCAAAGAGTAAAGTGAATACACACTGTGGAGTGTAGAATTGGTTCAGAACTCTCATTACATTTTATAGGTAAACGGCTACGAGTCTTGGTTCATTTTTTAAAAGAATTATTTTATGCGATTTTGGTTTGACTAACTACAACTGTCGTTTTCAGTTGGATCTTGCATTTTGATTTAGATAAAAAATAATAATAAATCCTATCGTTAGTCACAATATTGAAGGAAATTAAAGGAAACAATAATCACGAGCACTAAAAAAAAAGCAACAAAAACTGAAAGAAATCATTGGTTTTAGCAACACCCTTACCATTACAGTGCACTTTTTTTTTTTATTGCTTTAAGCTTTAATAATTGATTACTGCGTAGTTTAATACAGATTTTTTTTCTGATATTTCTCGTGCTAAAACATTATTGCTAAAACAAAATTAGGAAAAGAGGTCCGTTACTGATGATTACATTGTCCACGAGTTATTTATTATTTTTCGAAAACATTTATGGGACTACTAATATTCAACCTCATCCTGCTTGATTTCCTTTCCTTCGTCTTCTGACGCATTTACTGTGGTACAAATCGCAGACCGCATGGTTCAAGTAGGATTGCCAACCTTACTATATAATATATAGTACTGTATTACGGATATGCGTAGTACATTCTATCGAAAAAATATATAGTATACAAAAATATTATATTTCAGATAGCCGGATATTACATATACATATTTAGTTACAACCCTGAAAGTATTAACAAACAAATCCCTAACTTTGTAAAATTTGTGAACGCATTTCTTGACTACGTTTTAAACGATGCGATGAGCGTGTACCCAAACAGGCCTCTGTCTTGCTGTGTTCCGAAATGTTTAGTATATTAACGTTGAAATTAACAACGTCAAACAAATTTTGTTCGTGCTTGTTTTTGCTTTGTTATTATTTTTACTTGGAGGTTGTTCTTCCATTTTATATTTAATTAAATTAAATTAGTTATGGCATTAACGAAAGTGCGACGAGTTCAAATGCTCCAACAACACCCAATATATATATATAATGTCGGGAGCCATTCTGATAAAGCTGTTAAGCAACATGAAAGTAAGAACATATCAGTCTTAGTCTCAGTAGACGTGTGTTTTGAAAGATTTGAACTCCGCTCGGCAGTAAACCTGTCAACGTTTTTTTCTGGGGGCCAGCCAACTGGAGAAGGTATATTGTGTTCGCCCTACAGAATTGTTGGCGAAGGAACGCGGGAAACGGCCCAACTGTCGTCTCCGGATTGTGCATTTTATTTTATCGGAGGCGGCTCGGCTGGTGCAGGGGCCGAGAGCCGACTTTTTTTTTTTACTATGGCTTTACGCCTCGTCGACGGCTAAGGTCATTAGAGGCGGGATGGGACTGGGGACAAGGAACGGGGAGGAGTTCGGCCATGGCATTTTTGAAGGAAGCATCCCGGCATTCGCCTGGAGTGATTTGGGAAAACCATGGAAAACCCAAATCTGGTTGCCCGACCCATTGTAGAGAGTGAGAGAGTTGCTTGTTCGACTCCGATGTGTTTTAGAAGTGAAAACTTCTAAAGGCGCGTTACGCGACGTTTTGGACGGGGGTAAATCTGCGAGTTCGTCACGTGCCGTCGCGCCATCTGATGCGCGTATGATATGCGCGTTGGATGCTTCTCTCAAAATCTTTATACAAATACACAGTATTCATCCCATTTTGATGTAACTGTACATACATATACTTTAAAACAAATAGAAAAACTGGTAACGTTTGATTTACAGGAACCTAAACTCTCACGTACTTTTCCTTCTCACCTAAATTTCTGTCAAGCGTTGTTCATACAAAACCACAGGTTTTATACAATTTTGGTAGTAGTTCACACACTAAAACGACCATAGTAATATTATCTGATTCCAAATCATCTCTGCAAAATGTTTTGGTTTTCAAAAATGATAATCGAAATGACTATTTGACAATGAAAATCATACAGTCCTGCAATGAAATCACCGACCTGAACAAAGAAGTCATATTTAAATAGATAAAAGCAAATGTTGGCATACCAGGTAATGAAGAGCCAGACCGCCTAGCAAAGAGAAGGAAGAAACGAAGATACTGGGGCTAGATATTACAAACCACTTTAAGAAATACTGCAAAGAAAAATGGAACAGAGAATGGTCGGAAACATCACAACTCAGAGGTCACCACTACGCCTGCATCCACCCCCATATACCAACATCCCAGAGGCACCATAAAGGCTCCCCATCAAGAGGACTAGCCATGTTAAAGTTTAACCATGGCTTCTTTCCCGCCCACCTGTATAGAATCAAAGCAATTCAATCACCCCGGTGCGACTGTGAAGATGAGGTTGAATGCGACGTCAACCATTTGTTTTCTGGATGCAAGAAACACTGGAAACACATCACAAATTTTATGAAAGAACTCTCAGAAGAGGGAAACCAGTTACATCTCAACATAAAACATTTACTGGCCACTATAAGTATCAACATATACCGTTTAATATATACTTTTGTGAAAAATAATAGCCTAAAAATTTAGAGGAAATGAATAGCACGTGTATGGCCGTAAGACCTAAAGGTTAAATGCAAAAAAAAAAAAACTTCAAAATAAGGTGGTATGGTAGCTTAACAGTTTAGGCGCTTACTTCCGAAGATTCTCACTCCGGTCACGGGTTCAAATCCCGCAGCGAGTAGAAATGTTTAGGAGTTGTATTTGGTTATATGAGATACGCCGGGATGATCCGTGGTTCGGATTCGAGGGCCCTGAGGAATACAATCAGCCTGTCACAATAGCTTGGTAAATCTCCTTCGGGTTGCGGACTAAATTAGATTTTTAGACCGAGCGGGGTGGGTGAACGGTTAACGTTCTGGCCTCGCATTCGGGAGGACGCGGGTTCGAATCCCCGTCTGGGCATCCAGATTTGGGTTTTCCATGGTTTCCCCAAATCACTCCAGCTATATTTAATCAAATTAAATAAAGTTTGGTAGTAGTTTTGTGAGCTACCATCATACTGGGTGTTCATCAAGACAAAAAAAAAAAAAAAAATATGCTACCCTACTTAGAGATGTTTAGAATGTTAGAATGTGTATAATAATATGTCAACGTAATAGAAGACACTTGAACAACATAAAAGAGACTGTTTATTTGGATATGAAACTAAAAAAGTGATGAAATCCTTAGAAGCCAAATTTTCTACAGAAGGTGATAAATTGATAATTATAATAGGATTTTCTAATATTCGTTGATAAATCTCTGGGATATTTTAATAAATGGTTTGATTTTGGTGAAGTAATTGTTTATAGAAAATCCAAAAATTAAATTTAAAACACGATATTTCATTTGATGACTGTGAGAAAAAAATAAGTATCAAACTGGACGAACTTTTCTCTGAAATAACAATATTAATTAAATCTATGCAAAAGTAAAAAATTGTATTGAGTTTACAGACAGAACCACAGGCAAAATGTAGCAGCACATTTAAAAACACCGAAAATAATTTACAATTTTTTTTTTTTAGATTATTTCATTCCTGCGCTCTATACCCAACAAATGAGCATCTGGTTTATATTAATTAAAAATTAATGCTATAATTCATATGACACTTATTTTACACAAAAAATTGTTAAAACATGCGGGAAATGCAAAAAATACAGTTTAAAAAAATAAGTAAAAATCATACATTTTTGTCTTTTTTACTGTTTCCATAATGTACTATATTTTTGAAGCGTATTGTATTTTCATAGCTTAAACTAGCCGAAAAAGTGTTGTCAATCCTAGGTTCAAGGGACGTATTGTGGTATGATTATAATTTGTATTACATTGTGTCCACGTGTACCTCCGATTACCTCGGCATTCATTAATTTACCAACATTTGCTACGAATTATCTGTGGAATTATTGTTGTAGTGAGTATTCATTTTTCAGTTGGTTTTCTCGTTACATCTCTCAAATGTTACTTACGGTTCACTACAAATTTGCTCTTAACAACACACGTCATGTTTACTATTTCGGCGTATTAGCTACAGCATGGCAACAAAGTTAAAAGTACAAAGAGCAATAAATACACCAAATTGCAGAATCAAAAATATTGCTTGATAACACAACGAGTTAGTTTGTATGAAATAAAATCTCTCACCACGTCCGCGATCAAATCCGTGACGTAGGCTTCACAGAACACACTGTGATCGACGGTGCAACTCCATCTCGTACATCAGCAACGGAGGTGCGAAAGAAAAACTGAATAAATAAAAACATCGGTTTACATAAATTATGAACTACTTGTCCCGCGATAACGGACCTAAGCATGTGTCACGACTCCCTGAGAGAAGAGGAAAAGACTCTTAAGGAGAAACAAATTGCCTGTAATTGAACAATTAAATGAGGCAAGTCTGTAAATCAATAGCTGCGCAATAACCTAAGTGGCAAGTAACAAGGGAATGGCATTAAACGACCGCCATAGAACGTCAGTGCGGAGACGTACTGCGCCGTCTTGTAAATGAGCTCACATTAAAGGAACCGGGCGCCACTAACCAAACTATGGTACACGCATTACTTCAAAAGTATGCGAGGAAAAATAAACTTGATTCATTATTCGAGAAAAAAAAAACTAAAATATTCTTTGTGTTTTTTGTTTATTTTGTCCTTAACAAGTTCTCCTGCTTTATTTCTTTTGTTCTTAACAAGTTCCCCTGCTTCGTTAGATAAAACTGTAAATCCGCAAATAAACACAGAAAATATATCGATAGTTTGAGAAAAACGCTATGTTGCAATCGTCAACTAGCGCTTTTTTTTTTTTTAGAACGTTCGTAGCTATGTAGTACTTCAGGAAGTACAATGGGTCAGGTTCAAATGTAGCTGTCCTGTTTTAGACTTTTAGGAGGTCACCTAGACAAATGCTGGGATGACTTACTGGATCCACAGTAAATTACTACTCACCGTTAGCTTAGAACATTTAAAGTCGCATAAAATAAAGCAGCATGTTAATAACAAAGAGTATAGGTTTTAATAAGCAGCCAATTGCTCGGAGGTATGCAGGTTGTTTGTAAATCTTTCATACACTTCCACTTATTGAACATTATATTACTATTGGCTATAGTATCAAAAGGCCATTTGTGTTCATTTACGAATTCAGGAAATCATTCTGCTGTATAACACAGGGCGACATTATAATTGCAGAATTTAGTAAAACTTAGAACATACCAGTCACGATTGTACTGAAACGGAGTTACATGTAGCCTGCAATAATAAACATTTGAGAAATCTGTTGTAGCAGCTGTTTGGCCGATTTTCATAAACCGTACCATGCATTCACTTCTATTAATCTTGTCAGATTTCTTCATGTTTTTAAGTCGATTAGTTATATGTCATTTGTATCTAGGTAAATGGTATAAAAGTGGAAACAGACAATAAGGTTGAGACTCAGAAAGACAGAATTTTCGGTGATACTTGCGGTTACAAAACTTAATCTGCAGTTTTTTTGTGATTATTAATTGAGCTTTTACCTAAAGGTTTTCTGATGCATAAATCTGGTATTTCCGGCAAGTTTAGTGGCCCAAATTCTGATTTCCGAAATGTTATCAAATGTTTCATTCAGTTTCTCTATGTTTTTTCGTTCTTATTCCGGACACCTAGTGATCTAAGTTTAAAGTTTATATCAAAAGTATAAACGGAAGAATTTGTGAAGTTAGATTGTTCTCAACGTTGTACCATTTCGGCAGCGATTACACACGCACAGCGGATTTTAGCTCCAAGGCGTTAATTCGTGCAGGGAATGAGTCATTGCCGTTGATAAATTGAGATATGTCAGCGCAGGTGAGGGAGGAAAAAATAATGTTCTGCAAGGAAATGCAAATGTTAATTACTTAATAGCTCATTCTTTTCGTTGTAGAGTCACCGTAAATGTTTCAGAAACAATTGGTGTAGCGTTTCAGGCCCATTCATATTTGAAAAAAATGTACCTCGTAGTAAGAAAATGATTAATAAATATTTAATTTTTCTATAATATAACACTGGAGCATAAATTTAATATTTGTCTGAAGGCGTCTCCTATAGTGATTGCTTTAGGCTATATATCTGTGTCTGACCATTGTTAACTCGCATTCGGTCCTTCACCTGCACCTCAAGTGGCCTTATTTGAGTTCAGTATGATTTATTGCTATGTTTAGGAGTGAACTTTCCTTACCAACATTAAACGAAAGATAAAATCTTTTCCTTTATTGGTAGTCTTTAGTCCAGATTCAGTAATGTCACGTTGTTTTTAATAATTTTCATCTTGTTATTTTTTAAATTTCTTTTTCAGTTCCATGCGATAAATAATAGCAAGAAAGAAGATAACATTTACGAAAATGAAGACGCATATGATTGTTGCAATAATGTAAAAGTAATGCGCTGTTACTTTCCTATTTTTCTGTTTCTATACTCGATTTCAGGCACAATGATGGGGGAGGATTCTCTTTCGTAGGTAAGGGGATCACTGCAGGCCCGCCGCTAGCTGTTTGAGCGCCCGCGTGCAATACCGATTATGCCGCCCCCAGTCTAAACTACAGCCAGTGATGGATCTAGGAATTTTTCGAACCGGGTCAAAAGAATGTGAGATTCCCGCCCCTTCAAACATTAATTGCCGCCCCCATTGTTGCCACACTGAGTGTTGCGGCCGCCTGAAGCAGCTGTTGAGCTAAAAAAAAAGGTCGCCCGCTCCATAATACGCTGCAAATTTCGTCGCGGCGACAATGGAATGACAACTGTCCCGGGGCGGCGACTGCCGATCACTCGATTTGCCGCCCCCCTCGACCTGCCGCCCGCGTGAGGTGCACGCCTTGCACGCCAGCTTACGGCGGCCCTGGGGATCAGGGATTGGAATAAGTTACCAAGAGAATTGAGGAACAATTTATCAAACACGTTGAAACAATTTAAAGATGAGCGTTGTAGATAGCAAAAGTAGGTGGGTACAGGAAAGGAGGGACATGTGTGTGTAGGAAAATTCCATCGGCGTGTGAGCTCGATCGCAATTAAATTTAATTAATTAATATTCTTTAAACCCCGCGTAACATATATCCACTTGAATTTTACATAATTAGTATTTTATGAGATAAAATGTTACGTTGGCACAGTGTGGCATCTATGAAATAACTTCTTGTAGGAAATAATAGTCATCGGATGGCTAAGTGAATCCTGGTAACTGTCTCAACCATGCAAACCCCAATATTAAGAAAATAATATGCACTGCATTCTTGTAACACGAACACTTCATATGTATTTAGATTTTTTCACTGTAACATATGAAAACGCTACCAAATCTATTTATAAGCTGCATAAAATGAGTTTATCTAGTGTAAAAATACCACCAGTGATACACTATAATAAAGTCATGAATTACGCAGGATGGAAAGGCATTGACAACCTAACAAAAATACCCCGCGTTATTCCACTAACGATTTTTTTCATGCAAAGTGTAATAAACCTTCTTGCAGAGAAATTGCAACGCTTGAACAATAAATTAAAGAATGGGCACAGACTGGTCAATGCTTAAAACTTAATTACCTGATTATTGTGTGCATTAAACAAAATGACACCGAACCTGTGGAATTACCAGACAGAACAATACATAAATTTTATACATAAAACTCCGTCTACGAACAACTGTTGTGGTGGATGTTGTTTATTGTTCTCCAGACGCGTTTAGCCCTTGCGGTGTAGGGCATCCACTTGGAGGTGTAGTTATGTCGGTCTGGAAGGAACTGATTAAAAGTGTGCAAGTGTTGTTCCAGCCCGGCATGTGGAGTATATCTCCACTCATGACGACGCCCCGCGCCACGGGGGCGAAACGCGTCTACGGAACAACAAATAACGTTCAGCACAACAGTTGTTCATAGGCGGAGTTTTATTTTTATAATTTATTGCTCAGAAACTGCGAAAAATGCCCTATAATCAGATTAATGGAACAACACATCTTCCATAACTAATAACATTTATCTGCTATGTATGTTTTATATATAGGTCTATCCATATATAATTTAGTAATGTTGGCTCATTTTTCCATTTTTCCTTTTTTGACAGTATTGTGATGATCATGACTTTACTTCTTTGCTTGTTTTTACATAAAAACGATTAACAACATCGCTGTTGTTTACAAACTGTTTATCGAAGTATTAGCTGTTACCCGTGACTTCGTTGCGTGGACGTAGAATTTCATTGCCAGAATTGGATATAGAAAGCGGTTAGTCACGTAAGATTGTCGCAAATAACACCGAGTCGGCATAATATGAAGGAAAGCCATCACTGTATCATCTTAGCGTCGAACCTGTCTCAAGAAGAGAATCGATTTCCAACATATTTAAAAACAGAAAAACAAACGAAGGTGCGCGGATGTGGGGGGGGGGGGGGGGGGGGGAGGGGGGGTTACTGATGGCAACTTTATTTCAACTTGGCTTTTTCTTCTTTCTTAAGCATGAACATCAGATTCTTTGGTTCTAATAACTTTAGCTGCTCGTGCTCTTCAAGGGCTACACCTTAGACCAGGTTTACGATCGGAAGGCATGTCAAAAAAGAAGAAAAATTAAACTGTTGCAAGAAACTTTTAGGCAGACACAAAGCAATAATACAGTGCAGAGCAAATCGACTTCTATACTAAATAATAAGCTTTGTTTCTAAACGAAAGTTATTAACAAATCATACACTAACACACGGCTCGAGAAGCACAGCTTGAGAAACCGACATAACATTACATACTAACACACGCATGCATCTGTTTGTCACCATTCGATAAGTTCTCAAAATATTGTGAGTAAAACTGTTATTCATACCGAAAAAAAACCTTCTGTGTTCTTTCTACATATACAAAGTATTACCTTTTCAAATTCCATCAATATCGGTATTACCATGTAGTCGTCAGAACGTAACAAAAAAGAAAGAGACTTACTTCCGCTTGTGTAATATTATTAGTGCAGATGAAACACACACTTACTGCGAGAGAAACAACACCTGAGGGATCAATAAAGCGTAAGAAAGTGTACACGTACGGCATTGTTAGGCCGCCTACGATTTGTCAAGCATTGCACCCCTAAATTTGTGATATCTACAGTTTAACATGGAATCAGAACAACTGAACATCCAGGTGTGGCTTATTCGATCAAACACGATTTTTAAATATTTTTGCTTCCACCGGGATTTGCATCGGAGACCAAGCGCATTAACCACTGAGCTACCAAACCGCTATATCGGAAGATAGTAGAGACATACACATCCTATACGTCTGTATATAGCCGTTCAGTAATTTTTCAAAATTATGTTACAATATGTATTATTTAAACAGAAAATGGTATACTATGTCCATCCTAACGTAAAATAATATCTCATTGTCAAATTTCATGACGATCGGATTAACCGTTTAGCCCAAGAAACGTAACAAACTGACAGACAGACGCAATTACTTTCGCGTTTATAATATTAGTATAGATGATAATTTTAATTTATCTCACTAGAGGGGAATAAATTTTCAGATGGTTATCTGGCTAATTAGTTGGTTGTAATATTGATTTCTTTAGTGCTTACAATAGTTAAAACAAATATTTGGATTGTTGTGACATTAATGGAATGAATCGTTATGTTATAAAATTTACTATTGATGTGACAGTTCAATGCATCTCGCACTTTTGGATTTCATTGGAACTTTCAGATACTTTTAGCACTATCGAATGAATATGGTGGCAGTTTCTAGTATAATTTGCAAACAAGTTATATTAGATTACTACTTTAAGAACTCAGTACATGTTGCCTGACTTACTGCCGGAGCCCCTCTCTTCGACAGCTGCTGCTGAGCCGAGCTCTGGCGAGCAACTGGTCGCGTCCGAGCGACCGCCGCGGCCCCATTCCCGAACACCTCTCCCGCACTGACGTCACGGGAAGCGCGCCGCTCCGGTGCGCGCCTGACGCCTGGCGAGCGAGGGGGGCGGGGGGGGGGGAAGGTACATTACCACCCTGCGCACGTGCCCACAGTGAGAGCCCTCGCCACACAGTGAGCGGGCTGATAGTTTGTCACTTTTTCATCACTGTCAAAATGTGAACTTGAAAACTTTCAAACTGTAAAACTTAATTAATACCTATACATATAAAACGCAAGTTTTGGTCATCTGTCCCTCCATGACGTCACATTATGACGTCTAACTATGAAGCCACGCTTCCCTTCTCCACTGCACAACAAACAACGAATGGAGATGTTTGAGGTTATGCGCATTATTTAATAACAGCTCTATATAGCTATGCATCCGCTAATCAATTAACTGTAAGAACACTTAAAAGAAAGTACGTACTACGTTGAAATCGACATTTAATTTATTAGAGTTGCTTTTCGTCAGATGTGGAATTTTCTTATAGACTTTGCCCAGCGATACCGTTCTTACAGTAAGGGTAACAAATATCTACAAAACATGATTTTCAAGATAATGAATGTTATTTGAAGAAAATTGTACTTAAGTCAGGGAAGAAACGAATTGCTAAAATACTGCATTCAACACTTCATATTTGACGGGCTCACAAGATATATAGATATAGTTATAGCCTTATTTTACTTTACTTAAAGATTTTTGTTGAATATAACCTTGCAGTTGGGAACTGTTCCATATAAGTCTTGTTTTTTTCTGTTTCTTCAGTTTCACAACACTCACTGCCTGCCCTGGCAGTGTAGGGTCTAGCGCGCTGGCTTCGCATTGCAAGGGCCGCCAGTTCGAATCCGGCTTCGGGCACGGTTGGTTTTAATTAGCTGGTGTGTTCGTCTTTTTCTGTCCGTACTGTAGTGTTCACAATTTCATAATCAAAGCCTGATACAACTGTTGGTACAAAAACAAATTGGAGCTAGCTAAATGGACGCAAAGAAAGAAGGCCATTTTTTTTAAAGAAAAATTCGAAACAAGTTTTATTATTGTTTACCCCAATTTTCAGAGATGTTCACTGTCACTAAACTATTTTGTTTTGTTTCATGCAGTTAGGTTGTGTCTGTGTCGTGTTGTGTCGGTGTATTTTAATGCGAGTTCGTTTTAAGTGTCTGGCTCGTGAGTTGGACGTATTTCTTCATCACATCTTCTCCTTCATTTAATGCTTTTTGCATGTGGAAATTTTCTTGACTTGTCAGCAAGTTTGTCTTGTTGTGGTTCATTGTAAATATTTGCATTTCTGTTCTTATTTCTGTATGTTCATGCTTATTTTCAAGTAAACGTTCTGCAAAGTTAGAATGGTAGAGCATCTTAATGTCCTCAAGCGCTCTTTGTATGGAATTATAAATTTTCTGGCCGTTTGTCCTATGTAAAAACCCTTACACAGTTACAGGTCAATTTATAAATTCCTGAATGTTGATATTTACTTAAAGTGTTTCTCAATGGCGTTGTTTATTCTGAAGGCTATATTTATTCCATTTTTTCTGAAAATGTTATTGATTTTGTGTGCTTGTGTTCGAGTAGGTCATTGTGTGCCAATGCCTGTTCTCTTGTTGTGTGTCGTTAGTAGGTGCAGTTTGGGTATTTACTTGATGAATTTGGCATGTTTGTTGACCATATTTGCATATTCGGTTTTAGATTTTGTGATTAATCGTTTGCACTATGTTGGTGATACAGCCAATATTGCAGCCTATCATCACAATACCCTTGGGATCTATTGTATAATTTTCTTTAGAGATGGGTATCTCATTCTGTATAACATGTATATGGTAGCAGTTTGTTAGTGATTAATGGGGTGATTGGTTATAGCACGTATAATTGTATCTGTAGTGGTTAGTTTTCTGTAGATGCTGAAACTATTGTATATCTTTTTTAAATGTTGTGTTCAAGAAGTGTATCTGGTTTTTTATTCCATTTTCAATGGTGAAGCTGATGTTTTTCTATATTTTGCTAATGTCGTTGTAGAATTCATCAATTCATTGATGTGTTTCATCCAAAAAACAGGTTATATCATCCGAATATTCGAGTTTTCTTTGGGAATAATTTCTTGAAATATTTCTTTCTCTATCTATCACAGGGGTGGCCAACCCGCAGCACGCGAGCCGCATGCGGCCCGCCTTGAACATTTTTCCGGCCCCTGAGATTCATCACACTTCTACAAAATATTTTTTATATTTCATTTCTAGTGTTATATATTTTCTTATAATGTGCGATTACCTATGTTTACATGTAAGAATAGAAGTAAACACAATGATAATAATCCATTATGTTTCAATTTTTCACTCCAAAAAAGTCTGTAGTGGATCTAAATCTAATATGGGGATATATAATTTTATATGTGACCCGCGGAGCTATGATGCATTTCCAGAATGATCCGCAAGATCGTTTGGGTTGGTAACCCCTGCTCTATGAGATCCACAAAAATACAGGCAATTTCTCCTGATGTTGGCCTCCCCCTGTGTAAACATTCTTCCTGTACGAATTGTTCATTATTAAAGAATAAATTGGACGCTTAGCAGTTTTTAACGATTAATCATGCTAAGGAGATTACAAAAACAAAATTAAAAGATAAAGATTGTTATTATTTTTAGAAAATAAATTCGGCAAAAATCAGGTATTCAGTCACGTGACCGCGAACGCCAATGAGAAAGTATTACGTCACGCCACGCGAAACGCCAAAGTTGTTGTTGACATTTTTGTGGAACAGAACAGGTTAGTTGGTAAAGTATTCGTTTGTAGCAACTTTAATCACGTTAATACAGTTGTTCTCAGTTATATGCTAAAAAACAAATGTAATTCACTATGGAACCAGGATTTAGCAAAGCAAACAATAGCAATTTACTCAAAATTGATTCCGTGACACCTTGGCAGATATTTCGTGTCAAGCATCGACTTTTGCTCATCAGAATTCCGCAATCTTAAACTTCTATGTAAGTATACACAAGTGCCAATATACATTATAATCTTAAATAGCATTATTTCAGTTTCGTAAACAATAACCAATTCTGTGCCGTATCGTAACTTTTCTGTTGAATCACGTCTAAGGTATATTTCTTTTTACTTCCATATACAACTTTTCTAGAAAAGTATATCCTCAAGAACAGGTGTGGCAAATTTTAAAACTATTCCACTGCCAATTTCCAGTCTGCTCTAAGCTTCATATCAGTCTAACGACATCGCCATACATTTAAGATATCTCGAAACCAAGAGAGATATGAATAACTTTTATTCTTTACTAGCTGCCCCAACAGACTTCTTTCTGTCAAAAGTTATTTTCCTATCATAGTCCAATAGAAAAAATAAATAAATAAAACGTATTTCAGAGTGATCACTTTATTTATTGATTTAATGTCTCAATAATAAACAATGATTACTTACAAAAATAAGTTTTCTATTTCACACACTGCAATACGTTAGTAATAATGTGATGATATTTTTATTGTAATGCTTTATGCTACACGATATTTTTGTTTGGTTACCTGGCACGTAAACAAATAAAGCTGACGGTTTTCCAACGCGGAAGCAGGCAACATACAACTGTCCATGAGGGAAGTATGGGTTTTCAAGATTAACGCCGCAAACACTCAGCGACTGTACCAGGGATTTATTTATGGTCATAGCGAAAGAAATCCGCACTGGAAATTGCAGTCGTTTAAATTCAGATGGTACGTTAGTTGGTACCATTGGGATGCGAGGTATCAACACATCTTCTTCCTTATATTTTCCCCTTTGGAGTGGTTGCTTCCATCACATTGTTCAGTAAGTTTTTCACTGCTAGCCGTGTGACATTACAAAGACGCGGTTGGTTGATATTCCGCAACATTATGATCACCGATCATACTTTTAATTAAATATTATGAGGAGGCAATCCTGGCAAATGCAGTGAGTTCAAAAATTCTGGTGGATAGTTGATCACATCATCTTGATTAGTTGTGCAATCAACTGATTTGTATGTTCATAATTCACCGGATAATATAGCTCGTTCATTCAACCAAAAAATTAACAGAAAATGTAATACAGCCAGTCAAAACGCCTACAGGGATTTTGTCATTACCAATGCCAATACAATGAGTTGTTTTGAAAACATTTCTTCAGATGGATCATTTTGCAATTCCAAAAATAATCACAAACCGCCTTTGTTTTGTTTTGATTGACTGGCAGTAATATTATTTTCGTTGATGACACGCAAACCATTTTTTTCCTTCGAACTTTATTTTGGGCAAACATAGACTAATATCCATACAGTCTAATCAATTTGAAGGCATACAAGAGATAATCCTAACGCGCCTTTGTTTTGTTTTGATTGACTGGTTTGTATGAGAAAAAAAGTGTTGATTTTGCTATTTTCCTCACAATTTTTACGTTTTTTCTCTCCATAAGAACCTTCGTTGTGGATTAACGAAAATATGAAGAAAACAAATTAATCGAATTGGTCGAGACGTTCTCGAGTTTTTCGCTTAGCGACATATTTGGTGATTAATTTTTATTTATATTGATTTTAAAAGTAAGAAAGTATTATTACTCGTAGCCAATTCAATCATCGTGAATTCTACCTGAAGATAATTTAAAACGAATGGAATCCATCACCACAAGGCTTGCCAGAACTTTGCATTCTTAAAATAATAGTATAAGTGTGGCTCGATCGTCAGACGCTAATGAATATCGCTTCTCAACTGAAATACCAGTAATCGATTTTGCTTTTTATGTATTCTTAGTTTTGCATCCTTTTAAACTGATGCATTCTATTTACGTGCTAGAAACTTTCGTGAGAGGTGGCATGGGTCTAAATATAAACACACTGATCAAATAAACACACAATTGGTTTTCGAAAGAAGAGAAAATTTATAAGCAACCAAGAAAATGCCATGCACGGAGGAAGTAATGATAACACGTACGTCAGTGATATTATTTTCGCTGATCACACGCAGGAATAGATTAATATCCATAGAGCCTACCATACCAAAAATAATCCTAACGCACCTTTGTTTTGTTTCGATTGAGGGGAAAAAATTGTTTTTGCTATTTTCCTTCCAATTTTTACGTTTTTTCTCTCCATAAGAACCTTCCTTATGCCTTAACGAAAATGTATATATATATAAAAAGAATTAGCCGAATTGGTAGAGCCGTTGTCGAGTTTTGCGCTTATTGCTAATTTAGCGATTCATTTTTATTACATAGATTTTCGATTTGTTTCATCAAGCTGGATAAGAACCTATCATCAGATTGTGGCACCACGGTAATGATAGTGCTGCCAGAGTGTGTTTATTGTTTTATAAAAGTAACACTGAACAAAAATTTTAAATCATAAAACCAAAACAACCTCAACTCATATCTTACTATGTTATCAAACCACTTAGATTTAGAAATATATTTTGCACAAACACTTACACCAAAATGATCTTCACAAAATTAGATTCTTGAATCTGCAGATAAACTATGAGCAACCTCCCTCCTCACACGTTTTAACCACTTTTTCCGTATTTGTTCATTGTTTGGAACATGTATAAATAACTTTTTTGGCGTTTTTATTATTGTGCGTTTACACTTGAGCACTACACAGTACATATAAAACGAGGAATTCATTTTTAATTAAAGAAAACAGACACCTTCCATATACATACAAGACTGTTTTCTTTGTTTCGGGTGGCGTGACGTCATTCAAGACGCCATGACAGTCTTGAGCGTTTTCGAGGTAAATTTAAATTTGATTTTAAAAATGCAAAACCCGTAATGTAAATGTTCGATTTTATTGAAAAATAATAGGTGTTTTTAGTAAAATATATAATAAGGTGAATTACTAACTTATTTTTCAAATTTAGTCAACTAGCCAATTATGGATGATATGATACTGTGACTTTTAAGGTTATTTTCTGTCTGGTGCGTGGTTTCAGCAATAGGAATTTTTGAGAAAATGGTTTCTACTTCAAGTGATACCATAATTACTAAGTCAAGTATCCAACTGTTCCGTATATCTTCTATTGGGTGTGATGGGTTTACTATGTTTCTAGTTTTTTCTATTTGTAGTGGTTTGTAAGGTGTGTGTGTATCTGTTGCGCTAATTTGAATGTTGGGGCATTTCTAAAGTTCACCACTGTACTGGGAATGTTGTCTTTATGAATTTTACGTTCGTTTCTCACTGTGGGTGTTCGGTGTGTGTAAAGTATAGAATCTGCCAAATTTTGAAAAGCAATTTGGTGTTTTTCTGGCACCAAATTGCTTTCACTCCTTTTGATGGTGTATATCGTATCAAAAAGTTTAGCTTTATAACTTTTAATAATTCTTCTACCCAGTAAATCACGTTCTCATCCACTCCAATCTTTTTTACCTTATTTGCCACCAATTTATGGCTCACTCTGTCAAAAGCTTTTGAATGATGTGGTGCTACACTACCAGTCATGCCTCCCTTGTCCATTTAATCTGAAATGTCGCGCATATAATCTACTAACTCAGATTCAAACGAAAATCTTTGCCTAAAGCCATGTTGCCGACTTCAAAACCTTTTACGTTCCTCACATATTTTTCTGATGTGGTTGCATATCAATCTATCCATTAGTTTACCTAATGTCAGACTAATTAAAATATAAAATTCGTCACTATTTGTTGCTTCTCCTTTATGTACCGGTACCGCTATCGCACATTTCCAGTCCTCTGGTAAGCAGCAAGTATTCAGACTCAATAAAAAACATATTTCAAGATTAGGTCCAAAATCACAGAAATCCGTAGTATTTTCAGCACCAGCAACTCTAGGTTTTTACAGCTTTTTTAATTCCTTTATTGTATCCTCAGCAAGGATGTCAATTTTTTAGACTTCTCAATTCCAATTGTGTGATTAAGTTCATTCTCTCATTTTTGAATTATTGTCCGTAATGGTCTCACTAAACCAGTTGCTTAGAATCTCTGCCTTTTTCAAATTCTCACTTACTTCTTCTTCATCCTTATTCTCCCTTCTAACACAGCCACAGAAATAAATATCTAGATGCATCAGTGAGTGGTCTCCCTGCACCAAAAATACTTTTCATAAACTCATTTTTAGCCTCCATCTTTGCTATTTGTTATTAATTCCTTGTTTAGATGTTTCAGATATTCACTACTACTGCGTTGTCTCTTAACTTTCTTATGTTCCGTTCTTACCAACCTCATTAACCCCCTCACTTTAATATTATAGCACATAGGTTCTGTATTTCTCATTATTTTCTGTTTTGGAATAAATATTTCTTCATCCATTTTTTTTTTATTATACTTGAACTCTTCCTATCTTGACTCTCCTGTGCTTGTGCCTTTCTTCCATTTGCTGAAACTTTCCTAAAATATTTATTCAATTTCGAAATATTTGTCTTTTTATAATTGTACCTATTTTCCCCTTCAGTTTACTGAATCCTCTAATATCCATCAGAACTGCGTCATGATCACTTATTCCTTCAATTACTTGACACCCCACAGGGTTTTCATCGGGCTTGATTAGAAATATATCCAAAATATTTTGTCCCCTAGTGTTTTGCCCAACCACTTGTGTAAATCCTCCTTCGCTTATTAAGATATTTGAAAATCTCTGTTTCCTTGTGTTATTAATTTTATTTCCTACCCACTTTACACCTGGCAAATTTAAATCCCCACAAATAATTACCATTCTATTCTCTCTTCTGAACTCTGAGTATGAATTTAATTTCTCCCCAAGAGCCTCATCTTCATCTGTCATTCTTCCACTGCTGTAAGCAGCCAACACCCTGATTATTTTTTTTTATTACCCCAGAAATCTACTCCAAGGAACTCGTGGTAATGATCTATGAGCACCAGTGAACTGTAATAGTTTTTGCTAACTAATACGAAAATCTCTTCACGAATTGCTCTTCTAACTCTGCGGTACAGTTTGTAACCATCGGGAAAACCTCATTGCCTAGTACTTCCTCTTTTATTGAAGACTACTTGTGATTCACGTAGCTATATTTTGTTTGATAATTCTATTACTTTGTTCACTATACTTATTATTGTGAATTGTTTGCGCTGTTTCCGTTTTAATAGCCATCACGGTAAACTATTTGTATATACTTACTTCCTTACAGAGATAATTCTTCCGATATTCAGCGTTTTCCGGCAGAAACCACGTTCTGCCATCTAGTGGATATAGACGAAACTAAGTGTTACTTGCCACAGAGTAAAATGTGAGAACCGAGCGTGGTGGTGTAACGGATAGTGTTCTGGCCTCGCATTCGGGAGGACAGCGGTTCGAATCCCCGTCCGGGCATCCAGATTTGGGTTTTCCATGGTTTCCCCAAATCACTCCAGGTGAATGCCGGGATGCTTCCTTCAAAAGGCCATGGCCGAATTTCTTCCCATTCCTTGCCCCCATCCTTTCTCGTCTCTAAAGACCACGTTGTTAAAAAGGGACGTTAAACTGTTAAATAAAAAATAAAAAAAAAAGTAAAATGTGAGACGGTGTGTGATGATATGAACATAGCCAATTTTAATTTCGCATGTAATGCTTTGTGGTCGTCATTGTGATACCGCTTTTACTAATGTCCACGCCTCCGCTAAGTCAGTTGTGTTCCAAGGTCTACTGTGATCTGTGATTGCCTCTTTCCGGACGTTCGGCGTGTGACTTTTCATTAAAGGCAATAAACGATTAAAAATTACTCTATTATACTGCAGATTTTACTTTTTTCACGCAAAATAATTGTATTGATGATAAGTGAAGTGAATGCAAATTTGAGGACGTCACCTTTCGGTCAAGATCAGCAGTGGCTGGCTGCAATGAACACGCCGTTACAGAAATTAAGAAAACCGGCAGTCGTATTTAGTATTTAATATCGTATTTGACGCATTCATTAAGATTTAATTACCTCGTAGTCAACGAAGCGTAAAACCCTAAACACAGAAATATAATTTATGAGATAAAAATTCACGTACTTTCCAGAAAGTTCTCGTACAGTTGTACGATGGAATATCAAAACATTTATAAACATTTATGATATGATTGTTTTACGGATGGATAACACTGATATTTCGATGATAATACAATAAAATACAGACAGAACTGGACTACTGATGACTCGAAGCCACTATGTGCATATATGAGTTCGATGTACAAGTGAATACGTGATAGTGCGGGGGAGGGAGGGGGTGGCGGTACAGAATTTGCATATCTGGTTACTAATATCTCTTATGGATGAGTATATTAGAATCATATTATTATTATTGAAGTAAAGATGACCCGCTAACATGGCTTGCAATCTGTAGAACCACTAAAAGTAGCTACTTTAGTAATTTGTTAATGTTATATATAAATAATGTTCTCGGGTGACTAGAACACGGCTAGTCACCCGTGAACATTATTTATATTCTCAACGCCGAGAATACGTAATTATGAATTTATTAATGTTGTTTTACGTCGCAAAGTTTGTGTATTGGAAACTGAAAGTTTTTCTGCCGTAGTATTTAGAAGTACAGTAATTCTAATTATGCTATAATGCCGTTTACAGCTGGTATTTTCAAAGGTCTCCAACGCGTCTTTCACTTCTGGCATAAATTGGATTAGACACGGTAAAGTTGGCTAAGTACAGACAGCTACCGCAACGGTGTATCGAGCAGCAGGTACAAGCAGAAATTCGTCAGCACGTAATACCGTGGCCACATCTACCAGCCATGGCCTGACATATAACCAAATGGACCGTAAGAGACGGGTACTTTTAACACTATTCGCTTGACAGCAATAAAGTGACAGGGAATATTTCACTGATTTTAAAATCAATAATCAGATAAGAATCCTCCTCCGATCAACAAGATATCTATTTTCCATAGTTTCCCTAAATCACTCCAGTTGGAAGCTGATAAGGTTCCTTTAAAAGGGCTTGTTCTAATTCCCAACAGTTCCTTGCCCACAGTCCTTCCCCGCATCTAATTCTACATCTACATCTACATACATACTCTGCAAATCACAAATACTGTGGGTGGCAGAGGGTGCTAACCACCAATCAAAATTCAGTGCATTCCAATTCTGAATAGAACGAGGAAAGAAGGAATACGTAAATGTATCAGTACGGCATCTTATTTCTCGAATCTCATCCCTCCTGTCATTGCGACCTAAACAGGTTGGCGGAAGAAGTATTTCGTTGCACTCGTAGCTTAAACATTTACGCATATTCTCCAGCAAATTCAAACGATAACGACGTCGTCTGTCCGCCAAACAAACCCAGCCCAACCCGTGGATCAGCTCTGTGACACTTACGTAAGGACTGTAACTAGCAGTCACGAATCGAGCGGCTCTCCTCTGTACATTTTCTAACGTGTCAATCAATCCCTTGCGATACGGGTCCCAAATTCCACAACAGTATTCCAGTTGCGGAAACACCTGTGTTTTTTACGCTATTTCCTTTGAATGAGCATTACAGCTTCTCAAAATACGACCTATGAATCGTAGTTTAGAATTAGCTATGCCTACGACGGAAGTTATGTGCAAGTCCTATTTCATGTTGCTTTGTACTGTTACGTCTAGACACTTCAGGGAATCCACAGTGTTAACAACTCAATTGTTAACTTTGTATTCGCGAGCAAACAGGGTCTTTTTATTATTATTTGCATTGTCTTGCACTTTTTGCAGTTTAGTGTAAGCTACCATTTACGGCACCATTCCGGAATAACATCCAGAACGCGCTGAATTTCTAAGCAATCGTCAGAGCACCTCACTTCCCTACAAATAAGTGCATCATCAGCAAAAAATCGCATCCTGCAGTCAACGTTGTCACCGAGATCGTTTATAAAAATTAAGAAAAGAAGTGGTCCTATTACACTTCCTTGAGGAACGCCCGAAGTAACATCTAGTTTAGAAGAGGCTTCCCCGTCTACAACAACATACTGTGACCGACCAGTTAGAAAATCGCGTATCGATTCGCAAATCTGATCACATATACCGTACACTCGAATCTATACTAAAAGTCGGTTGTGTGGTACAGAGTCGAAAGCTTTCTGAAAAACCAAGAAAATAGCATCAACTTGTGATCCTGCATCAAAAACTTTCATTACGTCATGCGAAAATAGAGCCAATTTGGTTTCACACGATCGATTCTTCCGAAATCCGTGTTGGTTTGTTGTAAGCAACTCGTTTTCATCAAGAAACTTCATAACGTTAGAGCATATGACATGCTCCAGAATTATACTACAAACAGATGTTAGAGATATGGGTCCATAATTCCTAGCATTTATACGATCTACTTTCTTCAAAGCGGAACTCACCTGCGCCATTTTCCAGTCAGATGGGATTTTTCTTTCTTTTAAAGATTTACGAAATATATCTGACAGAAATGGTTCTATTTCTTCCGCGTATTCCGAAAATACTCTTACTGGTATATCATTGGGACCCGGCGCTTTCCCCCACTTCAGGAGCTTTTATTGCTTTATGATACCTACAATATCAATTTGTACTGGATCCATCTCAGATTCTACACGCCGTGGAAAAACGGGAATGTTTTCAGCAGTGAAAGAATTTTTAAATTCGTTATTAAATACAGTAGTCTTTTCGCGGCTGTCATCAACTTCCCTACCGTCTTGTAGTTGAACTGGCATATTTTTGTCACAACCACTTACTTTTTTTACATACAACCAACATTTCTTTGGATTTTCGATAATGGTCTTTGAAAGTGAGTTGCAACGAAAGTCATTAAAGTCCTCAAGTATCGCTTTCTTGACATGTCCTCTTGTAACAGCTAACTTTCCTAAATCACTATTATACATCGTCCTGCTTGATCGTGCATGTATCTTCCTTTGCTTTTGAAGTAACCTTTTAACTTCACGCGTATACCACGGGGATCGTTCCCATCCATGATTGTCGTTTTCGGTGTATGTTGTAGTAAACGAGCGGCAATTCACCACAGCCAAGTTTGGATTCGTCTCTGATCAACCACTCCCCAGTCAGCTTCCTAAGATATGTGGCCCTAGGATCAGAGCAGTTACGTACTGCCCACACTTAGTGCTAGTAATGAGCAGGAATCAGCGATACAAATGAAAACATATAGTTGAAAGAATGGAGTGACTTTAATATCTTCAATAAAATTGGGCACATAGAAATACACTTGAAATAACTGAAAAATACTGCATAAAATAACTCTCATAAAAGAAATCTCTTACTTATAATATCCTTTCACTCGGAATATTCTTTCTAAACCAGCAGAAGGGAATAAATGCATTAGCCTTTACCTAATAATATCTGCATGCCATCTGGTGGCGTGATCCGTCTTGAGACTCGGCGAATTGACTGCCCGGAGGCTGTTCTGGATTGCGCTCTCCAAAGTAGGAGCGTAGTGGGGGAAGTCATGTGACATTAGTTCTGTTCGTTTAAAATCCCTTACTAAGGGCTTTCTGGGCTACCATGGTAGGGGGACTCCTTCCCACGGGAAGTGACTTTGCCCAACCTTGAGCTCTGCTTCGTTGGGTGGAATTACATTATATAGCTGCAGCTTGAGAAAAATTATCCCGAGTAAAATTTGCAATATACCATAACTAAAATCCCTCAATATTCTACACCTTTCCCCATGGGTAAGAGTGGAACCCAGGGCTTTAGCCTAGGTGAGACTCTTACCTGGTAGTCTGCAAAATCTGGACACAATAAATGTTGATTAAATAAAAGTGCATTGAAATGATTAGATATCTGACTTGTCACTTTCTTGTATGTTTCTACTTCTATTTGTTATCATATTCAGCTTCTAGGACAACATTTTCTAAAAACTGCTACATTAATTGTTGATTACATAATTTCTCTTGAATTGACTACACTAATGGATTTAATCAATTGTTTGCACATTTCTAATTCTACTTGCTGTAATCTTTATCATTTCCTAACTACTGCATTGAATTGAGCCTTAATTCTACAAAATACATAGATAAACTTATTTTGTTTGTCAAAAAAGCAGTTATATATAAACTTATCAAAATGTTTATCTCCGATAATGGTGAGAGATAACAGATACTTGATCCTGATCTGGATCGGAAGATCGTCTGTGTCCAATAGCAGAATAAGGTCTCTCAAATACTACAATATCCTCATCATTCAGTTCATTGTTAATGTCTCGGTTAATGTGAATAGGTCTTCTCCTTCTAATACGAGATAATTCAGTACCAGTAGATTGGTTTACAATATTGGTTTTCACAGAAATCTGATTACAACATTCACTTGCACTATTACGCCAAAAATACTTAAAACAATTCTTTAGGCAGCTACAATGTTTACATAGGCAAAATGTGATGATGCAAAAAATAAGAATTACACAGACATACGATACGATCGAATACTGAGACAATAAATAATTTGTAAAAGAGTTTTTCTCTTGTTCTTCAATTTCATTTTGGAGTTGCTCGATCTTTAATCCGGCAACATTCAAATCATCAAGATTCTTAACAATGTTTTCCATTGGTAAATTCAATTTTAATTCTGAAATATTACGTTTCTCTTTGTTTATGATGCAAGAATCGACTTCTAGATTCAAATCAGGTATAATATCTGGACTGGTAACATTCGTTCTTATCGTTTGCTGTGATTCAATCACAATATTCGCTTCATAACCACGACATCTTTGAAAGAATTTTAATTTGCCTGTTCCTTTGAAAATAGTATCCGTGGGCTGATTTTCACCACATAATACAGTCATACCTTCGTCTTTAGGTGCAACAAACAACCATTCGTTGTTATTTAATTTAGTAAACAAACTATCATTTAAAGGGACTATTTTTCTGGTACAATCACTTGGAATTGATATTACTGGCTGTAACAATTTTACCTCACATGGAGCATCGTCATAGGAAGCAGATAGTACAAAGTTTTGTTTACAAATACTAAGATCAGATGTTAACTGTTTACATTGGAGCTCATCATGATTTACTTAAGCATACAATCTGCGAGACTCATCAATAATTAAAGTATCTTTTTCTGACAAGATGAACAAATAATTATAATTATTACCAATGGCAATAGGCAATGGAAGAATTCTGCAAATATTAAATTGATTGTTGTTCGAAAGAGGAATGTTGAGAATATACGTCAAAATATTTTGCGATAAGAAGACGTCCAAACCGATCATTTTTATTGGAAGATAACCGTTTTCTTCGGAAAGCGGAACTGGGAATCGTTTGTCAATAATGTAATCTTTTATTAAAGTTAAGTAACTGACAACTTGGGATGGATTAATGATAAGGGGTTGTAGAATTCCATACTGAGCGTTTACAATAACTGATACAACTAAATGATACTGTCTTTGTAATTCAAATATAATAGACAAGGATCTTATAAAATGTTCATTGATAGCAGTCATTGTAGCCAATTTTTGAATGGAATGATCTGTATGATTTGCAAATTCTTGTACAAAACTCTGTATTTTCTTTACTACAGTTAGTTGTTATTTAGACAATTTCAATAAATTACGTTGCTCTTTCTCACGGATATCTATCTTAGATCGCAGATAATGTGCGTCGGCCATATCTAGAGTGCCAAATAACAGTTTGGAAATTTGGCATACGAATCCGAAAACAGCACGCTTCTTTCGAGGTGAGTCATGTTTCGTAATTTGTCCAATTAAACTTTGTCACTGTTTTAACTTGTTAATATGCCAGAATATTTCTTGAGACATCTCATCGCATACGTGGTTTGTTACATTCAGTTCAATTAATTTGTTTAACAAAAAGCGATTGATCGAAATGCATAATTTTCTAAGTTGTCAGAAGCATCGTCCAATCCCTTCAAATTCACATACGCGGCTATCCTCCAGGTCAAAGAATAAATTTGTGCGCCGGTTATGTGATCAAACTATAAGCCTGGACTGGAACTGAACTTTTCGACCATAAAATCTTATGTAGCTACGCTGGCATGAATTAATAACAGAAGATCGGACAGTAGTTCCAACTGAAAAGCAAAATAAAAGTTTAGTTAAGTATACTGTTGCAATCTGTAAAATAAATTGCTAACTTGCATTATAAATGCAAAAGTGTATGTCGTAATGCCACAATCGATTGTTCTCTGCTGCGAGTTAGATGCCTCACGCATGTGGGTGCGTTTAATGAGACGCCTTATCAGTTGGGCTCGCCTCGGCGGCGCTATCAGCGCGTGGGAGAGTGTCCTTGCCCCCGGCCTAGCGAGATAACTGGGGGTCAGCCATTTTGGAACAGTGGCTTATCAGGCGTGTGTGGGCGACCATGTGCTTGGCCACGCCGTGACTCCACGTGGTGCGGTGTTTACAAAAAATACGACCAAGTGCTTTGACTTTATATGTTTCTAATGCGGCTTTTTCTGTTTCATATCCATTTTAAATATACTGTAACTTACTTTACTGCATTTTTAAGGTGTGTTCTCACTACTGACTGAATTATTTCGTAATTTATTCAATGATATGGCTTTAATCTATTGGCATGAACTGTGAGTCGCTTATATTTGCCCAGTTGAATGGTGACACTCACGCCTCGTTTTCCAATCACACAAAAGGTCCTCTATAACCACTGTCAAGATTCTGAGACCTACCTCTGCGAACGGATTAATCTTTTAGCACAACTTTACTTCCAATTTCAAATTCTCGTGGATTTTGTGTCTCATCGTAATATTCTTTGTTTTTCTCTTTCAGTCCCTGATTGATCTCTCAAGCCTGTTTGTGTAGTGTTTGCAGGATAGCTCTTAGCTCATCTGCATACTCATCATATGAATAATGAACTTTTTTTGGATCACTTTGCAATACCCCCAGGTATATTTGGTATTCTACCGAACATTAGCTCATGTGGCGTGTACCCTGTTGCACTGTGAATACTAGTGTTATATACAAATAAAAAATAACTTAACCATTTATCCCATGTGCTTTGATTTTTGTCAATATAATGCCTCAAGTACTCTGAAAGACTACGGTGTGCTCGTTCGACGAAATTTGATTGTTGTCAATATGCCAATGTCTGGAGTTTTTTTTATCTTTAATCATTTACATACTTTCTGCATTGTTTCGTTGATAAAGCAGGATCCATTATCACTAATCAAGTTCCAAGGAACGCCATAGCGCAGAATTACTTCTAAGACTAATGCTTGAGCCACTGTATCAGAATCTTGCCTGGCTATCGGAATTGCAGTTATAAATTTGGTCAATTCGTCCTAGAATGTCAACACATATTTCTTCCCATTGTTGCTCAACGGCATCGGGTCAACAATGTCTGTGGCACAACGATCGAATACATGCTCAGGTGTTTTTGTAAGCTTTAATGGCATACGTGTATGTGGAAGCGTATGTTTATTCCTCTGGCAACTATCACACTGTTTGACATAATTTTCTATATAGGACTTCATCCCTGGCCACTGAACATATCTCTTAATTCGCTCATATGTCTTATTTACACCTAGATGTCCAGAGATGGGGCTGTCATGGTATTCCTAAAGTATGACTAGTTTTTTTTCCTCATTTAGTGTTGGAAATTCCTCCTCATTCGTCTGGATTTGTACAACTACTGTGGATGTGGGTGTTTCTTCTTCTGTTTGCATTGTTTCATCTGTGACAGGGTCTGGTTGGGTGGACTCCTGTACTTCCCTAACTTCCCTAATTCTACTCAGTGCATCTGCAACTGTATTTGATTTTCCCTTACGATAAACAATTGTGTAATTGTATTCTTCAAGTTTTAGGCGAAATCTTAGTAATCTAGAAGATGGGTCTTTAACACTGAAAATCCAAGTAAGGTGGAGGTGGTCAGTACAGACCATGAAATGTCTGCCAAAGACATAAGGTCTGAATTGCTTTACCGCCCACGTGACCGCGAGTGCTTCTCTCTCAGAAACGGAATAATGAGTTTATGCTTTATTTAAAGTTCTGGAAATATATGCGACTGGTGTATCTGAGCCTAATTGCCCCTGCGAAAGTACTCCCGAAATGGCCTACTAAGACGCGTCGGTGCAAATAATGAATGGAAGATTTTCATCGGGGTACGCGAGAACGGGTGCTGAGATCAATTTCTCCTTGAGAGTTTGGAAAGCATTCTCAGTTTTTGGGCACCAATCAAATGGAACATTTTTCTTTAATAATTCATATAATGGTTCAGCTATCTTACTAAAGTTCTCTATGAAACGACGATAATAACTTGCGAAACCAAGGAATGTTTACAATTGTTTTGTTGTCTGAGGAGTTGGTAATTTTTAACTTTTTCAATTTTCTGTGGGTCTGGGTAAACTCCATGTTCTGTCAACTAGTGTCCCAGATAGGTGACCTCTTTTTGTAAGAAGTTACATTTGTTTGGCTGAAGGCGAAGGGTGTGTGTCCTTAATCTGTCAAAAATGTCTCTTAACCTCTCATTCTGTGATTCCAAGTTAGGACCAAAATAGATGACGTCATCTAGATATACGAAACATCGATCACCCTGTAGACCACTCATAACTACCGTCATAAGTTATTGAAAACTTGCGGGGGCGGAGGCAAGCCCCATAGCCATTTTTCTGAACATATAATGGCCTTGACCTGCACTGAATGCAGTTAACGGTTGATCCGATTCCTTAATCAAAATTTGGTGATACCCCTGAGCTAAGTCTAAGGTAGAAAAGTATTTTGCCTTCCCCAAGGAATCTAAGATTTCTGAAATTAATGGAAGCGGAAAAATAGTTCCTATACTAATTTCATTTAATTTGCGAAAGTCTACCACAATTCTGTATCGTTATTGACCACTGGCATCAGGTTTCTTAGGTAAGACAAGTATCGGGAAATTCCACTCACTAGTTGATGGAACAATGATCTCATTCTCAAGCATTTGATCAATTTCTTTCTGTAAAATGGGTTTCATAGTATCTGGAATTCGATACGATCTCTGTTTGATAACTGTACCCTGTGCTTCTGACTTTAATTTGATTTCATGGGTGACTGTGTTGGTGTGTGTCAACTTGTCTTCTCTTCTTCATTCAAATGAACTAGTCTCAAATTTTCCATTAATAAACTGGTGCGTAATTTCCCTTGTGTTGGTTATACGTGTATAGTTGTTTGTTTACCTTCTACAACTCTAATGGCGGACGGGCTGTCAGCTGGCGGATCACGTGACTCTGACGTCATATCGCTCTCCGCACAATATGGCTGCGCCTCTAATGCTCTGCGATTAAATTCAAAACTGTCCTCCCTGGTATTTAGCATGGATAAAATACATGTACCATTTTCTACTTTGACCAATGATTCAGGAATGAAAACACCTTGAATAATTGTTTGTTTACAATAGCTTCTGCACAATTTCGGCATTGCACCTGGACTCGTAAAATGCGTTCTTCTCTTGGCCCTAGCTTTACTGTGTAATCCTCCGTGCAAATTCTTTTGAGCCTTTAGAACTGTTGTTCAACTGCTTTGAACTAGCTTTATTGTGACTTGAATTACTAGCATCTCTCCGATTAGACACTTCTACAGTTTGTTTATGTTTCTGCTGTTCATTCTGTACATACTTTGTAGTGGATTCATTATTGTCTTGGATATTATCTGTTTTTTGTTGCTACACCTATTCTTTCTGTTTACATGTTTTCCTCGTCTTCTGCGAGAGTTTTCGGGCGGTACATCTGTGTTTATGTTTCCCTTCGCTTGAGAACATCTGCCTCTTTAGTTGTCTGGTCCCTTTGAGACTACTCTAGCCCGCTTACTAGGCACACTAATATATTCTAATTCTGTCAGTATTCGAATAGAATGACCACTGATACATACAGACATGTTTTCACAGTTAATTATAGCTCCCTTTTTGATTAAAAGATCTCCCCAATTAACCCTTCTTTAACTATATCAACAGACTCTTCCACCACATGGAACTCATGCTTAATGAACACATCATTACTCAGTTTTGGTTGCAAAACGATCGTTCCTTTTGTTCTCACCGTGTATGGTATAATTCCCTTAATATTTAAAGTTTTATTTGAACGTGATTTGCAAATGCATTCTTGTGTATAAGAGACAGCTGTGCCCCCGTGTCAAGGAGACAGAATAATTCCTCATGGTTTACTTGCTCACAGGTGATCTTAACAAAATCATTTTCATGTTCACAGCCTACGGTATGTATTTTGTCCATATTGACGAGTGTAAGAGTGGCTGCCATTTCTCACATTCATCGCTCGTTTCCCGAACCTTTGTTTGTCTTTTGTGTTGTGTCATTGTTGCGACAATGTGACACGAAGTGCCCGACTTTGTTACATTTGTAACAGACTGCCTTCTTTACTCTACAATCGGCAATAATATGTCCTTTCTATGTCAATATGCACAAGTGACATAACAAATTCTTCTTGAGTGTGTGTGTGCTTTACATGCTATGACTAGGCGACATTTTTGTCTGCAGATTTGGCAAACGGGTTGGCTCCTACATTCTTTACTAACATGGCCAGAACCCTTGAATAAACGTAATGCGACTCAGGCGATCAACAAGAGTCAGACTCCCTTTTACATCTTCTTCAGGCATTTCTTTGGCTACTGCATTTCTAAAGTCATGTGAGAGCTTGTTGATTCTCGCGGCCCACTCAACAATCGTTTCTGCTTTTCCCTGACGAGCTGAAAATAGGTTACAAGCGTAGTGATCTAATGAACGCCTCTCCCCATAGTTTTCAATCAAGATATCTTTTACAGAATCCTATGTTTTGGTAAAAGATCTGATGAGTAATTTAGACCTGGACTGGCCACAGATCTTTGACTTTACAAAATGAAGGAGAACATCATGATCTGGCTTAGCAATTATGTTAAATGCAGATGAAACATTTTAAATGAAAGGTTGCAGTTCCTCTTTATCTCCGCTAAACGAATTAGGAATTAATTTTAATGCTTCTGAAACTGAGAGCATTCCCGCACTGCTCTCTTCAACACCTACTTCACTCGTTGAGGTATTCATCGTCAAACACTGCGCACTGCGTATTACTCACTGTTCTGCTGGGTTGAGACTGCGAGACTTGAATTCTGGCGCCGCCCGCGCGTGATGTGGTGGCGTCGTCCTCCTATTCGCTGCTGGCGATGTCACCCCCTCCACTACTTTCGCGCTGGCTGCTGGGACCCGGTCCGTGCTGCCCTCTCTTCGGCGGATCGCGAACTCCACGAAGCTTCTTCTTATCTGCTTGCAGTATCCGGTTTCGGTTACAACTCGCGATCCTTGTAGCATCAAAAATTACTTTGCTATACTGACTTCTTCGTACTGTTTCTGGCTTTGCATTTACCCTCTGCGGCTGCTACACATAAGAAATGGTTTTTACAGCAAAAGAGCATTCCTGTCTCTTTGCCGTACTAATGGGAAAATACATTCCCAATATTTCTGCTATCATCGATCACTGATTTTACGTAACCTACCCCAGAATCTGACACCATTCAATGCGGCTGTAGTAAACGAGCGGCAATTCACTACAGCTAAGTTTGGATTCGTCTCTGATCAACCACTCCCCGGTCAGCTTCCGAAGATATGTGGCTCTAGGATCAGAGCAGTTACGTTTTGCCCACACTTAATGCTAGTAATGAGCAGGAATCAGCGAAACAAATGAAAATATGTAGTTGAAAGAATGGAGTGACTTTAATATGTTCAGTAAAATTGGGCACATAGAAATACACTTGAAATAACTGAAAAATACTGCATAAAATAACTCTCATAAAAGGAATCTCTTTCTAATAAAATCTTTCTACGCCAGCAGAGGGGAATAAATGCATTAGCCTTTACATAGTAAAATCTGCATGCCATCTGGTGGCGTGATCCATCTTGAGACTCGGCGAATAAACTGCCCGGAGGCTGTTCTCGACTGCGCTCTCCAGAGTAGGAGCATAGTGGGGGAAGTCATGTGACCTCAGTTTTATTCGTTTTAAATCATTTACTAAGGGATTTCTGGGCTACCGTGGTAAGGGGACTCCTTCCCACTGGAAGTGACTTTGCCCAACCTTGAGCTCTGCTTCGTTGGGTGGAATTACACTACATAGCTGCAGCTTGAGAAAAATTATCCCGAGTAAAATTTGCAATATACTGCAATGTAAGTCCATTTCTTCCATGACTATATTCATGAAACGAAGCCACAGCTCTTCAACCAAGCCTATTCTTTCTATAAAGGTAATGTAATTATCTCTCAAAACGTTCTTAAACTCTCGTTTGGGGCCCTTTCGAACCTGTAAACGACAATTTCTTTTTGTATATGCGCGCGGCTGTTAATTTTACTGTAGCAATTTCAGCTTTATGATCACTTATTCCCGTGGTGGTAGAAATGTTCGTGAATAATTCAGGCCTGTTTGTCACGAGAATATCTAAAATGTTTTCGTTATCGTTGTGTCCACCGGAATTGAAGAATTAATCAAATATGTGAAGGGGGAGGAAAATCTAATAATCATGGGTGATTGGAATGCAATAGTGGGAGAAGGAAAAGAGGGGAATACTGTAGGAAGTTTTGGTCTAGGATAAAGATATGAGCGAGGAAGCAGGTTGTTAGAATTTTGTGAAATATATAAGCTAGTTGTGGCAAACACATTGTTTAAGATCCATGCAAGAAGTATATACATCTGGAAACGTCTTGGGGATACAGCAGATACCAGCTAGATTATATCATGGTCAAACAGAGATTCAGGAATCAATTTCTAGACTGTAAAGCATACCCAGTAGCAGACTTAGACTCTTAACATAATTTGATAGTAATGGAGTGCAGGCTGAAATTCAAGCGAATATGGAAGCTGCGAAAGCAGAACAGACATGGAAGTGAATAAACTGAAACAATCTAGTACGAGAGAAAAATTTACAGAAATGGAAGACTTAGGTATAAGAAGTAACTCTGAAAGGAGATCAACCAAGGACGAATGGAATGCATTAAAGACCGAAATAATGAAAGCTGGTAAAGAAACACTAGGCTTTAGGGAACAAGCTGCCCGAAAACCTTAGATCACAGAAGAAATTTTGGAACTGAGGGATCAGAGGAGAAGGTACAATAATGCTCAGGATGAAGCAGGAAGAAAGCAATGCGGAAAATTTAGGGATCAAATAAACAGGAAATGTAAAAAAGAAAAATGTCTAGAACAAAAGTGTAAAGATGTAGAAAAGGAAATACTCGTAGGTAAAATAGATGTTTCATGTAGGAAGATCAAACAGAATTTTGGAGAAATGAAGAAAAGAGGTGAGAACATTAAAGCTGCCGATGGTAAACCTCTTTTAAGCTCAGACGATAGAGCTAACCGATGGAAAGAATACATTGAGAAACTGTATGATGGGGACGACTTGAATAATAGCGTAATGGAAAACGAAGGCGATGCCAACATTGATGACTTAGGAGATCCTGTTTTGAGGACAGAATTTAATAAAGCTCTGAATGGCCTGAAAGCAAATAAGGCAGTTGGAATTGATGAGATCCCTGCAGAACTTCTTAAATCCCTAAGAGAGGAAGGAATCGAAAGATTATTCAAGCTGATATCAAAAAGTTATGAAACAGGAGAAATTCCAACTGATTTTAATAAAAATATCATCTTCACTCTTCCAAAGAAAGCACAAGCCGACAAATGTGAGAATTATCGCACTATTAGTGTAACATCATATGCTTCAAAATTAATGACCAGAATAATATACAGAAGGATGGAAAGGGTAGTACAAGAGATAGTAGGTGAAGATCAGTTTGGGTTTAGGAAAAATCGCGGTACAAGGGAAGCAATTCTGTCTTTAAGATTAATACTTGAAGGGCGGATCAAGAAAAACAAAGATACTTTTATGGCATTTGTTGGTTTAGAAAAAGCTTTTGATAATGTTAGGTGGTACAAGATGTTCAAAATTTTAAAGAAGTCAGGTCTAAAGTATCGAGATAGAAGAATACTTTATATAAGAATCAAGCGGCCATAATAAAAGTAGAGAATCATGAGAGACATGCGTCTGTTAAAATGGGCTTGGGACAAGGTTGTAATCTACTGAACGAAGATTTTGGACTGAATATAAATAAAAGTAAGACTAAAGTGATGAAATGTAGCAAAAATGATACCAATACTAGTAGATTAAATATAAAAATAAGATCTGATGCAATTGGAGAAGTAAGTGCGTTCTGTTACAACCGAAGGCCGAAGCAAGAATGATGTTAAAAGCAGAATAGTACTAGCAAAAAGAGCTTTAATGAAAAAAGAGAAATCTTTTAGTTTAAAATATTGATTTTGGAATTTGAAAAAACTTTTTAAAACTCTGTGTGTGGAGCACAGCGCTTTACGGTAGCGTAACATGGACTTTAAGATACCGGAATGAAGGAAAATTGAAACATTTGAAATGTGGTGGTACAGAAGAATGCTGAAAATTAAGTGAACAGTCAAAGTAAGAAATGAACGAGTTTTGGAAATTATGGGCGAGGTAAGAAGTTTGTGGAAGAAGCTTACAGAAAGAAGAGACAGGCTGGTAGGTCATATTTTGAGAAATGCTGGATTGTTTAATTTGTTGGTTGAGGGAACAGTCGAAGGTAATAACTGTAGAGGAAGACAGAGTTTACAATATATGAAGCAGATAATTGAGGACGTGGGTTGTGGGGGATATGTAGAAATGAAGAGGTTAGCACAAGATAGGAAGGGATGGAGGGTTGCATCAAACCATTTGAAAGACTGATGACAGCAAAAAAAGTTAAAAAAAAACAACACTATTTTCGATTTGTTCAATAAGAATCCATCATCAAATTGTGGCGTTCTGTTATGATTGAATCCTCTAGAAATTCCTTAACGATTCTATTCCACCTGCAAATACTTACTTGGAGAGGCATGTATGTCATTCTGGTCCAGCTGGTCCGTTACAACAAAAACTTTTCAGTGATTTTACATTCGATTCTATAGAGAGTAGAAACCATTTGAAACCATTTGAATGGAAATGGAGGGTTTTACTGATGAAGTTTCGCCGTTTCGTAACTTTCGTGTCGCAACACGTCTACGGTACGTTTCGTTTTGCTTTCACATGAACTGTTTCTCGAAATGTATGACCTGAGGAATGTGTGTGATATATTAGTTTTTTAAATTAATATTGTACGGCATTCAGTTACGATTGATAAATATTTCGTACCAGAGACTGAGTTTGTAACTGTCAAAGATGTTAATAATCACGGCGACTGTTCTTACAGTAAATTGTATATTATTCACTCTCGATACATCTGAGTCACATATTCCTTTAATTTTAAGGTTTTATATTTCGGATAACATATTAGATAAATAACCGAAGTCAAAAAACGAAACACAAAAAAGACTGATTTTTTTGTCAGCTTTCTTGAAAGGAGTGTACATCTCAATTACAGTGCTATCCGCGGGTCATAATTAGAGATCAAAAAATGAATTTAAATATATTCCTCCGTCCTTCGGCTATTTCCGCAGATTATTAATCGGACTGTTAGCTCTAAAAATTTGAAAATATCATTCAAATTGCTGTGGTATTTTTTGCGCGGTTCCCGTTCAAATAAAGAGACACTCGCAGCTTGCTTACAGATTTATAATAGTGTAGATATAAGATTAGGATGTCCAAAGATATAAGGTAAGTCCTTTTTTAAGTAACGAAAACAAACACGCATTCCCTCTATTTTTTTCTGTTTGACCTTAATAACTCACATAATAAATATTATTGCAATTTAATTATAACCCGTGCCGACTTGTTACCAAACATGAGACATGAAAATTTGTACCGAGTTAGTATGGAAGGATTCTAGATTTTTATTTTGTCCATAAAACATAAGTATACCCAAATTATGTTTATTTTCTGTATAACATGTAAAAAAGTTATACTTTAAATTTTCTTTTCAAAGTTTTATTTACCTTGCAGTGTTTTTGTTCGCAAGTAAGAAAAATTACTTTTGTTTCTCGTCAACAATGAAAGTCTTGCATCAACTTGACGGCTCTTTCAGCTGTATCGTTCACTGACCTCAGCTTTGAAACTTTCTTTCTGACTTATTGAAAGAAACATTATTTGACCGCACAGCAGGACATTCGTGGGAAAAACTATCGTCAATTTCAAGACGAACGAACAATGACTTGCTTTGGACTGAAATGAAGCCGTAAATGTTTTCTCTGAAATTAAAAAGAAACATTCAGTTAAAAATCGTGATCTGAACAGAAAATTAAGAAAACAACTTCTATATTTACTTATTTGACGTACCATACAATGGTCCCCAAACTTCTTACTTCTATGCGATGTAACGTTTAACATGAATTGATAAATTCTCTTTGGTTAAATTTCCAACCTTTATACTGATGTTTCTTGATCCACGTAAATGTAAAACAGTGACAAGAGAAAAACTTCGTCAGTCAGATACCATGAATGCTAGTTTATCTTCTGTAAAGTTGCTCTTGAAACGCTTTTATCAATTTTTTCGTAAGTCTAAACTTAAGAAATCACCGTTCCTGGTTAGGTGCTTTTACTACCAGAACACGCTGGAGCCATGGCCTGAAGTAGGACGTCACGATGAAAGCGATGCCTTCTCCTTGTTTGTGATTCTGAATTGAGTACTACTGTATGTATTCAGATCTTTAGGGAATAAACTGTTTTCGCCATCGATCTAGATAGGTTCGTAGCTCCTGGAGACCGAATTTCAAATTTTCTCTGTAAAATCTCGGTAGACATTCTCTGGCTATTTCTTTGGTCAGTTCAGTTCGGAAAAACTCCAACAGATTGTCATTGGAAACAGTCAGGTGCAATGCAAGCTATTTTTTAATGATCTGTATTTCATCTGGATCTACACTTTTCGTTTTATCTCAGAACATTCAGACTGATTTTTACTTCGAACACGCTATTTTAACACAAATTCATACGCGGAATGGCATGAAAGCAAAAATGGACATATCTCTATTACGTTTTTGTTCATGAAGCACACAGGCACGATTCATACGACGTACAGCACTTTTGTAGCCGCAGTATCACAGCAAAGCTTCTGCACTTTGGCTTCGAGATTCCAGTCTACAATCGCGTTCCAAACAACCTGCCTCTGTTCTCTTCCTGAAGAGCTTTCTAACCCAGGCACAGCCATAAGGTATTCTTTGTTTCTACGTGAAATAACTGTCGGAAGACATTCTTCTTTTGATTTCCGAGCATCTAAAGCAGACAACAGTTAAACATCTCTGTGAACAGTAACAACATCTAGTACCTTGTTTTGAAAATTAGCTTCCGCTCGCTCTTCGTTTTTCCTCACAAATTCTTCGAATCAAGGACTTTTTCATACGAAGTTCATCAGTTCATAAGTCCCTTTATGGTAGCTTCAAGAATAAATACTGAATCTCTCATACTAAACTGACATCGGTGCTACTAATTTTGAAATAATGAAATTTTTCGGCATAGTTGTTTTACTAGTTCAAGGTAATATGTTATCGATCACAGTAGGGAAATCTTCTTGTAAATGAATATTATTTTCATTAGAATTATAAACTGAGTCTTTTTGTAACGCTGTCGAAGGATCTGGCGTGAAGAAATATTTTGCACGTCCCTTTCTTCATCAAGAGTTGCAAGGCGAACTCTTTCTTCTCTATGACTTTTTTTTTTTTTTTTTTTTTTTTTTTTTTTTTTTTTTTTGGCCCATTCCAGCTAAGTGACCAGGCCAAGATTCTATCTTTATTTATTTTCATTAAATGAAACGCATCGGCATGTCCAGTGTCAAACAAGTTATTTAAGTTGTTAACTAACGCTGCTCAAATACGTTTTGTGCTTTTAACTGCCTCCAACCTTGATATAAGTTCACTAGTTTCTTCACAGAATTAAGTCAAAACCTGATAGATATAACCGCATTTTCCCGAAAGGTAAAATATTAGCGACTAGTGAGATTTTCACTTTCGTTAACGGTTAAAGTCACTTCACAGATATTATAATTAAAATTGCCAGAACTTGTCCATTAAGGAATAGTTTTGTACCTTTTATTTGAAGTTTTACGTCCCCTATTAAAAATATACACTTTTTAGAAGTACGTAATTCCACTGACATGTTGACTGATTTAAAACAACTAGTGATCGCCCAGTGGTCGAAGGTCGACCGTAATTCAATAAGTTGTTTAGTTTCTTTCATGAAAGAGTAATAATCATTATTTGAATTTGTTCTATTGCGTTTGGTGCGAGCATAAATATATTAAATACTGTATACCCTGATGGCGTTAGCTACGAGCGTGTACCAATACGTTATTAGCATGTGTTGTTTGGCTTAATTCTCTGCGAAACCTGCATTGTAAATTCGAAACTGTAAAAATTTCGTGGAACGACATTCAGTGCGCTTTTAAATATATCTATCAAAATAATTTTGTCATTTTGTGTGTTCGCTATTTAAATTTTGTCTATTATCATTTTGAATTTCACGCAAATAAGTATTCCTTATTTCTTGTCTTTCTCTCTCTCTCTCTCTCTAATGAAATTACTGAAATTAAAAATCAAAACACACTTAACCAAATTTTAACATTTTAAATAATCAAATGACCATATAGTATCTGGCAGAATCGCTACATTCCTTTTCGAAGTATTCCTTTTATAACTTCAAAGATTAATCTCTCTCTACTTTATCCGAGTCTTTCGTTTTACCAAAGACCACAGAGAGTCTCAATGCGGGGAATTCACGTAAGAACGTAGGCTCCGAATCTATTTCACTCACACACACACACACGTTCGCAAATTAATTTTTTATTTGAATAATCTATTTGTGACATGTATTAACTATGCTTATATTTTTTTCTTTACTGCTGACTAAACAACGAATTTTTTATTTAATTTGATATATCTGTAACACATATTATATATAGATTTTAGCTTTCTGCACTTCTTCTCCATATAAACATTAACTATGCCAAATCTTAGACATTTCAGTGCGCGATGCATTTCTTTAAGTTCCTCCATTTGTAGACGGCACTTATTCTTAAAAATGGATCCGTAATTTTTGCTTCGCATATTAATATAAAGGTTTGTAAAATATATTATATATAACTTTAGCTTTCTGTATTTCTTTAAGTTCCTCCGTTTGCCCAATATTCTGGCCGTCAGCTCCGCTATCTACCAGCCGTCAGGTGAAGCAACGCCCAGAACTGGAGGCATCTGAGCGAACTACGTAGGCGAGCGAGTGTTCTCTTTTATTTAATGTAATGTATTTGTAACGCATATTAAATATAGATTTTAGCTCCTGCACTTCTTCTCCATATTAACTTTAACTATGCCAAATCTCACACTTCTCCGTGCGCGCAATATTCTTAAAAATGTATCTTAAGTTTTCGCTTAGCGTATTGATATAGCAGTGTGTAGTATATGTACAAAGAACACGTAATTAAAAGCACATCGACGCCTTAGCTCGCGTTCGCCTTAATACAAGTCGAAACGGGTTGCCGAGGTCCTACGGTTATGAAATTTTATATACAATCGTTTTAACATCATATGAATAAATCAAGAAAGTATGTGTTACAAACACCACTTCAATTTTTTAGGACACCCAAATGTGTATATATATATAACATTAGTATCGAGAAAAAATAAGCAAGAAAAGGAAAGGGAAAACATGGATGTATAGGGAAATTGCTACCGGGAGAAGCACTATATTGCTATTAAATTAAATTATCTGCAGTGAATATTAAATTTGACGGAAGTAGTTAATTTCAGGCACTGGGAACAAGACTTTAATGGAGATACTAGCCACATAGTGAGCATAATATGCTATATACAATGGACTAAAGCTAATAGGTGTACTGAGAGTGACAAGGATAAGTCGCACAACAGGGAGATACGCGATTAAACGTAAGCCACGTCTCCTTGCTTCCAGGCAATACACGTGTAAAATTACCTGCACGTGCCGTCACCACGTGATTCCGCAGTTCCCGTCACTGATCTCTTTTCCAATCCCATCCGTCTAAGGGGAGTCCCTCGGGAAATAAACTCCCGCGCCCATTCGACACGCTCCCCTCAGTCCAGCTCCGCGGCGCGGGTTCTGCCTGTTCTGACGCGGCATTCCTTTATTGTCATTACTGAAGTACTACTCTGTATTTGGGAATGACGACTACAGTCGTAATTGGAAGTGGTTTACAAAAACGTTTTGGAGACGTATATTGGTGTGTAGAGAGTGATGGTTCCCTAGATTTTGGCTGCTAGCAATTCCTTCTTTGGCCATGTCGATAACATTACAGACAATATAGCCAATCAATGTGCAGAAGATTTTGAAATATAACTTTTTCTGATATTATTTCAATGTTTCCGTATAACTTTTAACACCCTACTTATTTATTACCCTGCAGTTTTCCTGATCTGAGTCTCAGCGCACAAGAAATGCTGTCATTACCTTTGAAGTAAAATAAGAGGGCAAGGAGCAAATTCTTATTCATTCTAGTTCACTTTATGATGTTAGAACGATATTACTATTTCCCTGATGTGTGGACTAAAAAAATAAAATACCATCCCTTGTTTATGAGCGTTAATGCTTGGGCTTGGCGTTCGAAAGGAAGTTGGATTCTAATTCTCTTCTGGCAATCCATTTCCGGTTTTCCTTGCAGATTGCCAGGATAGTTTTCAAAAGCCCGCGGCCGAATACCTTTCCGTTCCTTGTCTCTACTCCCTCTCTCGGCTGTATTTATCGCGTACGCCGATGAGCCATTAAGCCAAAACAACTTCATATGCGAATTCCAGCAATTTTTAACGTTTTAAACTAGCATATGACATCAAATCCCAAAGAAATCCGTTTTTTTTCCTTTCTTTTCTTTTTGCTGTCATTGGTCTCTCGACTGGATGCAATTCTCCATCCCTTCCTATCTTTCGCTAGCCATTTCATCTCAACATACCCCTCACAACCCACATCCTCAATTATTATCTGCTTCATATATTCCAATCTCTATCTTCCATCTTCCTCTGGAGTTCTTACCCTCGACTCTTCCCTCCACTAACAACTTAACCAATCCAGCATGTCTCAACATATGACCTACCATCCTGTTCTGCACATGCTTCTTTCCTCACCCATAATTTCCAAAACTCGTTTGTTTGGTACTTTAACCGCCAACTTCATTTTTAGCATCCTGCTATAGCACCACATGAAGTGCAGTGCTCCACTTTAAAAAAGTTCTTTCTGAGTCCTAGATCAATATCTGAAATTAAATGATTTCTCTTTTTCATGAAGGCTCTTTTCTCTACTGCTATTCTGCTTTTAGCATCATTCCTGCTTCAGCCATCTGATGTAATTTTACTTTCTAAGTAGCAAAATTCACCAACTTCTGCTATCGCATCTGACCTTATTTTTATATTTAATCTACCGTGATTGGTACCATTACTGCCACATTTCTTCACTTTTGTCTTGCTTTGGTTTATATTTAGATCAAAATATTCCTTCAGTTTTTTGTTAATGATGTTCAATAACTTCTCACTGTCACTGTCCTTAACCTGTTCTATTAAGAAGACAATGTCATCAGCAAATCGTAGCATACCAATTTTTTCTCCTTGAACATTTACGCCACATACAAATCTTTCGTTCACTACCTTTATTGCTTCTTCTACATACAAGTTGATATTAATGGGGATAGATTACCACCTTCTTTCACACACTTTTTAACTAATGCATGTCTCTCGCTATTCTCTACTTTTATTATAGCTACTTGATTCTTGAAAATATTATAACATGTCCTACTATCTCGCTATTTTAGACTCGACTTCTTTAAAATTTTGAACATTTTGTCCCACCTAACATTGTCAAAAGCTTTTTCTACATCAACAAACGCCATAAAATTATCTTTGTTTTTCTTGATCCGCCTTGCTTCTCTTGTATCGCGGTTTTTTTCTAAACCCAAACTGATCTTCACCTACTATCCTTTCTGTAACACTCTCCATTCTTCTGTATATTACTCTGGTCAATAATTTTGGAACATGTGTTGTTAGACATATGGTGCGATAATTCTCACATCTGTCAGCTTGTGCTTTCTTTGGAAGTGTGAAGGTGACACTTTAATTAAAATATGTGGGAAATCTCTCCTGTTTCATTACTTTTTAATATTAGTTTGAATAATCTTTGTGTTTCCTTTCCTCCTAGTGATTTCAGAAGTTCTGTATGAACTCATCAATTCTAACTACCTTATTTGATTCAAATCATTCAAAGCTCTATCAAATTCTGTCCTCAAAACAGGATCACCTTAGTCGTTAATGCCGACATCAAAATCTTTTTCTAATGTTCAAATCATATCCATCATATAGTTTTCTATGTATTACTTCCATCGGTTAGCTCTATCTTCTGAACGTAGAAATGGTTTCCCATTGGCAGTTTTAATGTTTATACTTCTTTCCTTAATTTCTCCAAAATTCTCTTTGATCTTCCTATTGCCATATCTACTTTACCTCCAACCATTACCTTTTCTACTTCTTCACACTTTTCTTGCAGACATCTTTCTTTTGCTTCTTAGAATTTACTGTTTATTTGTTTTCTAAATTGTCTGTATTGCTCTCTTCCTGCTTCATCCTGAGCATATTTGTGCCTTCTCCTCTGATCCATCAACTCTAAAACTTCTTCTGTAATCTAAGGTTTTCTGGCGGCTTGTTCCCTAAGGCCTAGTGTTTCTTTATCAGCTTTCAATATTTCGGTCATTAATGCATGCCCTTTTCAGAGTTACTACTTACACCCAAACTTTTCTCTCATGTTAGACTATTTCAGTTTATTCTTTATTCTCTTACAATCTATTCTGCTTGTGTTGCTTCTTTATTGTCTTCAAAGTCAGCCTGCACTACATAACTATCAGATTATTGTGAGAGTCTATGTCTGCTCCTGGGAATGTTTTACAGTCTAGAACTTGATTGCTGTATCTCTGTTTGACCATGATATAATCTAACTGGTATCTGCCTGTATCCCCTGGACGTTGCCAGGTGCACATCCTTCTTGCATAATTCTTAAATAGAGTGTTCGCCACGACTAGTTTATATCTTTCACAATATTCTATCAATCTTCTTCCTCGCTCATTTCTTTTTCCTAAACCAAAACTTCCTACATTATTCCACTCTTTTCCCACTCCCATTACCACATTCCAATCACCCATGATTATTTGATTTTCCTCCCGCTTTACATTTTGGATTAATTCTACAATGTAGCGCATATTTTCTCTATTTCTTCGTCATCTTCCTGTGATGTTGGCATATACACTTGTACTAACGTGGTTGGGTCGGGCTTAGTTTCTAACCTCATGTAAATAATCACTAAACTTTTCATAATAACTCACACGTTCCCTACTCTCTTATTCATTATAAATCCTACATCAGTGACTCCATTAACAGCTTGTGTGCTAATTATCCTGTATTCTTCCGAACAGAAATACTGTGCCTCCTTCCATTTAATCTCACTAATCCCAACAACATCTGACTTTAGTTGTTCCATCTCCCTTTTTAAGTTTTCTAACCTACCTGCCCTATTCAGACCTCTAACATTCCACGCTCCGACACGTAGAGTGTTTCTATCCGTTCTGATGACTCCTCCCTGAGCAGTCCCCACCCGGAGATCCGATTGGGGGACTATTTTACCTCCGGAATATTTTACCCAGGAAGAAGCCATATATATATATTTGATTATTGCAGGCCATTTTCTTCCACAGTTGCTTGTTAAACTAATTATTATTTAGTAAAAACGCCAATACAACTGTTGTCTGATATTCTTTATTTTTCGGACGCGTTTCGCCTCTCGTCGAGGTATCCTCAGCGTACAATGTTTCTGTAATATGCGATTAGTTATAATTTGAAAAAAAAAAAATTGTTTACATATAACGAAATTATTCTATCTATATGATGCATAATATGACTTATATTTAACATACTAGTTATGAATTATCTTATAGTTTACATTGGTGTAATAGGATTGGATTCATATCGCAACTTACATTTACCTTTTGAGGTTTGGTAGTTGGTCTTCTGTGACCTCAACCAGCATGCTGTTTCCACTATTGTGTTTAGCTATATAGTTTGATATACTGTGGTTCTTATGCCTCCACTGGTAGTCAACTTTGAAGTACAGTTTAATGCACGTCATTATCAACCTTCAGTTTTCGCGTGCGCGCTGTTGCTGTTCAGCTGTTATTCCGGTGATGCTCTGTCGGAAGTGTTGTGAGCGGAGACTTTGAATTGTGTAATTGCATTCGTGTGTGTGTTTTGTTTTGTTTTAGCTAAAATGTGCATGTGTGGTAGATGTGGGAGACGCAAAATGGTGTTAAATTACTGTTATGGTGAAATTTGTGTATTTAATGCTGTTTTGTGTCAGTTTCGATGTTTATTAACTTGAATAAGGTTTGGTTTGTTAAGTTTACATGGTCATTAAGTACATGTTTTCCTGAGACTATTGCTTTTTGAATGTGATAGTTCTCTTGCAGAGTTAGGATATTGTGTTTTGTGTTGTTTGTTGTTAGGATTTTCAAGTCTGTGTTTATGTTTGTGGGGAAATGGTTATTGTCTAACTTGGAGACCATCAGACCTGTTCAGAACGGATTTTGATCCCCCGAGTATATGTTGAAGGGTATTTACTCCACATGTCTGTGTTACAATTATTTCTTCAAAATGAGCCCTGGTTATCGAGAAATTAACGCGGAAACATATGTAAATATAAATACTATAATTTAAGTAGAGTGTTTAAAAACTTCAGCGTGGTGTATGCGGTAAGGTGCTAACTTCTCATTTTGCGAACCCGGGTTCAAATCCCCATACTGCCAAATATTTTTATTTCTTTTTTTATATGCAGTCATCATTGAGCATTGATTTTATTTCATTTAAAATTCATTTACGAATTTTTATTATGCAAAATAACTTTTAAAACAAAATATTACAGAATATACAGTCCCAACTTTTTTTTTTTTTTAGAAAATCATTATTTAATTGTTTATTGTTTATGTGTTTTTTTTTATGAAACAAGTATATTTCATGTTCATCGTTTCTATACTTGTATCTCGACAATTAATATCGAAAATGAAATATATTATAGCCATAAGGTCGGGGTTTTTCCCCCCTACCACAGTTATAATTATTTCCGTTCAGTGGTGGTAGCATGTAAATCTTTGAAACTAACAATATCTGTTATTTCGCATAATAAAAATTCGTAAATGAATTTTAAATGAATTAAAATCAATGCTCAATGATTACTTCATATGAAAAAAGAAATAAAAATATTTGGCAATATGGGGATTTGAACCCGGGTTCGCAAAATGGCAAGTTAGCACCTTACCGCATACACCACGCTGAAGTTTTTAAACAATGTGCTAAAATTATAGTATTTAAAATATATTTACATATGTTTCCGCGTTAATTTCTCGATATTCAGGGCTCATTTTGAAGAAATAATTGTAACACAGACATGTGGAGTAAATACCCTTCAACATATACTCGGGGGATCAAAATCCGTTCTGAACAGGTCTGATGGTTCCCAAGTAAGAGATGTTCAGCAAAAGTTGAATGATTACTGTATTTTAATGCTCGCAGGTGTTCCTTATACCTTGTCTGGAATTGTCTTCTTGTTTGACCAATGTAAACTGCATCACAATTCTGACATGTCAGTTGGTATATGCCAGAGTTATGGAATTTGTCTGTTTGTGGTTGAGTTCTAACTTGTTTTTGGATCGAGTTGTCTGTTTTGAGAGCAATGTTTATTCCTTGTTTTTTAAATATATTTGTTATCCTGTGACTATACTTGTTTGAGTATGTCATAGTATACCACTTCTTTCCATTGTGTTCCATGTTGTTGGATGTTTGTGTGATTTGAGGTGTTACTGTTGTTGAAGTGTTTGTGCTTTGGTTGTTGAATTGGTGTAGTGCGGTGATGTTGTTCTTTGTTTTAGCTTTTTCCAACTTATTTATTATTTTCCTATTTAATGCATCGACCATGTGTGTTTTGTATCCATTATTCTTGGCTATTTCTTTTATGGTGCTAAGTTCTTTTTGGTAATTCTGTTTTGTTAGAGGGGTTCTGTTTATTCTATTCAGCATGTGTCTTAATGCAGCCTGTTTGTGGTTGTGTGGATGGTTTGATGAGAAGTGTATTATTTGATCTGTTGCTGTGGGTTTTCTGTATATCTGGAATGTGTGTTCGTTTTGTTCTTTTGCTATTGTTAGGTCCAGAAAATTTAGTTGGCCATTGTGTTCTGCTTCTAGTGTGAAGGTGATGTTTCTGTGTAGTGTGTTTATGTCTTGGTGTAATTCCTTTATACGTTCTAATGGTTCGTTTATGAGACACAGTATGTCATCAATGTAACGAAACCAATAGATTACCTGAAAACCTTTTTGGGGGATTATTGTATTGAATATTTGTCCTTCAATGAAGTTGATGAAGATATTGGCTAGTGTTCCTGATATTGGGGATCCCATAGGAAGTCCTTCTTGTTGTAGGTAATGATTGTTGTTGAAGTGGAAATAATTCTGTGCTGTTATCAGTTCTAGTATGCTTATTAATTCATTAATGTGTGTGTTTGGTATTGTGTTATATGTTTGTAGGTTCTTGTGTATTATTTGAATTGTTTGTGCTGTGGGAATGTTTGTATACATGTTCTGAATGTCAATACTATATATAATTTGAGCCGATTACATAGCCTCGGGATACCTTTAATATCTTTAATGCAGTGGTTTCCCGTTTCCTTCTGCATCTACATGTTGCTGATCATTTCTGATTCATCCGCCATTAGGGGCCGTTTCCAACCCCAAGGGCAAGAGGATGCCCTGGACCGCTCCCCGCTCTTCCGCCCTCCTTTCTGAGGCCGTTGGCAAGCAGTGGGTGACTCCTTATACCGGGAGTCTTTCAGTCGCCAGAGCCTCGTCCGTGCAAACAGGGTGAACAGGTTGATATTTGGTTGGAAGAGGCTAATTTAGTCTCTCCCATACCGTTACACCACCAGGAAGTCCGTAAAAGGGAACAAAACAGTCATTTACTTGACCTAGTAAACCATAAGAGACGACAGCTGACGGAGCCTGCAGTGTCAGTGCTAACAACTGGGCGTGGCATTCAGAGGACGCGGTTTCCCTTATGATTGCAGGTTAATGCGAGCTGATTAATTCAAAATGCCATGAACGTAATTCTTCTCGTTCCTTATCTCCAGTCCTCCATCGATTCTAATGACCATGAAATCGACCGCTGTAAAACAACTATATTTTGGAGGCCATGGATGTATTCTCCCATAAGCTGGCCCTAATCATAGCGCTTACGGTTAAGATGGTAAACGACAACATCACGTTGAAAAATCCGGTTCAAGTTATAATTTGATGGGATACTCCGAGCTTCGAATTCCAAGTAAATCGGGGGGGGGGGGGGGGGAGGGGAGTGTTACAGTGGTGATAGGAAAATGAGTGTCAACTTGAAACTTTTTCATCATCTAGCAGCCTTCGCGAAATTACTTTTAACACAGCCAAATAATGTTCGTGAATATGCTATGATCGGCATCAGCAAAGCGGTTTTGTACTGTAACCTGCAAATATCTGTATCGGACAAACTAGAGCAAAGTGCACCATTGTCAATATCTAGAATATGTATTCACGCGAAACAAATCAGATATACCTGCATAAATGACCACTTCTGTTTTCTCAGAAGGAAGGTGAAGTATACTCTTAAATCCGTTTGGTAACCATGGCTACATACGGTCGCAGAAACGGTACTGCGTCACACAGTGTGACAAACCATCACTGGAATGCCCGTGAACAACCGCCAACAATCAGTATCTCAATTACTTGAGGAACGTGGGGGGGGGGGGGGGCGTTTGGCCGTGTAACCAAACAACCTGCTTAATCTGTTTGTGTGGTGTTTTTTTATGTATACATTATACTTGAGAGTGATTATTTTTTCTCTCTATTGCAAGGCCCACACAGACGAACACAATTCTTAATTGAAGATCACACCCGGGATCTAACGGCCACGTAAGCATACTTTTTCTGCGATGCAGCAGTTGGCCAGTCGTTATTACATGTGTTATCTTCTGCTTAGTCCCAGTAATGATTAATAGACAAGGAAGGAAACGGAATTCAGCCACGGTGCTTAAGGAAAAATCACTCATCTATTAGACTGGAGTTATTTCGTGATTCCGTGTTGTGAAAAGAACAGTGAATAAGGGCGGTCTGCGAATTCAAATTGGATACTTGCTAATTCCATTACGATGTTAATAGTAGCAAACTGAAAAATTAGTATAAGGAAGCAAAAATAATGGGTTAAAATAGCTGGGCGAACGTAGAGACTTAGTCGTTTTGCAATCGCCTATTTTACTATATATTTTTTAAAAAAAATTTTATACTTTTTTTTTTTACCCTGAAAGGCCATGACGATATTGTTGAAGGTGCACATACAAAAGTTGAATAATCTGCAGATGACATAATGTTATACTGTTTGTTGAAATGAGAAAGGATCTAGACAGGATATCTAGTTTAGTAATTCAAAATGAATGTGTCCTATCCCAACTAGGAATTAACAGTTATTGCACTGGCTGAGATATTGAGGACACGGGTTCGATTCTAGGACAAGGAGCGGCTCTTGCCAAAGGATCGTTAGAACGTGAAAACATACATAGAAACTAAGATCCAAGCTTGAATTACAAGTACTGCACAACAGGAGTTTAATGTTAGACTCTTAAGAGTACAGTTTTACAATAGGAAAGTAAAGAAATGAAACAAAAGAATAACGGGTAAGCTAGGAGAGTATACAACCTGCTTCCCCAAAGTCAGGATCCAACAGGTACCAGCTGGACGCTGCCGCGCCGGAGCGTCAACACTCCAGGCGCACCCGCCAGGACATCCGCCGGGATCGAAAGTGTTACAGACGGTCCAGCATGCATCATTCAGTTTCCAGGTCGTAGTTGTTTTGTTAGTTGTGCTTGTGTTTATAAGTGTATTTAAAATGACCACCAAAAGAAATGAGAGAAACCGAGCAATGGTATGCGTTGCTTCACATTTTTTTTTTTGGTGCAGAAAGAATTTTTAAAAAAGTATATGGGTGGGAAGATGGTGCCAAAGCAGAGATGTATACGGACCGATGCATCTTTTGAGAGAGCTACGGGAAAATGACCCAGAAAATTAAAAAAAAATATCTACGAATGGACTACTCGACATTTGACTACATTTTAAAGTTATTATCTCCACAAATATAAAAAAAGACACACTCATGAGGAAGAGTATAACTGCAGAAGAACGGTTTTTCGCATTTTTTGGCAACTGGAAGATCTACTAGTGTTTCTACACCATCTCTGAGCAAAATCATAACTGAAACATGCCGGGGGATTTACACTGCACTGAAAAGAGATGGAAATACCACAGATCAGACGTACATATGTCTTCTTGTGCAGATCCACTCCTGTTGATTGCATATTTTTTTCTCAGTTCTTTTCGAAATCCTAGAAACTTTTTAATGAAGAAATCTTTGTTTTCACTTTCACATACATTTACCCTGCGAACTTATCATATGCACGATTTTTAAAATTTTTATTTTTGTAGTCATCTCATTTAACCTTCCATAAACTTGGAAAATTCTTATAAAGTTTTATAAATCCTTTCAAATTATCTCTTGGCAATATCTTTCAAGATTTAATTTTTTTTGTCTTGAAGCGGGCAAAAGTTAAATAAAGTCATCCAGAAATTCGAACCAACAACGTTTTTAATTCGTTGCCTCATCGGCTGTGTGTACCTTCGGTGGCTTTCTTATTTACTGTAAGGTTAGGGAAGTTTTGGGGACACTATTTACTATGCTCTTTTAGGGGAAAAACCAGGTCTATGATCACCTAGGATGACCTTAATGGTAAAAAAAAAAAAAACCTCTATTTTTCATGTACTAAATTATGATGGGTTGTATACAGTGCTCTGCTCAGTGGCACCTTATGTTTGTGCCATGTTCTTGGCATTACTGTACCCAGAGTTGCCAGACTTTCTGTATTTTGTCTTTTTGCTTCTATGTTTTCTAAGTATTTAGTGGTTTGTTTGAATATTTCTGTATTTATATTCTATATGTTTGTTTTCGATGTAGTTGGTCAATTGAGGTATATTGTGATTCATTTAAAATCATTCTGAGGAATCGGTTCTGTATCCTCTGAATGTTCATTATGTTTGTTGGGCTTGCCATCCCCCATATTTGGGATCCATGAAATAAGAACGGTTGTATTACTGACTTGTATATCCGTATCTTGGTGCTTGTACCGAGGTCATTGCTACGGAGTACTGGGGCCAGGTTTTGTGCTACTGCCAGTCCTTTTCTTCTCCTGTCAATTATGTGTTATTAGAAGAGTAATATTTTGTCGATTGTTATGCCCAAGTATCGATGTTCATTAACCCATTCTATATTCCTTCCCATTACGTTCAGCTGTCCTGGTAGGATGGGTCTCTTTTTGGTGAAATACATTCCCGCCCATTTGTTGGCGTTGATTTTAATTTTATTCTTGCGGCACCAGTCCGTAAATTCATCTATTCCTCTTTGTAGCGGGATTATATTAAGGTCGTGCCTGTTTCCGGTGGTGTATATGGTCGTGTCATCTGCAAATTGAGCCTTCTTTACGTATGATGGTATGGGAGAGCTATTCACATATATACTGAAGCATGGTGGCGCGATGTTTGACCCCTGTGGAATGCCCGCCGATATCGTATGAATTGATGACCTTTAGCTTCCTATTTAAACCGCGTGTAAACGGGCCTAATAGCTGCGCAAGCTCGCACTGCGATGCGACGGTGCGTGCGTCTGAAGGCGGTGTCGATGGCAGACTGGAGGTCTACTGGCTGTTAGGATAGACACGTTCCTATGCTCGGTAGAGCTTCTTCCTGTGATTAGCTGTTTGAGTGAGGACTGTGACCCGTTGGTTCATCGGATTCAAAGGATCGATTTATATGACCCGTGGTTCGACAGCTAAGCATCTTTGAGGTGACATTAAGTTTTCGTCTATTATTCCAGCAGCTGATATCGTATAATTAATGTGCTCGTAGGTGGCTCAAAAGAATGAGTCCTTTAATTGGATCAGCTCGCGTCTCATCAAGAGCTAGACTGTTAACTTTACTAAATGCTTTTACTTTCATATAGTTATTGATTACATATTCTCGAATTTCAGTATTTTAACCAATATATCCTAGGTAAATGACAATTGTATACCCCAAAAAAGTTAATGTGTTCTATTCCTGTTAGTAATGAATTTAAAAAATGTGTCATATTATTGCTTCTACAGAGAGAAGAATATACATGAGATGAAGGAGAAAATTATCTTTGGAAAAAAGTGATTAATTTCGGATACAAATTTGAAATATACAAAACTAGACAGGGTACAGTGAGAAGTTGCTAAAGAGCCGCTAAATGGTACATACATTAAGCGTGATTTTCAAATAGTCAACTAGGAATATTTTATGGCTAATAATCTGAAATCTGCCGACTAAATAATAGATTTATATGTCATCATTTCATCCGTCTCCATTCTCCCTGGTGTGGTGTAAAAGCCCTCGCCACCTTTGTCTGCCCAAGTATGTTTCCTCTTCTTGGACTGTAGATGTCAGAAACTTCATATCATCCGCCTGGAGTCTACTTTCATCTCTGCCGGTAGTGGTACATACTTCCAGGCCGTGCGCTGTAATGAGTAAGATGTATGCGTTATACGGTGGCAATTTGGCTGTAACTGGAATATGCTTGTCCCACAGAATCTGACTAACTTGATGATAGAGCTGGGCTCCTTTTTGTACACTTTTTGTTATTTTGTTCTAGGATCATCTGTCACAAGTCCCTATACTGCCCATATACTCAAAATTATCACCTTATTCGATTTTTCAGCATCCAGATAAATATTAGTCTTCATATTCTGTCTGCTGACAGCCATTACCATTGTTTTTGAGCGGTTTATACGTATTGTAAATTAAAGTGCGTCAGCAAACTGATTATTGTTTTGTTTTTTTGCTGTCATCTGTCTTTTGACTGGTTTGATGTAATTCTCCATCCCTTCCTATCTTGTGCTAACGTCTTCATCTCCACATATCCCTTACAACCCACGCCCTCAATTATCTGCTACATATATTCTAATCTCTGTCTTCCTCTACAGATCTTACCTACGACTGTTACCTCTAACAGCAAATTAACCAATCAAGCATGTCTCAAAAAAGGACCTAGCAGCCTGTCTCTTCTTTCTGTAAGCTTCTTCCACAAAATTCTTTCTTCACCCATCATTTTCAAAACTCGATCATTTCTTACTTTGTCTGTCCACTTAATCTTCAGCATTCTTCTGCAGCAGCACATTTCAAATGCTTCAATTTACTTTCTATCCAGTATTCCTTTAGTTCATGTTTCGCTACCGTAGAGCGCTGTGCTCCACACATGAATTTCAAAAGTTTTTCTAATTCCTAAATCACTATTTGAAACTAAAATATTTCTCTTTTTCATGAAGGCTCTTTTTGCTAGTGCTATTCTGCTTTTAACATCATTCCTGCTTCGGCAGTCGGTTGTGATTTTGCTTCCCCAATAACACAATTCACTTACTTCTCCAGTTGCATTCAATCCTATTTTTATATTTAATCTGCTAGTATTTGTATCATTTCTGTTACATTTCATCACTTTAGTCTTGCTTTGATTTATATTCAGGCCAAATTCTTCCTTCAGTGTTTTTTTCATGCCATTCAGTAATTTCTCAATATCCTCAGCCCGTTCTGCTAACAAGACAATGTCGTCAGCAAATCGGTGCTTACTGAATTTTTCTCCCTGAGCACTTACGACACATGGAAATTTTTCTTTTACTTTGTTTTTTTGCTTCCTATACATACAAGTTGAATATTAACGGTGATAGACTACAACCTTCTCTCACACACTTTTTAACTGATGCTTGTCTCTCATGATTCTCTACCTTTATTACAGCCATATGATTTTTACATAGTTTATAAAGTATACCTTAGGCCTGACTTCTTTAAAATTTTGAACATCTTGTCCCACCTAACATTATCAAATGCTTTATCTAAATCAAGAAATACCATAAACGTATTTTTGTTTTTCTTCATCCGCCCTTCAAGTATAAATCTTAAAGCCAGAATTGCTTCCCTTGTACCGCGATATTTCCTAAACCCAAACTGATCTTCACTTACAATGTCTGCTACTACCCTTTCCATCCTTCTGTGTATTATTCTGGTCAGTAATTTTGAAGCATGTGATGTTAGACTAATGGTGCGATCATTTTCACATTTGTCGGCTTGTGCTTTCTTCGGAAGTGTGAAGATGATATTCTTATTAAATTCAGTTGGAATATCTCCCGTCGCATAACGTTTTGATATCAGCTTGAATAATCTTTCGATTCCTTCTTCTCCTCGGGATTTCAGAAGTTTTGCAAGGACATCATAAATTCCAACTGCATTTTTTTTTCCAAGTCATTGAGAACACTATTGAATTATGCACTCAAAACAGGATCTCTTAAGTCATCAATGTTGACATAGCCTTTATTTTCCACTACGCTATTGTTCAAGTCATCCCCATCATACAGTTTCTCAATGTATTCCTACCATCGGTTAGCTGTATTGTCTGAGCCTAAAAGATATCCCACAGGCAGCTTTAATATTTACACCTCTTTTCTTCATTTCTCCAAAATTCTGTTTGATCTTCCTATACGCAACATCTCCATTACCTACGACCATTTCCTTTTCTATTTCATTACATTTTGCTTCTAGCCATTTTTCTTTTCCTTTTTTATATTTTCCGTTTATTTGATTTCTAAATTGTCTGTACTGCTCTCTTCCTGCTTCTTCCGAAGCATTCTTGTACCTTCCCCTCTGATCCATCAATTCCAAAATTTCTGTAATGGTCCAAGCTTTTCGGGCAGCTCGTTCCCTAAAGCTTAATGTTTCTTTACCATCTTTCATTATTTTGGTCTTTAATGCAGTCCATTCGTCCTCGGTTGAGCTCCTTTGAGAGTCACTTCTTAGACCTAAGTCTACCATTTTTGCAAATTTTTCTCTCGTACTGGATTATTTCAGTTTATTCACTTCCAGTCTGTTCTGCGTATGCTACTTCCTTATTCATGGAATTTCAGCCTGCACTTCATTACTATCAAATTAGTTTCAGAGTCTATGTCTGCTCCTGGGTACGCTTTACAGTCTAGAACTTGATTCCTGAATCTCTGTTTGACCATGATATAATCTAGCTGATATCTGCTTGTATCCCCAGGACGTTTCCAGGTGTATATTCTTCTTGCATGGTTCTTAAACAGTGTGTTTGCCACTACTAGCTTATATCTTTCTAACAACCTGCTTCCCCGCTCGTTTCTTTCTCCTAGACCAAAATTTGCTACAGTATTCCCCTCTTTTCCTTCTCCCACTATTGCATTCCAATCACCCATGATTATTAGATTTTCCTCCCCCTTCACATATTGGATTAATTCTTCAATTTCGGTGTACATTTTCCCTATTTCTTCGTCATCTTCCTGTTTTGTTGGCATGTAAACTTGTACTAATGTGGTTGGGACGTGCTTAGTTTCTAACCTCATAAAAATAATCCTGTCACTAAACTGTTCATAATAACTCACCTGTTTCCTTACTCTCTTATTCATTACAAATCCAGCACCAGTGACTCCATTGACAACTTGTGTGCTAATTATCCTGTGTTGCCCAGAGCAGAAATCCTGTGCGTCCTTCCATTTAATATCACTAATGCCAACAACATCTAACTTCCTGCCATTCCAACATTCCACGCTCCGACTCGTAGAATGTTTCTATCCATTCTGATGACTCCTACCTGAGCTGTCCCCCACCCGGAGATCCGATTGGGTGACTATTTTACCTCCAATTTATTTAGTCGGGAAGAAGCCATCACCGAACCTGGTGGTGTAACGGTTAGCTTTCTCACCATGCATTCGGGAGGACGGCGGTTCGAATCCCCGTTCGGGCATCCAGATTTGGGTTTTCCATGGTTTCCCAAATCACTCCAGGCAAATGCCGGGATGCCTACTTCAAAAGGCCATGGCCGAATTCCTTCCCTTCATTGCCCCCCGTCCCTTTCCGTCTCTAAAGACCTCGCTGTTAAGAGACGTTAAGCAGTTAAAGAAATAAAATGAAGCCATCTTGATATATGTAATTTGAGAGGATTACATGTCCTCGGGGTACCCTTTGGGTCTTTAATGCAGTGGTTTCCCGTTGCCCTCTGCATCCCCATGCCGTTGATCATTTCTGATTCATCCGGCTTTAGTGTCGTTTCTAACGCCAAGTCCAGGAGGGTGACCTGGACCACTCCCCGCTCTTCCGCCCTCCTTTCGGAGGCCGTTGGCAAACAGTGGGTGACTCCTTATACTGGGAATCTTTCAGTCACCAGAGCCTTATCCGTGCAAACAGGGTGCACCACGTGAAGGAGAGGTTGACATTTGGTTGGAAAATGTTAATGTAGTCTCTCCCAAACCCTTACATCCCGCAAACTGATTATTACATAAACAAAATAATTAATTGAATTATGTTAGATAGTGTTAATCTTTAAGTATTATTTAAGAATACAATTTGCATAAAATTGCTTTAATTATATGATGGTCTCAAAAACCAAATAATAGTAAGCAGAATATCATTCTAATCCCACAGATGTCGTTTTAATATGATTATCCATATTGATTACTTACTCTGTTGCTTTAATAATATTTAACTCAGTAAACTATAATTCAATTTAATATCAACCTGCAATTAAAAGGTAATTTGCAAATGAAAGAGGTTAAACTGAGGGTGATAAGTAAGTTATTTTCTACATTTGATCAGTCAACTAGTATTATAAGCCTACCAGTTGACTGATTAAGAATATTTATTTCAATCATACTGATTCCAAGAAGGTTTTGATTGATTCCATCTCGATTTAGTATCTTTTATTAATGATTCGAGCCCATTGTGGAGCGCTTATGACCATTTCCTTTTGGATGATGTTGATTCCCAGTACCTCTCGAGCACAGCTAATAATTTTTCCTTCTCTCTTGAGAGATGGGTTCCCGAGTTTCGGTAACTTCTGGTGCAGGGAACGAGGAGTAAACAAAATTACGAAATTTTGAACTATCTCCAAAATCAGTATCGGAAATCGAAGTTATGTGTACCTCATTGAGCCACGTGCTTCCTATCCTAGAGCTTTTGATAAGTGAGAAAATCTTCTTGGTAAAACTGTTGCTATCTATTCTCAGAAGGTGGCAGTAAAACGTCTGATGCTGGTGTTAACCGTTTCCAACAGGTGATACAGTTCAGAGTTCGTTTAGTCGGTAGGTTCCATCAGGGAGCATTTTTGCTATATGAATTTTTCTCAGGATACGTCTTTAAACTTTTGCAGATCATCCACGGTGCCTTTACAGTTCATCAGCATGTTATCCGCAGCAAATAAGAACTGAGATCTGACAACAGTTTTGTAATGACAGTCTTTGATATTTTTGGAAATTCACTTCTGGTTTCCCGACAGTTGATAAGCCGCGTTGTGGTTTGCACATCTAAGATGCACGTTCCGTCTTTACAATTGGGGTGGACCCATTCACCAAGGAACCGGATTTGATTGACTTTTCCAGTCTTGCTATGTGTGGTCGTCAGAAGGGCTTTCCGCGTCATCGCAGCTGTATGAAGGTTGTCTGAAGGTCAATCGAATCCTAAGCCTTCTCTATACATTTATTTTCGGTTACGGCTTTACATCCGCCTAGTTGACGTCGAAGTAACTATACGTGGGAAAGGAGAGCGGACAAGGAATGGTAAGGATTTCAGCTATGGCATTTTTAAAGGAACCATCCTGGCATTCGTCTGGAGTCATTTGGAGAAACAATGGAAAACCCAAATCTGGATGGCCGGACGCGGATTCGAAACTGCATCTCCAGATTTCGAATACAGAGCGTTACCGCTCACTGACCACGATCGAGTAAGTCTTCTTGAAGTTGACTAACACTACAGTGACGTTCATGAATCTAATAAGTTGTATTGGTTTTCAGGTTGAACGTCTGCTCGGTGCAGGAGCGTCCGTGCCGAAATCCCCTCTGATATTCACCAATTGTGTGGCCGCACTAATTCTTCACATTGTACTGTAGAATTCTAAGCAGAACTTCGCAGGCTACTGGTGAAAGCGATACTCTCCGCTAGTTGTTGACATCACATCGCCTTGATTTTTTTGTGTATTAGTGTTGTCCTCTAGTCATCAGGTATCCTTCCGGTGTTCCAACAGTCAGCCAGCATCCAGTGTACGTATGACCTCGACGACGGTACTTCCGCCTGCTTTAAGGGCTTCATAAATAATGTTATCTCCTCTGGGTGCGCTGTTATTCTTGAGGCGTTTGATGGCGGTACTGACAGGCTGAAAACAACGTGGTCCAGCTGGGGGTTTGATACGTATCGTGTCTCTTCCAGGTAATATTTCCCGAGGCTCTTGGCAGTTGAATAACTGGTCGAAGTAGTTAGCCAGAAGTTCCACGATCCACAGTCGCAGGTTACAATCTGATTATTGTGGACTATACCGTGAGAGCTTCTCTTTAAAGGCCCAGTAGAAATTACTTGTGTTATACAGCCTGAATTCTTCGTCCATTTCTCAAGCTTCAGACAGTCATCCCTTCACACGTCTAAGGTATAGGATGACTGTCTTCACACCTTTGACAATTTTCCCAGTATTACTTCGCTTAGTATAGTTACACTTCCTCCGTGCTGTGGCTCGCTCGTTGACTGCACGATTACACTCAGTTTCCTACCACCTGTGACGTCACTTCTCTTGATGTTGCCCGAGATTATTCGCAGTCTCACATACCGCGGGATTCAGTTGGTTCTAGTCATTCGTTTATCTTTTGAAGATGCCAGCTGCAAAACGCTCCGTATTTTCATAGCGGAACTGGGGATGTATTCTCGCTGGAGCTGCCTTAGAGGGTACGTGTCACATAAGCAGCAGTCTGGTCGGAGTAAACACTTCAATCTTTGCGTATTCTCACGTTCATGATCCCTTTACAGTTTATTTTTTCACTTTTTACGATATGGTCTTTCTGACATGAACCAAGAGCGGGATTGGTTAACTACAATGTAATCTGTTATCTCGGTTGTCTAAAGAAAACTGTGGACATGTTCGTGTCCTGGAACAACTTCAACAGTTATATCAAGCGCTTGCCGTTGGTATTTGTGCTGTATAAACTCCCACTACGTCTCTGTACCTTCGTTCTTTCTCCAGTTGGGCTTTGAAGTCGCCTACGTCGAGTTAGACGTGGTGACCGGGGATCTCGTCTTCGATCATCTGCCAGAATATTCGAGACTTTTCAAGGTTCTTTCTGCTCTCATCGTTAATAGGAGCATGTGCATTTGCAATAGGGTAGCTTTTGTTTCCACATCTGAAGGACAATACATAGAGGCGTTGACTAGTTGACGTGAAACCGATCGTTGAGTTGATTAAATCACGTCTTACTAAGACGGCCACACACGCTGGAGCCATGAGGGCTCTTAAACGCTTGTTTAATTTCAGTTATTCTTTAACCTCCTGACTCGAAAGCGAAATCATCAGTATACCATGACTTTTGGATTGCTGTATTAACATTTTGCGTGAGATTTTCGTTCTTACAGTTGGTTTGGTTATATAAAGTTCCAAAATTTGTAATGGATTTGGGTTTTAATTTCGAGTTGACGGTATTGTGGAACTTTCCCCACAAGTTGAGTTCAAGCACAGTAGCACTTAAGATATAAATATTCTAACTATATTAGGTAGGATAATTAAAAAAGTTAGATGGAGTACAAACAACAACACAACTAAAATAAAGTAAGTTTATCCATGTATATAGTCAAATCCATAACAATTTACCTGTGCAGAAATAAATAAAACAAAAGTATGAAAGTCATTACATTCAATCAAATAATAAAGTTACTGCCGCCCCTCTTGATCTATTTAAACTAAAAAGTCGCCTTCAATAAATAACACCGAGTGCTCTATATTTAGAAATAGCCCCCCCCCCCCAAAAGAAAACATTTCAGAAAAATAAAATCTCGAAAAACAAAATACACCCAAGACAAAAAAATATTTAAAACACTTAAATGAGGAGGTGGCGATCAAAACGTAATAATTACATAAATTCAAATTTTACAGGAAGAGCAAAAAACTAAATGGCATTCTTGCAGTGAGATTTAGGGTGGTTTTTTATTTACTCATATGGTGTTTTGATCTGTATTTAATATAATGTAAAATCCAAATTTCTATCACAAATAAAACGGAAGATATTCAAATTTGAAAAAATCACTTATGCCGTTTTGATTGCCACCGATGCAATTATTACGTTTTGATTGCCACCAGGGCGCAAATAAACCATTTTGATTGCAAACGCTAAGTTATTTGAAATTTATGTTAGGGTAATTAAAGCATAAATAGTTTAGGAAACCTTTATTTAATCTACTCTATTAACATTTTAAATTTTTAATCATTAAAAAATTAAGTCTCATCTGAAAAAAGTAGCTACTTTCATAAATTAAAAAAAAAAATGTCGAAGCAGATGGATAAAGATTTCTCTAGTCTCTGCTCACTGATTTCGTGAAGTGGCTTAGAGCGTAATTTATGGCTTTTTTTAACTTTGTCCAAGTCTTCTCCTTTTCTTCTGAGATCTCTTGTAATCTCCAAAAAAATACAAGTGCTGCAGACATCTGTCACCGAAGACGAAAATCCAGTGTCAAAATGCTACTGAAATACTATTCTAAACATCGTATGGTAAGGCATTTATCTGCATCACACTATTCATTGTACATCTGATGCAATTTTTTTACATTAAATTAATGACTTAAGTAAACCCGGTTACATTTTCCCCTGTAATAGTGAAGTTCTTTTGCTGGCAGCGGAATAATAAAACGCCGTACGCTTTCTTTTTGATTGGAAAATTTCATACTCTTATGATCACCTTCCAGTTTTTCTGTAGGTATTTCTTCACATCGGTCAATGGTTTTGGAGACGTTGTTAAACCGGCGTTAGTGATTGACAAGCTTAATAAAAAAAGGCTTTTAAGACTAGTACGATACTTTTCCTGTATGGAATTAAGAGCAAGCAACAGAAAAATTCCGCTTTTAATTGATGTCACTTCAGATCATTTTGTAGGTACTGTCGAAATCAGCAGTGATAAGTAAGTACACCTGTTACCTTATTTTTCCCTTTTTTGAGTTTAACAATATCTGTTTCGAAGTATATCAACTGTTAAGGAGTAGCGTTTGAACCTCTTATTATATGAACACAGTATTTCGAAACTAAGGAGTGTAAGGTGCAAAAATATATATAAAAAATAAAAAATGCATGTCACTTATTTAATTTTGAATGACATCTGACAAATATGTATGAAAATTATTCTGTTTTGAACAAAATCGGTCTCGCGTCTTCAAAGCTGTTGAAAATTTACTGCAGTTATTCCGTTTTGATCGAAATCACAAACTTTGGGCTCACCTTTAGTACGATTTTATGCCGTTTTGCTTGAAAACGACTTTACATTCAGATTCAGCAGGTCAAAAACAACCGTATTAAAAAAAAAAAAAAACCTGCTTTTGACCGGAAGTGTAATTATTTCGTTTTGTTCGCCAGCTCCTCAAATATAAAGCAAAATAATGAGCATTTAAGAGAAAAAAGTTTAAAGAGAGTCAATGTAAAAACATAAAATATATCAGCGATTACAACATGGGGTGGTTCTTATTTTTCAACATCATTATTTTTGAGGTCTCTGAGAAAGATGAATATAATATGATGAATTAGTGAATTTGTGTCGGGTTTCAGTTGAGACGCTATGATTAGACATACAGAAGTCGTATTCAGACGTTCTAACTAGGTGTAAATTATTACTAATTTGTTAGGTAACAGGAAATCAAGTTACATTTGAAAGATAGTGTATTCGTTTTGTATCTGTGAAAGTTCAAGTAGTTAAAAAAAAAAAAAAAAATCTGAATTCGTGATCTAACCGAACTCTTATCCCAGTTGCAAGAACCTGCAAATCTTTGGGATTGTTGTTTGTTAATTTCAAAGTGTAGTAAACAACACGGTTAGTGTTCAGGCTAAATTGTGTGTTGTGAACAGTAGAAGCAAATACAATTTTTGTTTGTTCGTTGTACTTGATTGTTTATGCTTTACTGCAAATCAGCGTATATTCCGAATAAAGAAGAGCTTGTAATATGAACATGACATTTACAGCTGAGCTCTGTGTTGCTCAGTAGTTGTCGAGGGACGGTAGAGAGCAGCAGCTGAGTAGTGTAGATTTGTAGTCAGTGTTCAGCATTAACAGTGTGACCGTTGAGAACAGCAGTCCAGTTTCCCACTTGTGTTTACCACACGAGGTCGGTGTGCCGCGCAGAACTAACTCTTCTCTGTTCGAGTTCCTATTTTTTCTTCTTCTTCGCTTTTTTCAAAAAGCAATATGCCTGGGAACTGTGAATGCGATGTTCACACGCTACCTGCTGTGGCTCATACACTACACTACATATAGACCGGCACACTACATACTACATACACTAATACTTTTTACCTTTCTTATTTCAATTAAACAATATTCAAATTCTCTCCCTGGTCATTTAAAAATGATTATAAATAATTTTACAATATTGTCTTTTAGCTTGTCGTGCTCCTTAAGACTTTCCACCAGGAAGCAAATACGTTTTTTGCCGTCTCTTTTTGCTAAGACTGATTTAAACCCGCACCACTCCAGTAATAATTCATTATCATTCTTCTTACCATCTGAAATAAACCTTTCTACTGTACCAGAAATTCTTTTATGATTTCTTCCTTTAAATGAAATCAGCAACACTATGAAATCTTTCCACAACACATTACATATTACTCCACTCTATACATAAATTTTTCGTACTACGTTAAATTAACATATCACAACTTCAATATCAATAATGTCCCATTGAGCCGCAGCCGTACATATTTTTCATAATTCAATATCCTTTCATATTCCGGTATCTTACTAACGGTGAGATTTCCAATTTCATATTGTACACTTCTCCTCAATCCATTCCATTCCTTCTATAATTCTTCATTCTTCCCATTATATAATTTCCATAACCAGTCTTCACATTTTCTCCTTGCTATCAGGGATTTTTCTAAAACATCTGATTATTATTTTTTATCTGCACTTTGGTATATAAAAATAAATATTTTTCAATCTTGGTCGTTTTTTTTTAACATTTTGTAAAGTAATGAGACGTATACGTGTTACTTATGCCCTACAATCCATACCTACCAATGGATACCACTTAGATGATAGGGATTGTCCACTTTATACGCCACGTTCATCTATTGCAATATTTTCTTTACACTACGCAACAATAAACTACATACAATTTTTCTCTTAAGGGACATAACGTTCCACAAAATTCGTCAGCCATGTGTCATTGCCTCACATATCATTACATCACCACATTGTGAATATCCGACAGTTAATCGTCTTCAGCTAGATTGAGATGACTAATTTGATTGCGACAGTTTCAGTCGGTTCAAGATTTCGCTATCCGTAAATTACTCTTTTCAACTCTCCGCACTCCGGCAGTTCCTCCCTTTTCTTCAATTTTTGTCCTGTAACAAACACCATCATCCCAATGCTCTTGCCTAGTTGAACCGTCAAACTAAGTTGTTCTTCTTATTCCACACATCTTTGATCTTTTTTTTTTTTAATATTCTGACTCTCTATTTCTTAATTCGTCATGACTTCTTCATAATAATTCATTTGCTCTATTATGGTTTCTTTACCCATTCAATTCTTCTCATTTCCTTCTTCTTCTTCGTTTTTATCTTCGTAACTTTCAACCAACGCATCCTTATCTTAATCATCTTCGTTTTGACCCGTCACCTTAAGATATTGATTCGCTTTTCTTCTCCATTTCAACATATAACTCTTGATCGACTATTGATATCTTTTCTTTTTTTCAATTTCATGAAGTTCTACAAATCCTAATTCATCAAGTTTCCCTTTTATCCTCGTTTCTTGTGAAATTGATTTCTGCCAATATATTTTGCCTTTCACCTTTAATCTCCATCTTCTTCTCTTTATTTTACATTATTAATTCGTCTTATGCTCCCTCTACAACATACTATTTTTCATTATTGCAACTTTTTCATGTATCTGTATTTACATGCTTACATCACTGTGCTTCTTGAAGTTGAAACATTTCCACCACTCCATATCCTGTTCCGGTTCCTCGATACGTTGACATTTTTTCTCTCGCCTTCAAAATCTCATTTTCTTCACGAAGTCTTTTGTTCCAAATAGTCCTTATGTATCTCTATTGTTTTGATTCAATCCAAATTTGCTATTACCCGAAATCGGTCGGTCCACCCTCGAATCGGGTCTTAGTTTTCCGAGAGATTTCTCCTCTCATCTTGTAAATTCCATACTTCCGGATTCCTTTGGTCTTTCTTCTCAAAAACATAATTTATTCCTCAAAACTCTTTTTGCTAAGACGGATTTCAACGCTCACCATTCCGGTTATAATGCATTATCTTTCTTCCTACTATCTAAAATAAACTTTTCTGCTGTAACTGACATTCTTTTATGATTTCTTCCTTTAAATGAAATCAACAACACTATGAAAACTTTCCACAACACTATGAAATATTGACATATGACAACTACAATCTCAGTAATGTCCTCTTGAGCCACAGCCGTCACATTTTTCATAATTCAATATCCTTTCATATTCCGGTATCTCTCCACCGGTGACATTTCCATTCCATATCGAACAGTTCTCCTCAATCCATTCCATTCCTTCTATAATTCTTCATTCTTCCCTTCGTATTACGAAATCTCCATAACGAGCCCTCACATTTTTTCTCGCTATCAGAGATTTCTCAAAAAACATCTGATTAATATTTTATGTCACCACTATATATATTGTCCTCTATGCGCTCCTATCCCGTCAGCCGATTACAATGAAACTTTGGTGAGAATGTTGAGTTCATTCCCTCTTTCCCCTTACACCCCTTAATTTAAACAAACACTCATATTTCATCCGACTTCAAAGGAAACTTTCACAAGTGTACTTTACTTTAATACAAACAAAAAAATACTGCCTTCATATGGTTTCCAAAAAATGCAACTCCCGCTCTTCACCTTTACATACCCTTAATTTTTTACAATATTCTTTATATAAAGCTGGAGTTTATACCTGATTTTGAAGGAACTTTCTTTGCATACATATACTCTAAAACAAAACTAAAAATTCTGTCAATATTTGGTTTGGCAAATCCCACCCGCCTCCCCTTTTACCCCCTCCCCTCTTCATATCATATAATATTTATAGAAACACACAGTTTTTATCCTATTTCGATGGAATGTTGCATTTGTATACTTTAAAACAAGGAGAAAAATAGTCTATATTTGTTTTACAAAAAACCAACCTCTCTGTGTCTTTCCTCAAACTTAATTTAATATTCTATACAAAGCTACAATTGGTATCGTTTGACAGATCATCTTGTATTTGTATTTTGTCATGCTGGTTTCTAGACAAATAAAAAATCCAAAGGGCAAACTCTCATCCCCTTTCCACCACTTAATTTTTATACAAACCTATACATTTTATCCGATATCGATGGAACTTTACACACGTATACTTTAAAACAAACATAAAGATACAGTCTACCTTCAGTTTGCAAGGAGCTAATCCCTCTCCTTCTTTATCTCCCCCAATTCTTTGTTGCCACTGTTCTTCATACATACCCACAATTTTTATCCGGCATCTATACAACTTTGCACGTGTACACAGTAAAACAAACAGAAAAGTCTTATCTACAATGGGTCTCCAAATCCCTAATTCCTCTCCCCTTTATTCCCTCCTCTCTTCGTTTCCAATGCCTTTTACACAAACTCACAGTTTTTGGTTGACTTGGAAAGAACTTTGCACAGGCATTCATTAAAGCAAAGTGAAAAATATTGTATACATATGGTTTACAAAAACCCATCCACCTCCCCCCCCCCCACCCTAGTTAAACAAAATTTACACTTGAAACCATTCAGTTTTTGCAAATATCTCGAGAACGGTGGGGAAATTAGCGAAAGTAGTTAGGGATATTGTTAGAGTGTTAACATTTCTTGTTACGCAGCACTGGACAGATTACGATTGCTGACCAAGAAATAGATACTTGAATTTTTAAAATGGTTTAAACTTTTCGTGACCTTATACAAATCTACAGTTTCTATAGGATACGGAAAGAAGTTTGTACATTGTATATCCAATACCATTGCAATAAACATGAAATTGAATGAAACGGTAATTAAAATTTATATGTAAATACCTAATTTTAACTATATACTACTTTCAAATTTATTCATTTAATCCATATGTGTTCTCAGGTCTACTAATAGTGAAGCGTTGCCGGGTCTGCTAGTGTATCTTCTCTATATATTAATACGTGAAGAGAAAACTTCGGACTCTTTAAGAACATCGCGCGCGTGGAGGAGTGTGCGATTTGGCATAGTTAAAGTTTATATGGAGAAGAAGTGCAGAAAGCTAAAATTTATATGTAATATGCGTTACACATACATTTAATTAAATGAAATAAAACATTCGTTGTTTACATTCAATTGCTTTTTTTTTTTTTTTTTTTTTAATGGCAACGACACTTAGCGATTCTGACAATGTCTGTGGGCTTTGGCCAACAGCAAAGAAAAAATTTAATATTAATAGTTAATATATGTGTTACAAATACATTATTGAATAAAAAATAAATTCGCGAGCGTGTATGTGCGTGAAATAGGATCGGAGTGAACCATCTGACATGTACTCCCAATATTAAGATACTCCGAGGTCTTTGGTGAAACAAAACACTCGCATGAAGTAGAGATTAATCTTTGAATGTGTAAAACGAACACTTCCAAACGGAATATTTTGTATATTACAGAGAATTTGACATCCTAACAGATAATTTGAATTTACTTCAGTCATGCGTAAAGGCTTCTGCCTAAAAGAAGAAGTAAATTGGATTGGTAGTTAAAAAATTGAGTACATATTATTAGTAATTATTATTGCCCTTGAGAACAGTGTTTAAACTCAAATTATTAATAATTATTCAGTTTTTGTTTGTATTTGTCTTCTTCTTCTTTTCTTCCCAATACCTCTTCATACGCTCACTGTGTTCATGTTTCCTTTGTTTTGTCCATTTTGTTCCTGTTTTCTTCTGTATTTTAAATAATGTGTCCATAATTTTGTTCCAGAATAGTCCTCTTTCCCGTGTCATTTCCTTGCTGATCCCTGCATGATTCAAGTCCTCTTCTATTACCTAGAACGAATTCGTTTTCCTGAGCGAAACATTTACCACATCAAAGATCCTCTTTGTGAGTCTAGTGCTGTTCATTCGCTGTAAATGTCAATAGAATTGTAATCTACGTCTTCTGATCATGTCTGTCAATCTATCTGTATGCTTGTATAGTTTTTTCGTTGGTCTTTTCACCCATATGCCGTCTATTTATATTGATCCAAAAAAAATTCTAAGGATATTGCGCTCAACTTTATCCGCTTCCGTGATGCCTGAAGCATCAATTGTGGTTGTTTCTGATGCATATAATGCTTCTGGCAGTACCACTGAATTGTAATGGATGAGTTTGGCCTGTATTGATATATTTCGTTTGTTATAATATGACCATGTGAGTCTGTAAGCCTTCTGAAGTTTTTCTGATCTTTCCAAATTTGATAGCTTGTTAGAGCCTCCTACTTGTATGTATTCCCCCAGGTATTTGAATTTCTCGACTCTTTTTATGTTTCCAAATTTTGTATTTATTGTTTGTAGGTTGTTGTTTTGTTTCTCCATGTACTGTGTTTTTTCATATTATTATTTAAAAGGTTAAAATTTGGTTAAGGCCTTTTTATTTTTCACTTTCAGTTATTTCATTACTTCTTTTTTATTCGCACTTAGTTCCATTATGCCTTGACACAGAACATTGACAGGTTGGATAGACCAAATGGTACACAAAATGATGAAATTATTTTAATGGCTACATTTAAACGCGCACTAAATTTCATTCCAAGAAATTTTGATAATTTCGAATTTACAGTGTAGGATTTGCAATGGAAAACACGGGTCACTTCAGGTGAAAGGACTGCATTCACTTCATGTTGTCATAAGGTCAAAGCATCTTTACCGGCCTTAAGACAAAATGAATACTTTAAATCATTGTATGATGGACTAAATTCAAATGAATCATAGATAAAAATAAAGTCAAGAAATTATTTTGAAAACATTTCGGATACAGTCAAGCGTGGAGTGTATCATTTTAATTTCATAGGTATTGCAGAAAATTAAGGCAAACAACTCAAGCTAATGACGTGTTGGCACACGCTCGCAGCCAACGACGTCAATCTATAAAGTATAATACAATATATCTATGTTTGCAGCAAACGCAATAGAACAAATTCAAAATAAAAAAATATTCAGCGATTATTACTATTTTACAAAAGAAACTAAAAAAAACTTAATGAATTACGGTCGAATTTCGACCCCTGGACGGCCAGTAGTATAAATAAATAAAAGTTTGTATGTTTATCATCTGTTCAGCCGGTTACGAGGAAACCTGTTGAGTGCGCGACTGGGATGGTTTCTGGAAAAAAAAAAAAAAAAAAAAAAAAAAAAAAATCCAATGAAACCACCCTCTTTCCCTCTGTACATCTCTTAATTTATACAAACCCACAGATCCGATTTCGATGGAAATTTACACACATAAAATTTAAATGAAACAGAAAAATACTCCCTACAAATGGTTTCCAGAAGCGGATCGCCTCTTCCCCCTAAACTTCCCCTGAATTTTTGCCAATGTTCTTTATACAAAGCTACAGTTTTTACCCAATTGTGAAGGGACTTATACTTTAAAACAAAAAGAAAAATACTGTTTGCATTTGATTTGCCAAAGCCCAACCCTTTTCCCCATTACTCTCTCCTCTCTTAATTTCCATGTTATTTACACAGACAGTTTTTATTTGATTTCGATGGAACTTTGCACATGTATACATTATAGCAAAGGGAAAATGACTGTCTATATTTCATTTAGAAAAACCCACCCAGTTTCCCCCATCACCATACTTAAGCAAAATTTTCGTTCGAAGCTATTTAGTTTTTTGCAAATATCTGCAAAACGGTACGGGAAATTGGCCAGCACATATGCTTTAAAATAAGAGAAACATGATGTGTACATTAGGTTTAAAAAAAACAACACCCGCTCTTCCCCTCCACATCTCTAGACAATTTTACAGGTGCAACATTTCCGTGTTTTGCACGTATATCCAAAACTGTAGCGAAATCAGCGAAGGAGGATGGTGTTGGGGAATCCGTACAAAAGAGGTGAAACGTCAGAATGTTCATATCCAGTCCTCCAGCAACGCTGGGTACTCCGCTTTTCCAGAATACGGAAAGGCCAAAATTATTGTAGCCAATGCACTAGAATAAACTTTTTTCAATTTAATTTATGTACAAAAAAAATGGACTTTCATTTATTTTGTACGTGTAAATGTGTCTGCTTTATGTATGTGTACCCACTTAGAAAGAAAAACAGGCATTGTAGCACATGCCGGGCGTAGCTAGTTTATTACATAAAATAAATATTTTTAATCTTATTTTTTAACTTTTTACAAAGTAACGAGACTTATGACAGTTACAGCGCCTTCTACCGTCTACCTGATGCCGACATCCCTATCACCGAGGAGTTAAGTAACCGCTTCCAGGGTCATGCTAGAACTGTAGGAGGTGATTTCAATTACCCTCTCTTTGACTGCCGTAACTACGTTCACCTTGTTTGTGGCAGGGATAAGGCAGCTTCTGAAGTCATTCTCGGTCTGCTCTCAGATCATCACCTCGAGCAGCTAGTTAATGAACCAACGCGGTGTTATAGCGGTAACGAAAACATTTTAAATCTCGTGGTTATCATTTTAAGGAATAAGAAATCACAAAAGCGCTTATTGCAACCATCATATTACTAACCAAGCAAAAAAGGGAAAAATAACGCATTGAATACAGATTCAGTAAGACCTTAACGGAGTGTTTTAGAAGTTACCTGAAGAATAATTACCATAGATTCAAGTTAACAAGAGACACCGTTGAAGAGATGTGGCATTGATTTATACGTACTGTAACGAATTAATAAGTACAGAGTGTGAGTGTTATTAGGCACCGAGTATTCGTACAGTGTCTGAGAGATGTTAGCGGTGCGGTGTAGTTCAAACAGACCGTGCTACGCGACGCAACAAAGCGCCCAGATCTACACGCCAGGTAGATGACTAAACATTCCACCTAACTTGGCCATTCAATGGCTGGATTAATTGCCCATCATAAATAGCTAAGGTCCTGTGTCCATTTGGTCATGTTTCGGTAAAGACTCGCCAAATGCCGTTAGATGGTGCGGGCGACCGAAAAAAATCCTTAGTGTCGGTTCTCAGTAAAGTGACGCGCTTGGAGAGTGGTGGGGGACGGTCCAGCCACTAAAGAAGCTCGCCAGCAATATCATTAACGTTGTGGTGTTTCTTTGATTTTCCGATAAGAGAGCGTGCATAAACCACGTAGCTCCATTTTCGCCTTCTGTCAACCCCCCCCCCCCTCCCTCCCACGTAGCCCCACGTGACTTTTGCCTCTACCCCCCCCCCCCCCCCCCACGGGTCACGTAGCTTTTTTTCCTTTTGATTCCACAAAACATTTTGTACTGTTTTCTCTTGTCAGACTATTGTCAAATACATACAGAGATTATTAACTGAGGGAAATAAATATCCACATGCTGTTGTGTGTTCTGTTCCTCATTTTAATTGTGAAAAATGTTATGAAAGGAAAGCTACGTGTCCTGGCTCGGAACCCCCCCTCCCCCCCCCACCTAGCCCAGCGTAGCCTTCCTGCCAACCCCTCCCCCCGGACCGAGCTACGTAGTATGTGCACGGTCCCTAAGCATACCAGGAGCAATCATCTTCGCGGGAAAAGCTATGATTTGTCGAATATCATATGCCACATCGCAGTGCGAAGGGTGCGGAATTTTCCTCGGAGAAGAGGAACGGATGGAGGAACATCTTGATTCGAGTTCTCTTCTGCTACAGCAGCAAGTAATCACAGCGAGGCCTGGGCGGCGCAAGGACAGGACAGGCTGCCGGCTGCCGTATCTCCTTACTCACGAAATGTCTACACGTTTTCAATGTGAATTACCGGTTTCAGGTTTTGAAGTCCAAAGAATTAAACTCGAAAAACCTTTATATCGTCCATGATGTTAACATACGACAGAAAATTCATTCAAATTTTCTGTCATGTCTTAATTCTTGCTAATTGAGTCCGCTGAGTTAGAGGCAATGCTACTGCCTAGCGTTGAGAGGACATGGGTTCAAACCCGATAAGGGTCATCCAGATATAAGTTTTCCATTGTTTCCTAAAATACACCAGGGAATGTCAAGACAATTCTTTCAAATGCGATGGACGAATTCTTTCCCGATACTAGTCGCCAAATGACATTGCCGTCAACTAGTCGAATAAAGACTTTTTATCGATCACTCTCTCGATTCAATGATTCGTTACAAAACAGTAACAGGACAATCAAACACAACATATTCCACAAACAAAAACTATCACGTGTTTTTGGTGTGCTTTGACCATTCCTTCTATGGATTTATGTAACTGGGGAACCAACAGGCATTTGGCGTTTTTAGAGGGCGTCTCACAGAACTGGTGTACACAGAAAGCGGTGAGCTCGTACAGAAGTTGGTCAAGGCGCGTGACTATCGTATGGAAGATCTCGTATTCGAATCCAGGTCTAAGCTAGAATTTTTACTGGCATTAAAACTAATTTTACAACCTGGGAAACAATGGGCTTGTTAGTTTGAAAATGTGAGGTTTCTGTTCAGTCTGCCAGTAAAGGCCCCTGCCAGGCAGACCTCACACACAACGCGCCTGCACGCCGGGATACATATACGACTCCAAACAGGCGCAGAGACATCAAAACAAACCAGGAAAACAAATAGAATCATCTAGAAGCTAAGTGGGACTATTTCTTACAGAGGTCGCCGTACTACCACACCACGGAATTCCACCGCCAGGCCGCCTATATAAGCGTAGCCGGCCGCTCCACCGCCAGTTCCGGCCTGACCGCGGAACCAGCTTCAACTACAGAAGACCACCGGAAGTTCGCGAGAAGTAGAAGCCGTCTCTCTCTCTACCCCGGATCAGGACCAGGCTAAATTTCTCGACGGTCATCCGCTAACTGTATCACATTTGTTATCGTTTATCAGTGTTTTGTGTACATAGTAATAAACCTCAAGGAACCATTAAGTGTAGTTCACTTCAGTGGCGACAAGGTTGGGATAAGAACTCTCGACCATCATGGCTACGCCAGCAGCACCTACGGAATGGCAACAGTTCCTCCAAGGACTTCTACATCAGTTCTTCGAATCTCAGAGACAACTGATTGCGGAAGTCAGGAATCTCCGCCAACCCACGGCCCCGCCTCCGTTCCCAGCATTCAACGACGACGTCGAAGAATGGGAGACCTACGAGAAGCGCATAAAACAACACTTCGCAATTCATCACATATCCAAAGAAGAAGACCAGCGTGCATATTTCCTTTCCTGGAACCAATCGAAGATGTATGTCTTGCTCACCAAACTTCAGCCACAAGAGCCCGACACCCTCACCTTCACGACCATCTGTACGACACTGAATGCATACTACAGACGCCGGTACCATGTCGTCGCGGCCCGCGTCGAATTCTATCAATGCCGGAAGAAGCCCGATCAGACGTATCGCCAGTGGGCGGCCGAACTCCAAGGCCTTAGCAGAAAATGTAAGTTTCAAACTCGTTGTTCCCACGAATCCTACGCCGACGACATGGTGCGTGATCACATCATACAGGCTGCACCAGATGCCGCACTCCGGCATGACGCCCTCAAGTTAGAGGACCCATCCCTGGAGCAGGTCATCGAACTTGCCTACAAATTCGAAATATCTACGGCCGCAGATCGCCGCCTGGAGTCCTGGGCGGATGTGGCCGCAATCCGAACCGACGTAGAGGACACACAGGACGTCGCCGCCATCCAGAGCTCCCAGTCGCGCTCCTCCCGACACCACAACCGGGGACCGCTTCCTCAGAAGGACATCGAACCGGCCCGTTCCGGCAGGGGCACCAAGTCTCGGCAGCAGCAGCGGATCCCGCAGCGCCGACGCCGCAGCCCGCTCCGCCTACCCTCCTGCCCCGCCTGTTATTCAGCACATGAGAGGGAAAATTGTCCGGATCGTTGGGCTGAATGCTCACGTTGCGGCAAGGAAGGACACCTGGCGTCCGTCTGCCGCACCAACACCACCAATGCCAATCCCGGCTCTCGCCGCCCAGGGTCTTACCAAGACAGGTTGAGCGGCGCACCTATGGATATCAATCAGGTAGACATTTCCACAGCATCCAAACTTTTTATTGACGTTACGGTCAATGGCAAGCCCCTGCGCCTACAAGTCGACACAGGAGCAGCAGTCTCATTGCTTAATTATACTACTTATGTGCAAATTGGCTCGCCCCCCCTCTCGCCGGCCCCCAAGCGCCTCCTGACATACAACAAACAGGAAATAGCACTCCTGGGACAATTCACAGCAAACATCATGTATAAGTCTGTACATCGTTCAGTCCCCTTTTTAGTAGTTAACAGTTCTCTCACAGCAGACTTATTTGGACTGGACGCTTTCCGCTTATTCGGATTTTCAATTGAGGATAACATACACCTCGTATCTCAGCATGTTCCTTTTCCTGAAGTGGACGCCCTTTGCACCGAGTTTCAGGACCTGTTCTCACCAGGCGTCGGCTGTGCAAAGGACTTCGAAGCATCACTCCAACTCCGGCCGGACGTACGGCCTCGATACTTCCGGGCACGCCAGGTACCCGTAGCGCTTCAACAACCACTTCAGGAAGAACTTCAACGTCTCCAAGACGAAGGGATCCTCCAGCCGCTGCGGTTCAGCCCCTGGGCCACGCCGTTGGTCATAGTTCAGAAGCCAGGACGCCGCTTACGTCTCTGTGGTGACTTTAAGACCACCGTCAACCCGCATCTGCTGGTAGACGACTATCCACTTCCGAGACCGGACGACCTCTTCCGTAAACTAGCAGGAGGTACCTACTTTACAAAAAGTGACCTGGCAGAAGCATACCTTCAAATCCCTTTGGATATCCAGTCCCGACAATACACAGTCATCAACACTCCCTCTGGCCTCTTCCAACTCAACCGGCTCATGTTCGGCTTGGCCAGTGCTCCAGCGATTTTTCAACGGTATCTCGAACAACTTCTCCAGGATATTCCGGGATGCATCAACTATCTCGACGACATAGTCGTCACGGGACCCTCCGCTGCCGAACACATGACCAACCTCCGCCTACTCTTCCTCCGCCTCCGGGCAGCAGGATTCAAATGCAACCTTTCCAAGTGTCAATTTTTTCAACAATCCATTTCCTACCTGGGTCACATCATCGCTCAGGAAGGCATTTCCCCAGCATTTTCCTATGTGGACGCTATTTCCAACTTACCTCGGCCTCAGGATCTACATCAGTTGAAATCTTTTTTAGGCAAGATTTCATACTACAGAAAATTTATACCCTCAGCAGCACAAGTGGCAGCACCCCTGTACCACCTCTGTCGCAAGAATGTCCCGTTCAGTTGGACCCCAGCTTGCGAGACCGCATTCCACACCCTTAAACAGCAGCTCAAGTCCGCAGCATGCCTCATGCCTAGTGTTGTAAAAAAACGGTTTTTTTTCAAGCCTGAAAAAAAAAACATGAAAAAAAACTTTGAAAAAAAACATGTTTTTTTTTCTGGAACACGTTTTTTTTTCACAACTACTAAATCTCAATTTTGTAAGGCAGTTATCGTTTAATATGACTGTTTTAGAGTTTATACTAAGTACTTATCTTAATTTTTAAATGTACTATATTTTTCTGGTTCAGTAAAACAATAATTACGAAAGTATTGGCGACATTGACTGAAAATTTCCTTTTACGAACGGTGCCAGCGCATAGTGATACTGATACCGAGTCATAAAATTGTCAGTAATTATGAATCGTTTCCTTGCAACCGTTTGCGTAAACCAACTATTGAAAAGAAATAAAGCTCATATTTTGTATGTTAATAGATTTAAATTCAAACTTAAAAGACCGTAATACAGAACTAACGGCGCAGTATTTATGAACGGTGCCACAGTGACAAGCTCAATGCCACGGTCTTCCAACGATGAAATATTGCGCGTAATCGATATCCGAAATCACAAGAGCTTCAGTTTAACATTTGGGGCATCAGGATTTATAAGAGAATGTACAATAAAACAACGTAGTTACAATTTTCCTGTTACTGAAGATATGTTAAATTGAATGTCAACAAAGGAAATGTATTGTTAAAGAAAAAAGAGTAGTCATAGCAGCAGTGATGAAATAGACAGTGATGGAACTAGAGGAAACAGAAGGAGAAAGTGAAAACACCGACACCGACCAAACTAGTGTTGGTAGCGCTGATTCCAGTGAATGTGATACTAATACTGACACCGATGATGAATAATATTATGTAACCTATAGAGATACATTTATCAAACATTATGTAATAATTTATATCATTCAGTAATATTTAAAACAACAATGTAAAATGTAAATAAAACTATAATTTTTCAAATATATTGTTTTTCTGAAAAAAAAACAAATTTAGAAAAAAAAACAACGGTGCCATGTTTTTTTTCATGTTTTTTTTTTCAAAATTTTGAAAAAAAAATGTTTTTTTTTCAATTTGCAACACTACTCATGCCATACACTCCAAACCTCCCCTTGATACTTGCCACAGATGCATCCGATTACGGTGTGGGGGCAGTTCTGTCTCATAAATTACCAGATGGCACGGAACGCCCCGTAGCTTACATCTCCAAAGCCCTATCGGCTGCTCAGCTTAAATATTCTCAAATCGAGAAAGAGGCGCTAGCTATTGTTTTTGCCTGCTCCAAATTCTATTCCCTTTTATATGGGATTTCTTTTCATCTCATTACCGACCACAAGCCACTCCTATCACTATTTGATCCGTCCACACGTCTGCCTACCAAAACATCCCACCGCATCCAGCGTTGGGCACTATTCCCGTCCCAGTTCAGATATACCATGCATTTCCGTACCACCTCCAGGCATGCCAATGCAGACGCCTTATCCAGACTACCGCAGGGACCAGACCTTGCCTTCGACAAGTCGGAACTAGTCACGGCCTCAAAAGTCGCGGCAGCCACAGGGGAGGACCCCCTCCTCCGTGTCATCCGACACCACATCCAACACGGGTGGCAAACACGTTCCCCTCCACGCCATCATCAAAACCTCAAGTTCTACTACTCCATCCGCCACCAGCTCTCAGTAGTAGTGGGAGTGCTCCTCCGCACAGAACCAAATTCCACCCCGAGGGTCGTCGTTCCGAGATCCCTACAACCGACAATCCTCCAAACTCTCCACCAAGGACACTGGGGAATTGCCCGCACCAAATCCCTTGCCAGACGCCATGTATTCTGGATCGGCCTTGCCACGGATGTCACGAAGATGGTGCGGCGCTGTACTATCTGTGCCCAACAACTGCCCCGCCCCCCTCAAAAGTTCCTTTCCTGGCCGGCACCGTCCGGACCCTGGGAACGCATTCACCTCGACTTCCTGGCCCATTCCTAGGCCACCAGTGGCTCCTAGTGACGGATGCCTTTTCCCACTTCCCATATGTCGTCCGTTGCTCCACAATCACCACAGAGGTCACCATTTCAGCCCTCACGAAGATCTTTTCCATCGAAGGATTACCATACGCTATCGTCACAGATAACGGACCGCAATTTCGAAGTCGGGAATTCCTATCCTTCTGTACCGCCAACAATATCCAACACCTCCTCACCCCGCCCTTCCACCCCCAATCTAACGGGGAGGCGGAACGGCTAGTCAGAACATTCAAAACCCAAATGACCAAATACACCACAAGTCACAAACTCGAAGAGGCATTGACACTCTTCCTCAGTTCCTATCGAACCACTCCAGTGGGGGCCAAAAGCCCGGCGGAATTGCTGCATGGCCGCCAACCTCGCACTCTCCTCCATCTCCTCTTACCCCCGCCCAAAGTACAGGTACCTTCGGGCCCATTCCGTTTCACCCCGGGCTCCCTAGTCTGGGCCCGCGGGTTTGGCTCCCGGTCCGGTTGGCTTCCGAGGGTCATCCAGCGGCCCCGGGGCCACCAACTGTTCGACGTCAGCCTGGATGGCCGGATAGTGCGACGCCATCGAAACCAACTACGTCCCCGCTACCCCACGGCACCGTCCTCTTCCACCACGGCACGGCCATCCACTTCTTCCTCTCCTTCCCTGCCACCTCCACCACTCCTGCCGTCTAACCGTTGCTCAGGGACAGTTACAGCGCCACCAACGACGCCACAACCTGTCGGTCGCTCCGACACCCTTCAGCCGCAGCCTCTCGACCACCTGCGGGGACCATCTTCGGCGCCCCCCGTACAGCCCCCGGCCATCGACGCCGACGAACCGATGCCGTTAGCTCCACAAGTACCTCCACCACAACCTGCACCACGACGCAGGTCGGCACGCATCGCCAGGGGAACAGCTCCGTACTCCCCTGGAGGTAGCCTTCATAGTCTGCTCCAGGGCGCCGCGGCAGACGACCTCGCAGACGTCGCAGACATCGCTTCCCCCCCCCCCCCGGGAGGGAGGTTTGTTCAGTCTGCCAGTAAAGGCCCCTGCCAGGCAGACCTCACACACAACGCGCCTGCACGCCGGGATACATATACGACTCCAAACAGGCGCAGAGACATCAAAACAAACCAGGAAAACAAATAGAATCATCTAGAAGCTAAGTGGGACTATTTCTTACAGAGGTCGCCGTACTACCACACCACGGAATTCCTGCGCCAGGCCGCCTATATAAGCGTAGCCGGCCGCTCCACCGCCAGTTCCGGCCTGACCGCGGAACCAGCTTCAACTACAGAAGACCACCGGAAGTTCGCGAGAAGTAGAAGCCGTCTCTCTCTACCCCGGATCAGGACCAGGCTAAATTTCTCGACGGTCATCCGCTAACTGTACCACATTTGTTATCGTTTATCAGTGTTTTGTGTACATAGTAATAAACCTCAAGGAACCATTAAGTGTAGTTCACTTCAGTTTCTCGGTGTTTTGGATTAAAGGCCCCTCTATTTGTTAGGATTTCAGGGTTAGGCAGGTGACTACGATACAGAAACATTGCGCAACCGTCTAAGAAATCTGTCATTAGGTTTCTGTGACGACACGAAATTATATTATTACACTCCACCCCAAAAACCAATTTATAAGTTTTGTTTTGTGATAGTTCGTCACGTGGCAGAACACTAAATAATACTGCAACATCTTAGTGTCGAAGACATAGACCATTTGATTGCCAACCTGAAGTTCTACAAACGTTCCAGCAAAGATTTGTGGCGATTCGCTGCCTCCACTATCAGGTATCGACAACTTGGATTAGACGTGCCTCAGTTTGAACCGTCTCGGAGTACATGCATCCAGCTCACATAGTTTTCATATTCTAGTATATGTTGTAGTTATTTGAAATAATCTTCTGACAGTGAACGAAAATTCGTTAGGACGAAGAAATGTCTCCACTCTTACGATCTCATTACTGTTATAGTAGTAGAGTTCGGGCCAGCACTAATTGTTTGGGATTTTTTATCGTTCAAGAATTATACGTTCAGTTGCTCTATGGAAGCAAGGAGTTACTGGTTTATAATTCTCTTTGCGTTCAAAAGATTGTGTTCTCACTCATGGAAAATATTTATATAATCATTTATTTCCTTTCCTTAGACACCTTGTAACGTAACCGTAGTTTATTTAAGGATTTATTTGACCGATTTATCTAGTTTGGTTGGTAAACATGGGATGAACAAAAATGCAAAGAAGAGTCAGCTTATTAGATACACAAATAAAAAACTACAGGTTCATTACGATTATAAGGTGGGGAAGGAACTTCTTGTTGAAGACATTCAAATGTAGATATCTTGGCATTACATTTGATAACAAGCTTAACTGGGCAGGACACATTGTACAGGTAGTAGGAAAAGGTTTCAAAATTCTGCACTTGTTGGAGACAGTGATGAGGGGATGTACGAGAGAAGTAAAGGAACTGGGATACAAAACTTTGGTCAGACCATTGCTTGTGTAGTATAGGACCCACATTTTGAGTATCATATACAGGAGATGGAGAGAGTACAAATTAAGGCTGCTAGATTTGTTTCTGTAAATAATCGCAGAATATAATCAGTAACAGATATGATAAAAGGGCGGGAGTAGGATTCATTGCAAGGCAGGAGGAAGATGAGGATGGTAACGGGAGTGTACAAGGCGTATACATATTGATGATGAGTCATTGATAGATATTGGTGTAAGAATTAAAAGTAGTGCATGGAAGTGAAAAGATAACCATGACCAAACAGGCACAAGGGTGTAGGAAGATTCTCTTTTTTAGGTAAGGGTGTCAGTGACTGGAATAAGTTACCAAGAGAAATGATGAATAATTTTCCAAAAACGTTGAAAAAATTTAAAGTTAAAGCTCCTAGAGGGCAAATGTAGGTGGTTGCAGGAAGGGGTGGATATGGGAGTGTAGGGAAATTGCTCGGTTTCACATTAATTAAATAGTATTAAATATTATTATATTTTTATGTTTTTAGAGTGTTGTGCAGTGATTTGAGAAGAGCGAGGGGATGCTTGGTGGAAGAAGGGAACTTTTTGGAGGCGCTCGCCGGGTTGATCCATAGTCAGACTGTATGAGACGTGTTTATGATAAGTGGGATTGAGCTGGTAGGAGAATCTGAGCGGGTGCCTATGTTTCCGCCAAGGGGAAGACACAGCTGTGAAACCGCATTCTTTAGCTGGTGTGAAGCATTGGTTCTCTCGTTTGGAAACTGAAATCAGATCAACGTTTAATGGGGAGAAAGTGAAATTTGCCGAGTGGTGTACCAAGTGTCGTAAGCCTCTGAGAACGAGTAGTGAAGGCTCAGAATATATGTCTGCAGACGCAATAGATTAACTTCAGGGGCGCAGACAGTATGAAGTGTTTGTAGGGCCATAGAAAACATCCTAAGTAAAGACAAATAAGCCGAGAAATTTTAATATTAAATTTGTGTTAGTTTCACGACCAGCGTCATAGATTTGCATTTGAAGTGTCTAGTGACGCAATAGGCTGACACGGTTTCCAGGATACATGTAGAGGAACTGTAAAAAATGTAAATAAATTTGAAGGGAAAAATTTTAATTTTATAACGCTTCCGTAAATTACAGCAAATAATTTCTTGGACCTTAATATCGAAATTAGTAACTTATATTAAATTTAAAGTGTGGTGATAATTTTTTTGGACGCAGGAATCTTCTGAAAATTTATCTTAAATTTACATATCGATCGGTGGCTTGTTTGAAGAGAAAGGAAAGTTTGAAAGAAAGTCTCAGATTATTATATACATATTTCTTTAGAATTTCTGTAGGCTTTTTAAAAATATAAGCCTATCCTATTTCTGAGTCGATAATTTGAATTGCAGGAAACTGAAGTTCTTCCTGAAATTTAGGTTGCATCGCAGCCGCCGATAGAATTTAAGATTAGCAGCTCCTTCGATTACACCACTGTCTGCAAGCATTTAAATGCGTCTTGCAGATTTGAGGGAGTGAGCAATTGCAGTTGTTGTTATTCGAATAGTCCTACAACCTTCTTAGTGTTAATTCTCCTTAACATGTGTTCTTTCATATAGCGTTATCACTGTGGAGTAAACACTGATTCATAGCATTGGTATGCTATTTTGCTTCCAGTTTCACTTTATCTCTGATCTGCATAGTTACCAAATTCCTCGATCTAACCAATTCTGTTCTTTAAGCTTAAGAGACCACGTCCTATAGAAGTTAGTTGAAAATAAACACACTTCCTTATGTAGAAATGAATTTCACTACGGCACGCCAGCTTTCTAAATCTATATATCCACTAGCTGACCCGGTCACGCGTTGCTGTGACTTAGTAATTATAGTACGTTGGATTAATGTTATTCTAAACTTCCTAAAGTAGTAAAATTAATATTCACTAATTAAGACAAAACATTGTATTCGATTTGGAAATTCAAATTTAATTGGTAAATAATTACGGAGAGTTGAAATTAAGGACAAATGATCATAAAAAATTTAATTTAAATTTTATTCCAAATTACTTAATTGAAATTATATAAAAATTGATATTTATAAAAATAAATAAATAAATTATTTTTATTTATTTATTTAATTTATTTATTTATTTATATAAACTGAAATTTCAGTTTTATAAATGAGGCCTATGAAGTTGATTTTTAAACATTTTTAACAATTATTTTCATTATTTTAAATTATTAAAATTTGTAATTTTAATTTATCTAAGCGCTAATTGGTGTACAATATTTTTAGTTAGCCTGTCTTTTGCTAATACAAGTAGATTTAATGGTTTCCCTACACGTGAGCAGGCGACATATAGTTGCCCATGGGAGAAACACGTATTTTCCAAATCCAAGCCGCAAACGGACATTGTTTGGCCTTGTGACTTATTTATTGTCATAGCGAAAGCCAAACAAATCGGAAATTGAAGCTTTTTAAATGGTATTGGATATTCTGACTGTATCATTGGAATACGTGGCAACAGGACGATTTCTCCTTTAAACATTCCAGTCAAAATAGTTGCTTCAAGAACATTTCCGGTGATCCTTTTGATCACCAAACGTGTACCGTTGCATAATCTAGGTGGATTCAAATTATGAAGAAGAATAATCGGTGAACCAATCAGTAACCCGAGATTGTGTGGCAGCATTCCTGTTATATCCAAAGAGTTTAAATACTCATCTGGAAAATTTACAGTTTCATTTTCATCTACAATAGTATCTATTGATTTAAAAGACATCAGATCACCTGGCAACAACTGTCGTATCTGGAAGTTAATTTCGTTGAAATCAACATTTTTTGCTGCCAAAATAGCACGATTACTGATCCAATTATGATCTAAGTAATTATTTGATATATCCAGGAACACACGCTGAGTTAGTTCATTTTTGAGTTAACAACAGTGCAGAATTTGTATGGCAATTTGATGTATTGTGTATTTCGATGCAGTTCTATTTCATCTTTTCCAATATCCAGCAATTGCTTGCAAAATACTTGTGCCGATTTTGAAACTGTACTCGCATGTTCATGGTCAATCAAAGTGTTTCGACATTCCGCCATAAAAACGATTGTTTTAAACATACGTTAATCTCATCGGCAAAAGTAGAGCGAGGAATCACTGGTAATGTCTGTCGGAAGCCACCAGATTCTTGCATACGACGCTCAGCTGTCCTGATTCTTTGAACTTCCTTACTTGCCGCGATTTGTGTTGATGATTGATGAGCTCTCTCGTCGAGCGTCGTGCCTCTCTGCTACACGCATTGTCGAGGTTAGATTCTTTGGCGACATTTCACTGAAAAATATTTTAATTACAACAAAAAGTGTCTTTCTGAAAGCCTTAAAAGAAGACACTATAATACAGTGGTGAAACCAGAATTTTTGGGTCCATTGCAAAATACAGTAAAATGGAAGTTAAGAACTAATGAGGAAATATATAATAACATTGAAAAATAACAGAAAAAGAAGAATTATATTTTTTTCGATACATTTACAGCATGGATGACACCAGGCTTTCAAGAGGATTTAGAAAGATTTGAAACGAAATAATACCAGTGAACTGTATGGAAGGAAAATTTTTTCGATAGCAGACTTTGAATATGGCAGGATTCAAAGGTAGAGAGGAGTGCAATAATGAAGGAGTACTGGGGAGGAAGAAAGAAAAATTGAGGAATTGAAACTGACACGTGGTCTCTAGCTGAACAAAAAGAAGAAGAAAAATGATAAGCTAGCGAGAAATACTTACACGATTCGAATTTATCGTAACGTTTTCTTCAATGTTATATTCATGTGTGTAATTTCTTTGTCGTTAGGTATAATGACACACAAACTATGAACAACAATACGGTATAATTATAACACAATACACAGCACAATTAAAATTGAAGAAACTCGCACATATGGCGTGGAATAGACTGTAGCATAAATAAATCGAAATACAACCCCATCTACTGGATGGTTCGATAAATTAACACACCGGCATCTGTTAGGAATAAACTGTAGCATAAATAAATTGAAACAGAACTTGATCTACTGGATGATTACCCAACCAAGCTAACCACGTGCTATATCGATAAGTTAACACATCGCCATCTGTTAGAAACTTATGGAACTATAATAATAATAATTTCGTGTGGTCGTAATAACTTGGTGACATGGTTTCTACTGGCTGGGCATTCTGCCCCTGTCGTAGCCGCCTTTACCTAGCCCGCCCATCCTGCCTGGTACAGGGGACCTACATTTTAACGTCGAATTCTAACCACAGTATCGTCCTGGCGTATTTCACATCACACAGCATGCTGCACCGGAGATTAATGCTGGGTTAAGTGTCAATAAAAATCCCCGCCGCGACAGGGACTCGAACCGGGGACCTTTCCCTCTCAAGTCAGATGCCCTAACCACTAAGCCAGCAGATCGCTTATGTTTGGTGGCTTACAAATAATTACAAACCATTGTCCTATGACAAACATTTAATGAACATTTATTTCACAAATAATAAATATTGAGGTCTATAATCCAGATAAAACTATCCTATCTTTTAAGTTGGACTAAATTACACACATTAAGCCAAGTTTCATCTAAATCGGTTATGTAGTTTCGGAGTTCAGTCCCGGACGAACATCGTGACACGAGATTTTTATATATATAAAGATATTCTTAAATGATTTTCAATACTCGTGTAGGTGTCAGTCATAGCATTAATGTTTTTATATTCATTTGCGGTAGAGAGAAATAGGGAGTATATTTTCAACATGTAATTGTATAATGCCTTATAACATTAAGGGCGAAAACATTATGCAAAAATTCCGCTACTATAAGTAGGTGGATAAGGATGGACCAAGCCAGAAACCGGGAAAACCCATGACGTCACGAAGTGAGCAGCCAATCAGCGTCCAAGGTCGTATGACGTCACAAGATGGCGGACCGTTAGTTCCTTGACCAGTCGCCCAGATGGCAGCATCTCCCAAGAGCTTAATATCTTTGGGCGCAGACATTCCACTCCCTTACGAGAGAAAGCTAGCTGGGGTATTCCGCCGCCCGGGGCGTGTTTACACAGGCGCGCTCGCCTGCAACTATTTCCTCAACCCTGTTCTGGAATGCGGACGTCAGACAAGTTTCTACACAGCGTTTTGGCCTTGCATAACATAGTATCCCGGTTTCCGGTAGATGGCGAGGCATGTCTCGATACGCGGTTGTGAAAGCTACAAATATTACCAGGCATAGGTGCATAGTATCCCGTTTCCCGATAGATGGCGCAGCATGCTTCATTTCTCATCGCGAGAAGCTTTTAAGAGAAATATTTCAGCTATTCCTGCCTGGTGTCTGTCTGCTATTATCGGTATATCTATGTGACAAGTATTTCGAAACCATTTCCGTTTACCCAGCGACAAGCAGAGCCCATTATCTCTTGCGAAAGCTCTGTACACAGCAAGGTGAAAATATTTCAGCACAGTAAAATATTTTCTTCGGTTCTGTGTCGTGAAATTTACTTAAGCGTAAATCATTGCAATTTTACTAATAACAAAAAAGTCCATATTAAAACGACCTCGGTAGTGTTGTGGCTAGGGTGCCGAAGGTCGCCGGTTCGAGTCCGGCCGCGGTGTTTAAGTGTTTTGTGATATTATTGAAAAAGCCGTTCCAACTCCTCAAATTTACGTAATTTCCACGCCTAGAAAGTATGGCGCCAGCTTGACTTGTTATAATTGAATAAAAAATAAGTTGAAAAAGCATACATTTTTCCTTTAAAATACGTTAATGTTCGATATGGGAAAAAAACGTTAGATGTGAACATTTTAAACCGAATGGAGAACTCTCCTGGGTCCTGATTTATTTAAAAATAATTTCCTGGAAAAAGGGAGAATTTTCCTGCAAAACTGCAGTAGAACCACCTTATGTAAACTTTTTGGTACCTGGCTTTTGATTAGGAGAAGACTTTGCGAATTTTGAATTTTTGGTATACTTTAACGCATGAACAGAAGGTAACCCTGTCTGTAACTGATCAGGGGTTGGATTGGGTATCATTGGAAAATAGAAGGTGGTTTGAGGAAGTGCTGTGGGTACGTTGGCGATGGGGCTAGGGGTGGATCTTGGTGAAAGAATTAGGAATAGAATATCAGTAGAAGCTGGCACTGGATTTCTTCTATAAGGGTGTGGGTAAATTTTCTATATCTCCACCTTGGTCACAGGTGATGGTCTCAGGCATGTTCTGTGCTTAGCACTGCCTTAGCGTGACTCGATTTTTATCACATAGGACTGGCGTACTTCGATTCGACAGGGGTAAAATTAGTAAGATTAACAGACGGTATTTCGTTCCTGGAACATAAGTGCTGTGCTGTAAAATACAGTTAAAGGTGTCAATCACTGATGTGTCACAAGGGATTGATTGGAATTTTAGACAAAGTGCAGCTAAGGACACTCAATTTGTGATTGCTTACGAAAGCATAACAGAATTGATACATAGATTGGTCTGGATAGACAGACGACAAAGGTTTGACCTGGATGGCAACAGTTACGAGTGCGATGAGATATTTTATACCAATGGCAGCAGAGGTAAGTTAGAGAAATAAGGTATCGTACTGATGCTTCCATTCCTTGAGTTTTGCCATGGTCAAACTGGAAACTTTGATTTTTCTAGCGTTGGTGTGGGAAAGGCTTTGTTAATCATGTCATAAATATTTTCAAGTGGGCTCTTGTCCAAAGACAGGGTTGAGAAATAGGCATGAAAAAATTACAGCCTGATTGGTTTGACATCATGTAATCACTTCAGAAATGTCTGTAGGGAAAGAAACTGGTTTTCAAATCGTCAACTTTGCTTTATTTTAGCGGCTCTCAATTCATCGAGGTTATACTTACATACATCACTAAACCCCTTCAATGCCTCTTTGAGTTCAAAAAGTGTCTGTGCTCTCGGTCTGTTTCATTACACATAATTTAATACATCCTTTAAAATACACGGAATGTAGGTGACACTCGTGAGCTATATTATATTGTTCGTAACGAATCCAACATGATGTGAAAAAGTGAGTTTGTTTCCCGTCTCTTCGTCGGTGAATTAATTTTTAATGTCTGCCTGCTTCGATGAACGGAAATTATGGTTTTTCCTACCTTCGTCGGTGAATATCTGTCGGTTTCAATTAAAGGATTTCACCCATTGATGGGTTTTTGAGGCTACGAATTTTGAAAGGAATAACGAATGTGTGGTATTGCTATACTTTATCACAATAATTTCATTTTTTAAAACATTTTAACGTCTCTCTAACAACGTGGTATTTGGAGACGGGGAAAGGATGGGGGGCAAGTAATGGGAAGGAATTCGGTCGTGTCCTTTTGAAGGAAGCATCCCAACATTCACCTGGAGTGATTCGGGGGAAACCATGGAAAACTTAAATCTGGATGTCCGGACGCGGGATTCGAACCGCCATCCTCCCGAATGCAAGGCCAGAACGCTAAATAATTTCATGAAAACAGGTACACATAGAATTTATATCTTTCCACTTTGCTGAGTTTATGACGTTTTTTTTACCATATCGAACATTAACGTATTTTAAAGGAAAAATGTATGCTTTTTCAACTTATTTTTTATTCAATTATAACAAGTCAAGCTGGCGCCATACTTTCTAGGCGTGGAAATTACGTAAATTTGAGGAGTTGGAACGGCTTTTTCAATAATATCACAAAACACTTAAACACCGCGGCCGGACTCGAACCGGCGACCTTCGGCACCCTAGCCACAACACTACCGAGGTCGTTTTAATATGGACTTTTTTGTTATTAGTAAAATTGCAATGATTTACGCTTAAGTAAATTTCACGACACAGAACCGAAGAAAATATTTTACTGTGCTGAAATATTTTCACCTTGCTGTGTACAGAGCTTTCGCAAGAGATAATGGGCTCTGCTTGTCGCTGGGTAAACGGAAATAACTCCATGGTTTCGAAATACTTGTCACATAGATATACCGATAATAGCAGACAGACACCAGGCAGGAATAGCTGAAATATTTCTCTTAAAAGCTTCTCGCGTTGAGAAATGAAGCATGCCGCGCCATCTATCGGGAAACGGGATACTATGCACCTATGCCTGGAAATATTTGTAGCTTTCACAACCGCGTATCGAGACATGCCTCGCCATCTATCGGAAACCGGGATACTATGTTATGCAAGGCCAAAACGCTGTGTAGAAACTTGTCTGACGTCCGCATTCCAGAACAGGGTTGAGGAAATAGTTGCAGGCGAGTGCACCTGTGTAAACACGCCCCGGGCGGCGGAATACCCTCGCTAGCTTTCTCTCGTAAGGGAGTGGAATGTCTGCGCACAAAGATATTAAGCCCTTGGGAGATGCTGCCATCTGGGCGACTGGTCTAGGAACTAACGGTCCACCATCTTGTGACGTTATACGACCTTGAACGCTGATTGGCTGCTCACTTCGTGACGTCATGGGTTTTCCCGGTTTCTGGCTTGGTCCATCCTTATCCACCTACTTATAGTAGCGGAATTTTTGCATAATGTTTTCGCCCTTAATGTTATAAGGCATTATACAATTACATATTGAAAATATACTCCCTATTTCTCTCTACTGCGAATGAATATGAAAACATTAATGCTATGACTGTCACCTACACGAGTATTGAAAATCATTTAAGAATATGGATATACAGATTTAGAAAGCTGTTGTGCCGTAGTGAAATTCATTTCTACATAAGGAAGTGTGTTTAGTTTCAACTAACTTCTATAGGACGTGGTCTCTTAAGCTTAAAGAACAGAATTGGTTAGATCGAGGAATTTGGTAACTATGCAGCTCAGAGATAAAGTGAAACTGGAAGCAAAATAGCATACCAATGCTATGAATCAGTGTTTACTCCACAGTGATAACGCTATATGAAAGAACACATGTTAAGGAGAATTAACACTAAGAAGGTTGTAGGACTATTCGAATAACAACAACTGCAATTGCTCACTCCCTCAAATCTGCAAGACGCATTTAAATGCTTGCAGACAGTGGTGTAATCGAAGGAGCTGCTAATCTTAAATTCTATCGGCGGCTGCGATGCAACCTAAATTTCAGGAAGAACTTCAGTTTCCTGCAATTCAAATTATCGACACAGAAATAGGATAGGCTTATATTTTTTAAAAGCCTACAGAAATTCTAAAGAAATATGTATATAATAATCTGAGACTTTCTTTCAAACTTTCCTTTCTCTTCAAACAAGCCACCGATCGATATGTAAATTTAAGATAAATTTTCAGAAGATTCCTGCGTCCAAAAAAATTATCACCACACTTTAAATTTAATATAAGTTACTAATTTCGATATTAAGGTCCAAGAAATTATTTGCTGTAATTTACGGAAGCGTTATAAAATTAAAATTTTTCCCTTCAAATTTATTTACATTTTTTACAGTTCCTCTACATGTATCCTGGAAACCGTGTCAGCCTATTGCGTCACTAGACACTTCAAATGCAAATCTATGACGCTGTTCGTGAAACTAACACAAATTTAATATTAAAATTTCTCGGCTTATTTGTCTTTACTTAGGATGTTTTCTATGGCCCTACAAACACTTCATACTGTCTGCGCCCCTGAAGTTAATCTATTGCGTCTGCAGACATATATTCTGAGCCTTCACTACCCTTCTCAGAGGCTTACGACACTCGGCTAATTTCACTTTCTCCCCATTAAACGTTGATCTGATTTCAGTTTCCAAACGAGAGAACCAATGCTTCACACCAGCTAAAGAATGCGGTGTTTCACAGCTGTGTCTTCCCCTTGGCGGAAACATAGGCACCCGCTCAGATTCTCCTACCAGCTCAATCCCACTTATCATAAACACGTCTCATACAGTCTGACTATGGATCAACCCGGCGAGCGCCTCCAAAAAGTTCCCTTCTTCCACCAAGGCATCCCCTCGCTCTTCTCAAATCACTGCACAACACTCTAAAAACATAAAAATATAATAATATTTAATACTATTTAATTAATGTGAAACCGAGCAATTTCCCTACACTCCCATATCCACCCCTTCCTGCAACCACCTACATTTGCCCTCTAGGAGCTTTAACTTTAAATTTTTTCAACGTTTTTGGAAAATTATTCATCATTTCTCTTGGTAACTTATTCCAGTCACTGACACCCTTACCTAAAAAAGAGAATCTTCCTACACCCTTGTGCCTGTTTGGTCATGGTTATCTTTTCACTTCCATGCACTACTTTTTAATTCTTACACCAATATCTATCAATGACTCATCATCAATATGTATACGCCTTGTACACTCCCGTTACCATCTTCATCTTCCTCCTGCCTTGCAATGAATCCTACTCCCGCCCTTTTATCATATCTGTTACTGATTATATTCTGCGATTATTTACAGAAACAAATCTAGCAGCCTTAATTTGTACTCTCTCCATCTCCTGTATATGATACTCAAAATGTGGGTCCTATACTACACAAGCAATGGTCTGACCAAAGTTTTGTATCCCAGTTCCTTTACTTCTCTCGTACATCCCCTCATCACTGTCTCAACAAGTGCAGAATTTTGAAACCTTTTCCTACTACCTGTACAATGTGTCCTGCCCAGTTAAGCTTGTTATCAAATGTAATGCCAAGATATCTACATTTGAAGTCTTCAACAAGAAGTTCCTTCCCCACCTTATAATCGTAATGAACCTGTAGTTTTTTATTTGTGTATCTAATAAGCTGACTCTTCTTTGCATTTTTGTTCATCCCATGTTTACCAACCCAACTAGATAAATCGGTCAAATAAATCCTTAAATAAACTACGGTTACGTTACAAGGTGTCTAAAGAAAGGAAATAAATGATTATATAAATATTTTCCATGAGTGAGAACACAATCTTTTGAACGCAAAGAGAATTCTAAACCAGTAACTCCTTGCTTCCATAGAGCAACTGAACGTATAATTCTTGAACGATAAAAAATCCCAAACAATTAGTGCTGGCCCGAACTCGGGTAGCTAGTTCCTGAATCAATAAGCTAAATATACTTATTATAATAAAAGTTTTAATTTCGAAATAGATCACCAAAACTAAATAGAGATAGAAAGGTTTGTAATGCAACACTGAATTCATATATAACAGTCATTCAGAAATTAAGAACATTACACCTTGTGCATTTAGACCACAAAAACCTTTTGGATATAGGATGCTGCCCATAAATAATTGTTGAACCTATTACCTTTATGTACCAAATTTCTCCCTATCACTTTTGATAACGCCATGTTGACCTCCGTTGTACAGCAAATAGATAAAAACTATGGGCTTCCATGTATAGGAGTTTTTGATTTTAAGCTGCGTGATGGAGAATTCGTAGTTATATGTGCATATTCCCTGTTTATATAGGTTTACTTTAAACTATCCTAACGATTACATATCCTAACGCCATTTCATGGATCACAAACCGTTATTTACCTGAAGTATAGTGAGCGTAGCTACCGCATAGTTTCTGAATGTTGTCTACAATTTGGTTAAAACTGACTTGGTCGTTAGTCTGAAAAAGTGTTTTCTATCTTCAGAATTGCCTATACAGTAAAAACACGTTTTGATATGTATGTAATCTTTCAACAACGATTTCCAGAAATCACTATAGCCGAATACCGGAATGTTTTAAAAAAAAAAAAATAATAATAATAAAAAAAAAATAATAATAATAAAAATTTTTAAAAAATAACATGGCCGAATTACTTCCCGTTCTTAGCTCTCAGTCATTTTTCCACCATAACGGAAAATATTATTAAAATATTATGCAACATCAGATTTAAGATTAGATTCTCATTACCCTACTATTTATTAACATTTTTACAGATACCAGACAAGTGTTGTTCAGTTTAAGTTCAGCCATCACAGCATGACTATTCCCACGCCTCCAAGACCGGGCCTCACACCCTTTGTTCGTCACCAGTCCTTCTGTTTGCCATTCCTAGGATGGGCAACTTACATTCACAAATTATGTAAACAAATAATTTCTTTAAATTAATGATTTTCGTATTCGATAGATACATTTTCACGCCCAGTCATAAACAGAAATTCTAAATTCCATCTCACCGGAATTGGTTGGGTTCATCGTAGAAGTTCTATACACTTTATAAAGGTCCAGATTCGTCTCACGGACCTCTCCGTCTTAGATGTTGTATCCTTGTCTAGCATCGTGTGCGTACATCACCTAGTATCTATACAGGGCCGATATTTCCAGTTTATTACATGATGCAAATACGATTAAATTCTAGTCTGACAATAGCAGTGGAATTTTATTTAGGATGTAACATTAATTTATGCTGTTAATTTTTTTTAAAGTTTCATGAATGGTACCTACTAAACAACATTAAGAATGTGATAGAATGTATTTAATGGCTGCTAGAATTTTTTTTTTTTAACTTGGTAATTAGAATAATCTGACAGCAGCTGCTACGAAAGAGCTAACAATTGTTTACGAAAGGATATGTAATGTAGTTGCATACACAACATACACACGTACTTGCATACACTTAAACCTATACATTCATAAGGTTTTTATGGTTATTCACACACACACACAACACACACACACACACACATATATATATATATAGTTAATTAGATGATTATTCATAATTAAACTGATGCCGGCAAATATAAAGACATGCAAGTAACATATTCATATAAGCATGGACCTGTCCACCACACATCTACACAACATACGTATTAAAGTGTTGTAGGTAGATTTTATCTTTGAATATCTTCTGTCGTCGCAGAGGAGGGGCTAGTTGAGTTCCAGCAACCGTCAAGTGCCGCCTTTTCTTAGTATTTTATTTTAAAGTGTTGTAGGTAGATTTTATCTTTGAATATCTTCTGTCGTCGCAGAGGAGGTGCTAGTTGAGTTCCAGCAACCGTTGAGTCAAGTGCCGCATTTTCTGAGTATTTTATTTTAAAGTGTTGTAGGTAGATTTTATCTTTGAATATCCTCCGTCGTCGCTGAGCAGTAGCTAGTTGGTCCCCAGCAACCGTCGTACGAGTGTCGCCATCTGTTTACATAATTTAAAGTGTTGTGGTAGCGTTTGATTTTTTGCGTTAATTGAATTATAACAGCGTGCTCCAATCGTGATTGCATTTATTTACTTTTTCTATAGGGAAGTATATAGAGCTTATTTGTTTTTATCTAGTACATTGGCTGGCTAACACCGTTCAGCAGTACGTCCTATTAACTACTAAGTGCAGTCGTCTGGTCTAAATTCAATTCCTCAGGAGGTTCTCTTTAGGTCGTGTAGCGGTTGGTAGTAAAGTGTGAACAGTTTATTTGGATTACTCAGTTAGTTCAACTTTTATCCTCTCCGTAGTTTTTGCTTTAAAAGTAATATGTGTAGGGACTGTGACTGCTGTGTGCAGACGCGGGTTGAGGTGGATGATCTTCGCGCTCAGCTGGCAGCTTTGCTAACGAAAGTTACGAGGCTGGAAGCTGCCGTAGGTGACTGCAGCAGATGTGGAAGGGGTGACCCTGACGAAGCAGGTGTTGTCACAGGTTCTCCCCTGCCAAATATCGTACCTGCAGTCCAGGCTGAGACTTCGGGGCCTGTGCGGCAGTCACCTGATGGTGTCTGGTGCGTGGTTTCCGGACGTCGACGCCGCATGCGGGGGCAGGAGTACAGGTCTGAATCCCAGGAGGGCAAGCCTGTACCACTGTCCAATAGGTTTGATGTGTTGTCTGGATCTGATTCAGATCCACAATCGTCAATCAGCGAGTTGCCAGCCCCCCCGCCCGCTAGGTCTGGGCGATCACAGAAGGGGATTCTGGTGATAGGTAGCTCCAACGTTAGGCGTTTCATTGAGCCCCTTAGGGACATGGCGAACAGGTCTGGGATGAAGTCCAATGTCCATTCTTTGTGCATTCCGGGCGGTCTGATCCATGATGTGGAACAGGCCATCCCGGATGCCATTGAGCGGACGAGGTGTAGCCAGCTGCGGATTGTAGCTCATGTCGGCACCAATGATGCTTGCCGCCTTGGGTCGGAGGGTATCCTCTCTTCCTTCCGGCGGCTTGCTCATACGGTGAGCTCTGTGGTTGATGACCGCAAGATTTCGGCTGAGCTAACCATCTGCAGTATTGTCGATAGAACTGACTGTGGACCTCTGGTTCAGAGCCGAGTCGAGGGTCTGAACCAGAGACTGCGTCGTTTCTGCGATAATCATGGCTGCAGATTCCTTGATCTTCGCCCTGGGGTCGAATCGTGTAGGGTTCCCTTGGATAGATCAGGTGTGCACTACACACGTGAATCGGCTACACGGGTGGCAGGGGCCGTGTGGAGTGCATTGGGGGATTTTTTAGGCTGAGGGAGGAAGACCCGAAACTGGGATTACAGTCACGGGCAGCCCAATTAAATTCGGCACCATATGTTAGGAGTAGCGAAAATCAATCTCGACCGTTAAAAGTACTCGTTATAAACTGTAGAAGTGTTTGTAATAAGCAGCCTGAGCTTGAAAGCGTTATTAGTAGCACAGAAGCTGATATAGTATTAGGTACTGAAAGCTGGTTAAAACCGGATATAAGTTCAGCAGAAATTTTTAACCATAGCATGAATGTTTTCCGTAAGGATAGGTTACATTCAATGGAGGTGGTGTATTTATAGCTGTTCGTAAACACCTGTCGTGTAACGAAATAAATATTGATACGGTCTGTGAAATCCTATGGATTAGACTAAAGTAGCTAGGACAAAACTTGTAATAGGGTCTTTCTATCGTCCACCAGATGCAGATGTAGGTGTTGCTGAGGCCTTAAGAAATAACGTAAGTAATATAGCTCGTCAATTTCCGGATCATGGAATAATACTAGGAGGCGACTTCAACTTGCCGTATATTGACTGGAGTAATTACGCCCACGTTACTGGTGGCAGGGATAAAATATCCTGTGAGATTATTCTCGACCTTTTCTCAGATCTTAATCTTGAGCAGCTCGTCACTGAACCAACGCGGTGCGACAACGAAAACGAAAACATTTTAGATATTCTCGTTACAAATAGGCCTGAATTATTTACGGACATTTCTACCACCACGGGAATAAGTGATCATAAAGCTGTAATTGCTACAGTAAAATTAACAGTCGAGCGCAAAAAGAAAAAAGAAAGGGTCGTTTACAGGTTCGAAAAGGCCCCAAAGGAGAGTTTAAGAACGTTTTTGAGGGATAAATACATTACCTTTGTAGAAGGAAGAGGCTCGTTGAAGAGATGTGGCTTCGATCATAATTTATATAGTCAGGGAAGGTATGGACTTACATATATACCGAAAAGGACAATCAGGGACTGGGAACGATCCCCCGTGGTATACGCGTGAAGTTAAAAGGTTTACTTAAAATGCAAAGGAAGATTCATGCACGCTCAAGAAGGGACGATGTATAGGAGTGATTTAGAAAAAGCTAGCTAGACAAGAGGACAGGTCAAGAATGCGATGCGCGAGGCCTTTAATGACTTTCGATGCAACTCACTTTCCAAGAGCCTCATTGAAAAATCCAAGAAATTTTGGTCGTATGTAAAAAAATAGGTGGGTGTGACAACAATATGCCAGTTCTACTACAAGACCGGTCTGGAAGTTGATGACAGCCGCGACAGGCTACCGTATTTAACGCCGAATTTAAAAATTCCTTCACTGACGAAAACATGGAAAACATTCCCGTTTTTCCACGGCGTGTTGAATTTGAGATGGATCCAGTACAAATTGATAGTGTAGGTATCATAAAGTAATTGAAGCTCCTGAAGTGGGGGAAAGCGCCGGGTCCCGATGGTGTACCAGTAAGAGTATTTTCAGAATTCGCGGAAGAAATAGAACCATTTCTGTCAGATATATTTCGTAAGTCTTTAGGGAAAGAAAACTACCTTCTGACTGGAAAATTGCGCAGGTGATTCCCGTTTTCAAGAAAGGAGATCGGAGAGATCCTAGGAATTATCGTCCGATATCGCTAACATCTGTTTGCAGTAGAATTCTGGAGCATGTCATATGCTCTAACGTTATGAAGTTTCTAGATGAAAACGAGCTACTTACAGCATACCAACACGGATTTCGGAAGAACCGATCATGTGAAACGCAACTGGCTCTATTTTCGCATGATGTAATGAAAGTTATTGATGCAGGATCACAAGTTGATGCTATTTTCTTGGATTTTCAGAAAGCTTTGGACTCTGTACCACACAATCGACTCTTAGCGAAGATCCGAGCGTACAGTATATCTGATCAGATTTGCGAATGGATACGCGATTTTCTAACTGGTCGGTCACAGTATGTCGTTGTAGACGGGGAAGCCTCTTCTAAACTAGATGTTACTTCGGGCGTTCCTCAAGGTAGTGTAATAGGACTACTTCTTTTCTTAATTTTTATAAACGATCTCGGTGACAACGTTAATTGCAGGATGCGATTTTTTGCTGATGATGCACTTATTTATAGGGAGGTGAGGTGCTCCGACTATTGCTTAGAAATTCAGCGCGATCTGGATGTTATTTCGGAATGGTGCCGTGAATGGCAGCTTACACTTAACTGTAAAAAGTGCAAGGCAATGCACATAAGTAATAAAAAGACCCCGCTTGCTCAGGAGTACAAAGTTAACAATTCAGTTGTTGACACTGTAGATTCCCGGAAGTATCTAGGCGTAACAGTACAAAGCAACATGAAATGGGACTTGCACATAACTTCCGTTGTAGGAAAAGCTAATTCCAAACTACGATTCATAGGACGTATTTTGAGAAGTTGTAATGCTCATACTAAAGAAATAGCGTACAGAACACTGGTGCGTCCGCATTTGGAATACTGTTGTGGAATTTGGGATCCGTATCGCAAGGGATTGATTGACACATTAGAGAAAGTACAGAGAAGAGCCGCTCGATTCGTGACTGCTAGTTACAGTCCTTACGTAAGTGTCACAGAGCTAATTCGTGGGTTGGGCTGGGATTGTTTGGCGGACAGACGAGGTCGTTTTCGTTTGAATTTGCTGGAGAATATGCGAAAATCTTTAAGTTACGAGTGCAACGAAATACTTCTTCCGCCAACCTATTTAGGTCGCAATGACAGGAGGGATAAGATTAGAGAAACAAGATGCCGTGCTGATTCATTTATGTATTCCTTCTTTCCTCGATCTGTTCGGGATTGGAATACGCGGAATTAGGATTGGTGCTTGGCACCCTCTGCCACCCACAGTATTTGTGATTTGCAGAGTATAGATGTAGATGTAGATGTAGATTCGCTTTTACACCAGTAGCGATAAATGTAATTAGACATACAGACATTTACGTACATACAGAAAAGCACAATGTAGGAAATCCATCACTTTCACTGTTATTGCAACTCCTAGAAGTAGAGTTTGCCAACATCGACCCATCGGGACTTAATTACTTTGGATTTCCTGGAGCATACGTTTTCTCTCTTGCGTCTCTGAATCGTTTTCTTGATTTCTTACACTTCAGGGATGGTCATTGGTCGCTGTCTTTCCTAGGACATTTAGCCGTTTTTCTGCTATTTGTTGACGAAATGTGAGCGTTGTGTCTATCGTGACTTCCAGGTACTTGTGATGGTTCTTCCATGGTACCTGTTTCCCGAATATAGTCAAGTTACGGTTCAGTTCAAGTCTTTTGAGTGTAAAATGTATTGCTGCCGATTTTTCAGAGTTTATCGTTATTTTATTTCGTTTACTCCATAGCTCTATTTTTTTTAGTTGATTTTGCATTATGGTGATGTTCTCCATATGTTTTGTTCCCGTGGTATAGATCGTCGTCTCATCAACGAATTGGGTGACATGAATATTTTTTATCGTTGGAATCTCATTCACGTTTATATTAAAAAGTGTAGGTGCTAATACTGATCCTGTGGGAGTCCTGTCCTCATCTGATGTATTGTAGATCTCACACCTTGCATTTCTACATGGAAAGTTCTTTTTTAACCCTTTGACTGCTAGAGATTGCCCGACAGAGCCCTCGCTGAGTGCTGCTTTGTTTACGCCTAAGCTGTATACCTGCGCGGGAATGCGGGGATCGGCCGTTACCTGCTGTGCTGAGTCCGGCACGCGACCCGGACGGCCGTGTGCTGAATATAATTTGCAGTTTTGTGGGTGACGTTTCTTCGGCTGTCGCTCTGTGTTTTGAAACCCCAGATACAAAATAAATGCCGTTAATTTTGACATCTAAAGTTTTTATATTTAAATCTCCTTTAAGGAGCGTCCATAAACCACGCAGCTCCAATTTGGCATCCTGTGAACCCCCCCCCCTTTCCTCATCACATTTCACGTAGCTTTTCTACCTTTTGATTCCAGAAGACATTTTGTACTGTTTTCTCCTGTCAGACCATTGTAAATTACATACGGAGATAATTAACTTATGGAAATAAATATTCACGTGCTGTTGTGTGTTCTGTTCCTTATTTTAACTATGAAAAATGTTATGAAAGGAAAGCAACGTGGCCTGGCTCGAAAACCCTCCCTCCCCCCACGTAGCCCAGCCTTTCAGCTAAATCCCCCCCCCCCCCTTGGAACTAGTGGACGCACTAATTTATCTGGAGAGAATTTTGGAAGTTAAGTTTTCGAATATCTGTCACAAATTATGCATATATTTCCCATCCTTCTTTTGGATCCGGGCTTTGGACCGGCACTGGCGAAGTTAAAAATATATTTTTATTTTATTTTCAGTTTTTTTTATTTTTTTATTTTTTTATTTTTTTTTATTTCACTCAGTTTTAGCGGCGTAAATGTATTTCAATTATTAGTCTGCATTCATCCATAGTTAATAATTCTTTTTTGTATGATATGCCTCGAAACATGGCACAACACACAGTGGTACATTGCATGTTCTGCATTCGTACCTGGTTTCTCGACGCACTTTCTGTTTCGCACATACTGCGCATCTACGCATTGGCGCACTCTACTTAGAATTATCGATATGAATAATATTTGGAAAATGTCTCCCCGTAAATCGCAGAGGATTTTCGTCATCAGAGCGTCTTCCTTTGCCAGGTTTTCTCTTTTCTGTGGCATATGCTTCAACAAGTTCTCTTACCAGAGACAGATGAAACTCTGCAATTGGGATTTTCGTCCCGTTACTACTCGGTGAAGAGAATGAGCATTTAAAATGCACAGATCTAGAACGTGGAAAAAGAACTTTTTGTACCACTTCATAGTTTTTCGCACTGATTCTACTGAACTCAGAAGCATGTCAGTACGGTCAACTGCCCCCATACTCAAGTTATAATCAATAACACACTGAGGTTTCAAGATTCTATCACCAGTCTTTATGTCAGTCTTTTCCGTCTGAAACATCTCTGCAGTATTACAGGTGGACAGCATCCACACTTCTCTTTTATCGCACCACTTCAAGGCGAGCAGTGTATCAGTGGACATAAACTGCTTTTCTCCTCGTTTCAGTTTGTTCTCCAATTTTGGCATGTTACGTCTGTTCCTGCGAACAGTACCACATGCATTCGTACCATGGTTATGAAGCCAAAGGAACAGGTCTGGGCTTGAATACCAGTTGTCGACGTAAAGTGTGTGTCCCCGTTCCAAATATGGCTTCATGAGTGTTACCACTATGTCGCCACTTTTCCCCAAATTGTTGAAGCCAATTTCCGTGGTTGCGCCGGTATATACAATAAAATCTAGGACATAACCAGTCTGACAATCGCATAGGACAAATGTTTTTATTCCAAACCTACTTCTTTTGGACGGAATATACTGCTTGAAAGATAATCGACCTTTAAACAACAATAGGCTTTCGTCAATGCAGAGCTTTTGATACGGTTGAAATACACTTCGGAATGTTGTGCGAACTTTATCCACAATGTTTCTAATTTTAAACAACCTGTCTCCTCCGTTACTGGTTGAGTTGTCACTAAAGTGAAGCATTCTCAAAATTAAAAGGAAACGGTCTCTGGACATAATTTCGCCAAAAACTGGCGTGTTTAAGAGTTTATCCCGGGACCAATAATCACTAATTGTCAGTTTTTTAACACGAGCCATAAGCAGGCAAACAGCAAAGAAGGCATAGAGTTCATGAAATTCAGTTTCCTTCCACCTTGAAAATCTAGAGTGAACAGATTCTGGCGTATTTGCCTTGGTATATAAATAAAATCTATTGGTTTCATCAGCAATAGATTTCATGAGATCTTCTGTTAAAAATATTCGGAAAAACGACAGAATGCTGGAATTTTGACCTAATGCACACTTGTGTCCTGCAGCTGAATCATCAAAAGCATGAACAAAAGGACGAGAATCGCTTTTCTTCCAGTCAAACGTGTCACTAAAGCGTCCTCTTTTTCCACACACTTCGCTCTCACTATCTGAAGCATCAGATTCTGAAGAATGTTCACTTCTTGTGGAGACAGATGGTAGTTTTCCAGAAGCTGATATACACGGCGTAGGACTATTATTTCGAGATCCTGTCGAAAGTTCATCACTATCATCCATATCAGAGATATCATTCTCACTGTCGCTTCTAGTGAGAATTTCCATGATTTCTTCCTCTGTACAAACACGACGGCGTGCCATTTTCTGAGTGAAAACTAAAATAAAAATAGCAACACAATTACAATCGCAGCTGTAAATGCTCACTGCCGAATGTTGGAATGCAACTAACCACCAGGGGTGGAAATACAGCCACCTGACCGACCGCTAAGTGGCTAGCGCGTAAACACGTCCGGAGTACACAGGGACCCGAGCGGCTTAACGACTTAACACGTCCAGAGCACAGACAGGGCGGCAAGGCGGCGCGTGTTTAGACGTCTGGAGTACCTGACGGAGGGAACAAAGGAGCGTGTAAACACGTCAGGAGCACCTGGGCGCAGTAGTAGCCAAGCGTGTTAACGCGTCTACAGCAGTCAAAGGGTTAACAAAAGCTATTTATCAAGTGAATGATTGCTTTGTCAACTATAGTTTGGGAAATTAGTTTATAAATGAGATTTTGGTGCCACACCCTGTCATAGGCCTTTTTCACATCAAGGAAAGCTGCTGTTGTGGATCTGCCAAGATGAACCCTTTGCTTATATTCTTAACCAGGTATACTCTTGCTGACATGCGAGCTTGGAAACCATACTGTTCTTTGCGAATGGTATTCTGTTCATCCAGTTTCTTCTGTATTCTTGTTAACGAAACAATTTCCAGCACTTTTGTCGTAGAGTAGAACAGCCTAATTGGTATATTATTTGTCCGCAAGGATGAGTTTTTCCCAGCTGTATGGATTGGTATTATTTTTGCTCTTTTCCAGTCTGTAGGGAAGTACACTTTTCTCAAGCAGCCGTTCACTATTCTTGTTAGTAATACTATTCTCTTCCTAGGCAAGTGTTTCAGTTGGCAGTTTGTTATTTTGTCTGGTCCAGGGTCTTTTTTGTTTCTGAGTTTTCTGATAATATTCCTTATTTCGTTCAGGGCAGCAGTGTATTCTCCTATGTCTTTTAGGAATGTGGAAACATATTCTTTGATTTTTTTCTTCTTCTTCCTTTTCTTCGTCAGTTTGTTGTATTATGGGAGTTGCATATTGTTCTTCGAAATAGTCAGCCAGGATCTCTGCTTTTGTTAGAGGTTTGAAGATTTGCCCATCGTCGGTGGTCATTGGTCATTGGTCTTGCCAGTGTTTTAGGATTTTTTAATGCTCTTATTATACCCCAAGCGTTTCGGTGTTGAAGTGTGAGATTTGCTATTTTTTCCTTCCCAACGTTCAGTGTTTAGTTCACTTATCCTCTTGTGCAGTTTTCTTCTATAATAGTTTGTCAGTCTTCTGTCTTGCGGGTCTGTGTACGTTTGCCATTTATTGCGGTGGAAGTTCTTTATGTATTTTAGTCTTGCAAGCTCCTCTGGAAGGTCTGTTGCATAGTTAGGTGGCGGGTTTACTGTTGTTATGGACGCTTTATGGTTAGCTTTGGTCAGGTGGTTTATACCGCCATCGATTTCCTCTTGGCTTTCCATTCTATAAGCGGTTTTGAATGAATTATGTAATTCTTTTGTGAATATACCCCAGTCTACCTGTTTTATTATTTTTGGGGGTGCTGCTGTGATCAACCAGTTATTTATCTTGACTATCACCGGGTTATGATCTGACGATAACTCGTTTACAGTGATTGGTTGTAGTATACGTGGAATATTCTTTGTTATCACGATATCTATGACATCTGGTTTATGATTAGGATTTGCCGATATGTGGGTTGGTATCTCCGGATCAAAGACATTTAAGTTTAATTCTCCTGCCACCTGAAGTAGTTGATTGCCATGTGGGTTTAAAATTCTTTAATTCCATACTGGCTGCGTGGCGTTTAGATCACCACCCATCAGTATTTTCGGATAAACCATCGTAACTTTCTCTATATCTTCACGTAGCAGATCTTTATTTGGCTTCAGATATGCTGCCACTATTGTTATTATACCGTCTCTTGTTTGAGTTTTGATTCCTGCAGCTTCAATATTTTCTAAATTGTTAAATTCTATTGGGGCGTGACTAATTGTTGATTTTACTAGCACCATTGTTCCTCCACCTCTTTCACCTAACATGCCTTTCTATAGGTAGTAATGTTACCTAATTTGAAGCTCTGATGTAGGTTTAAGTGCGTTTCTGTTATGAGTATTTTATCCAGATTCTGTTGATATTGAAATAAAGCTAGTTCATGTTTTTTCTGCATTATCACGTTCGCTTTCTGTATTGCAATACTGTATTTATGTCTCGTTTTGGAATCTGGGTTCTGTTTGCCATTATTGAAATAATGCTAATACGCCTTGCTCCCATTTTCTACCAGATATCACGTGCCATAACAATTTTTGTCAGCGTAGTTTTTATTATTTCCAATTTTTTGCCTATATTTACAGCTGAAAACATGTTGCCGAGATCAACTGTCTAGCTTCCCTCCTGCGATTTTTTTCCTGGTAGTTTCCCGTTGTTTGTTTATTTTCTAATGCGTTGGCAGAGTTCACTTTTTGTTGTTGGGATTTTTGCGGTGTTGTTTTGTCTTGTCCTGGATAAATTAGGGGGAAGTTTCTGGTTTGATTCCAGTTTCTTTGGCTAGTTTGCTCCTGTTCTGTGTTTTCTTTTGTTTTTTGGGCCATATTCTTGTTCAGTTTTTCAGCAAGTGCTTTCTGATATATTGGGCATCCTCACCAAGATGCAGTGCGATCTTCGCTACAGTTTGTGGATTTAGCTTTTGTTTCACGTGCTATCGGGCAGTCCTTGGATTCATGTAGCCCCGAACATTTCACACATGTGCTTGGTAGGGTACAGTAGTTCGCTGTACGCCCAATCCTCTGACATCGTCTGTACTGTGATGGTCTTTCTTTATCCTTGTATCTCTCCACATGACTCCTTGTGTAATTGATTTCTCGTTCATAATATATTTCTCGTGACTTTTTTGTAGGCGTCAAGGGAATACAGTATATTGCTAGAAGTATTAATTCATTTGAAGTTTTATCTCTTGTCTTAAATTGGTGGATATTTTCTGCTGTATATCCCCTTTTAGTTAATGTTTCAATAATCTCTCTCATTTCCACGTCTGGTAAGCCCTTTATTACCAATTTTAATGGTGGTTTATCCGGTGTTTGTAGAATTCAATATTTTTCTGATGAAGATAGTTTTTGAGTAATCCTCCATATTGTCCTTGTGGTACTTAACGCTGTCTCCTTTATATATTACTTTTAGGTGACCAGTAATTTGTTTCTTGATTTCTTCATTCAGTTTAAAAAGGTTTCCCGTTTGATAGCTCACCATCGGTGGAATATGTACTTTTTGTTGCTCCATCGCCCCCCGTGCTTCTGTTCTGTCGTTGTTCATGTTCTGTTCACCGTCTCTTCCACTGCCAGTGTTGAGAAACAGTTGGACATTTTTATTTGATTTCTCGCGTCTGTTCTTGCCATTTTGATTTTCTTTTGATTTTCAGCTGCTCGTCATTTTCTGTCAATGATAGGTTCAAATATTTGATGATCTTTCTCACTCGCACCTGGTAAAAACGGCTTTCCATCAGACATGAATACTTCTCTCGTCGTCTCTTCTTCTTGTAATCTAGAGATGCCTTCGTTTGTTGCGTATTCCATGTCATACTCCTCATGTCCTTCAATCAGTTCGTTGCCGCACAACCGACCTACTTCACTGACCGATTTCTCCATCGTCTCTGAACCAGCCATTGTCAGCTTGTCCCTAATAGACATGCTAGTGGGTTCTCTTGTTATCACCGCAAGGTATTCCCGAGATCCACTAACAGCCAAGTCAGATGTCGTCCGTAAGAGATGGGTCGTCAAAGTCCAAAATTTGCTGCCACCAGTCCGCAACACAGTCCAAATCCGAAGTCCAATAATACAAGATATCATACTTTCCTGCTGATGTATTCGTACTGCTCTCGATGATACAGTTCTCGAGGAACTTCCGCTCCATGCTCGCTGTCTGTTGAGTCTGTTTCGAAGTACCAAGAACTTTCTTCGGCTGCTTGTTAGGCCAGGACGCAGTCTGCATCAAGAGTGTATACGCAGTATGCCATAAATGTGTCTTCCCTATGATTTTTTGCGTTCTTTGTTTAGCTATTGAAGCACGATACCAAACAACATGATCCGGAGTGGTCTCGATTCCGCATTTACGGCTTCCACTGTACACTATCCTTCATCTACGCAGTTAGCTATTCAAAGGTGCATGAGCTCTTAAGCGTGTAAAAGTCTAGATGATGACATTTTCAGTCGTTCGCGAACACTTGAAAACAATTCATAAGTCCTTCTTCCTATTGTGCTAACATTTCCCCTTTCTTCCATTCTTCGAATAACAATCTGTTTATCTCTGCAGCTGTTGTATCTGGTGCTCCCGTATTTTTCTCTATCTGTTTCATATTACCTGGCCAGTATAATGCTCTCCGCCTACGAACTTCCAAGTCTAGTGGCCACACCCCATGTGGCAGGGTATGGGCATCAGTTGTTGTTGTTTTGTAAGCACCACTGAGCCTTCTCAAAAGTGTACTTGGCTTTACTTTTCTGAGGTGTATGGCCAAGACGCTGGCTGCATACCCTACAACTGATGTTAATATTTTTCTATGGTATGTTGAAAACTGGAAACGCCTTAGACCCGTGCCAATTAGATTGTTCATGACGGAGGTAACTATTCCACCTACTTCCTCTATATGTGGCACAGTTTTATTCCAAGGAATCGACTCATTGAACTTCTTCTCGTAACTCCCTCTACTTTAACTGTCGGATTGCCCTGGCCTCGCAATGGGACAACGTGGGTACGAATCCCCGTCCGGGCATCCATATTTGCGTTTTACATGATTTCCCAAAATCACTCCAGGTTAATGCCAGAAGACGTCCTTCAACAGACCATGGCTGATTTCCTACCCGTTCCTTGTTCACAGTCATTCCCCGCCTCTAACGAATTTGATGTCGACGAAATAGAGCAATAAGCCAGAAAAAAAAGCTTACCTTGACTTGTCTGTAACATCGACTAAGCTCATCCACAACCTTTGCACTTTTGGCCTCAAAGTCAGCTCTTGTTTTTGCATATACGAATAAGAATAAATCATCAGCAAAGGCAACAAGTCTCAGAATTTCTGGCATTCTTTGCAGTCTTGTCATTCCCCGCTCAAGCCCAATGTTATCCACAGATGGATTCGGTGGCTAAAGTCAGCTTTTTTGTCAATGAATGCTCCGAGAAATACCATATTTTAACGTATCTGTTCTTACAATAATATTTGAAGGTGGTGTTCAAGTTCCTTCGACAATTGATTTTATTAGGCCTTGCAAAAAGCGCAGGCCAGCATAGATTATCAAATGTTCTAGATACATCTACAGTAACCCCTACCACGTCATTCTGATTTGTGCTCTATATCAGGTTCATTGTCTGATTGATTGGATTATCTGTTGATCTACCCGCTCTGAATCCAAATTGGTCTGGATTCAGTGATCTTCTGCCAGCGATCTTGTAATATCTTGCACACTACCTTTACTTTACTCTTTAGCAAACAGATGAGTCGATACGATTGAGGCAATTTTGGATCATTGTCATCTCTCTTCTTTATGATTAACTTCTCACTCTTCTTTCAGATGTTCGATACTCTACCCTAATGCAGGCATTCATTGTAGAGCTTACACAAATTGGGGGCCACTGGTACCATCAGTTCTTGTAGTCCTTCAGCTGGAACACCCTGTGGACCTGGAGCTTTGTTCCTGCACTTGGCATTTATTGCATGTACCACCTCCAAGATGCTAATTTCTGGAGTGTCAGTGATACCTTTCTTATGTTGGTTCTTTTCCAAACGGAACACTCTGTGCTCCATTTCGTCATCTTCATCATCCGGAAGGAGTTTTTGTTCTAATATTCCACAGTAGTCTTCCAATTTGTAGTCATGGTTCCATCTTATTTTCGCACAGTGGACAGTGTAGTTGGAGGTTTTACTTTTCCTGCTGCAATTTTGTATGGGATACATCAGGGATCTGTGCGCAATTTTATCCTCACAGATGCTTACCAACTTTTTTGTTTCGCTGTTATTAGCAGTTTTTAATTGGTCTATAATTATATCATTCCTGCAGCAGTCCTCTAATATTGTTGCTTTACGCTTCCTCTGTTGTGGTCTTAGTAGTTTATCAGTGCAATGTCTGTCCATGGTACCAGTGGTTCTTTTGAAAGGATTGTCATTCTCATTTATACTTGGAGTGCTTGCGTGAGATCTCTTGCGGCTCGATCTACATCATTATCTTTTAATAGGATTTCAGCTTACACAAAACTTTCCATTAACTTGTGCCAGTCTGCCAGTCGCGTGTTATCATATCTCTTGGAAATCCGTGCCTCTGATGTTTCAATTTCGTTCCGTAGTCTCGCGAATTCAAGGTAATAACCTTATGGACATTGTTTGATAAAAATTTTAGAACATTCCAGTCTCTCAGTAAGTTTCCAGATCGCTGATTGGTCAATGTTGCATCTGTGAATGAGATCCTGCCAGTTAGCATATTTGTATGGTTTACCTCTAGTTTCAGTTCACTAATGCTATGTCAGAGTTCGGAGTTAGCATTGGCACTGAGCTTGGTGTATGACTCCCATTCCAGGCATCCAGATTTGGGTTTACCGTGGTTTCCCCAAATCACTCCAGGTGAATGCCGGGATGCTTTCTTCTAATGACAATGGCCGAATTCCTTCACGTTCCTTGTCCCCAGTCCTTTCCTACCTCCTCCTCAACGAGGTGTAAAGCCATAACAGAAAAAACTGTTAACGTCAGCCATTGTTACTATTCTCCTGTTTCATGGGGCAGTGCACGGCTTTCCCATTTTTCCAGTGTGTGGTTCAATGGGAAATCAATATTGGAAATACATATTGGGGAGAATATCAGTATCCCAGTCAGCATTAAGCTCCACACACGTCGCATGATCACCACAGTACCCTCCTACCTTAGTTACATTAATTTGTCTGCATAGCACAACTCTTACTGTCGTAGGGTTTGCATGTTGAGATTATCTGTGACGTTACCGGCATGTAAGGAATTTTCCCGAAGTATGAATACGTCTCCGGGAGACATGCAAAATCCCATTTAAGTTCCTCTGACCGATTCCTCATTTTGTGCAATACCTACTTGCTTCTACTGGGATTTAGTTATGGAACTTGCAGTTTGCAAAACATTTTGTCGCTTTTGGATGTTTAATATAGACACTGTAGCTATGGGATTTTTAATCGAAAACTATACGCCCCTGTGTTAATATGTACTGTTTATGTAACTAATTAGTTTCAAAATTGTCGTTCCTTTTTTTTTTTTTTTTTTTTTTTTTTTTTTTTTTTTTTTTTTTTTTTTTTTTTTTTAAAAAAATACCATCTGCATGAGAGCGTAAATCTGGGAAGGTTCTGTCGGTAGATTGAAGGATTTAAAATTTATGTGATCTATGGCATCAGTGCCTCTTTGAGATTTGGAGCCTCCCCAAGTCGAACAATTTTTAAATTCATTTCAAAATCACTAAAATTTTTTGGGGATTTATATGTCTGTTTGACACGTTTCCTAAATATACAGGATGTTCCACCAATTTTGGTCTCGTTACAGGCTGTGGCTCATATTTTGTCTGCCTGTATTCCATCCCAGTCCACCTCTCTTTGTTCGAGGGAAGACCCGCAGAACATGAAGGAATTTCATTTATCTGGACTGAGAAATCGTCAGTCTGCGTTCTAACATCATGTTTCTTTCATTGCTTTTACATGTTTAGTTTTCCTGTAACACACAGCCCTCTTTGCATTTCTTTTTTGCCTGGAAGGGGGTATTCCATTCGCTTTCGTAGCCTTCTTTCCAGTTATTTCCGCTGCCATTTTAATCCCGCCCGTAATGACCTTTCCCCGCCGAAGAGGCGTAAAGCCATAATTAAAAAAAAAACTAATTTAATTATTACATTTGCTAGCTGAGCGTATATATCGTTCCTCGTATCTGTTCCTTGTAGGAAACTATTCATAATCAGTCCTAATTACAGCTCGTTGTGCGATTAATTGGCAGGTGAGACACTCTTTGCCTTCTTGTTGTAGCTTCTTCCCGTACAGTTGCACGGTATAATCGTTCAGAGCTTTCTTGCGCTGATCCCTTTTGTGGTTTTCCTAGCCACAGTATGAACAAGAGCTAATATTCTTCTTTCGTGTTCCAAATCCATACATTTACTGCATTTTGATACGACAGCATAACCTTTAACCGTTATAGTAGAAAATTCTATCAAGATTTTCTTTAGATTCTCCAGTTGATGTCCAGCAACCGTCGTGACAAGTGCCACCATTTCTGTGTATTTAATTTAAAGTGGTGTAGATAGCTTTTGTCTCTGAATATTCACTGTCTTCGCGGAGCAGCTGCTAGTTGATTTAGCATCTGTCGTGACTAGTGCCGCCATTTCTGTTTACTTAATTTAATGTGTTATCATAGCTTTTGTTTTATTTTTATTGTTTGAATAGCAGCAGCGTGCAGTAATCGTGATCACCATTTTTTTCTGTAGGATACAGCTTATTCGTTCTTTTGTTTATTACTATCGTTGGTTAACACTGTTCACTAGTACGTCCTCTTAACTACTTAGTGCAGTATCCGCCATCTGGTCTAAATTTATTTCCACAGTTAGGTACTATTTAAGCCGTGACTAGCGATTGTTAGTAAGTATGGATCACTCGGTTAGTTCATCTTTCATTCTCTCCGTAGTTTTTGTACTGAAAGTAATATGTGTAGGGACTGTGACTGCTGTGTGCAGACGTAGGCTGAGGTGGCTGATCTTCGCGCTCAGCTTGCAGCTTTGCTAACGGAAGTTAAAAGGCTGGAAGCTGCCGTAGGCGACTGCAGCAGATGTGATATGGGGGCCATTATTATTATTATTATTACTCCGCGATTCACTAAAAGTGTGTGGCGGAGGGTGCATTGCACCTATCGAAAAGGGTTATGGTTTGGAAGGGTTATAAGGGATATGGCAGGAGGCGCCCATGGGCTATTGTGAGGAACCATCCCCGCATTCGCGTGGAGTGATCTGGGAAAACCATGGAAAACCCAGATCAGGATGGCTGATCTTGTTGAAGCTAGGGCTCTCACAGGTTCTTCCCTCTCGATCATCATACCTGCAGTCCAGGCTGAGAGTTTGGAATCTGTGCGGCGGTCGCCTGACGGTGACTGGCGTGTGGTTTCTGGACGTCGACGTCGTTTGCGGGGGCAGTCGTACAAGTCTGAATCCCAGGAGGGCAAGCTTGTACCACTGCCTAATATATCTGATGTGTTGTCTGGGACTGATTTAATTTCACAGTCGTCATTCTGCAGGTTGCCAGCCCCCCCCCCCCCCCCTCGCCCGCTAGGTCTGAGCGACCACAGAAGGGGATTCTGGTGATAGGTAGCTCAAACGCTGGGCGTGTCATTGAGCCCCTTAGGCACATGGCGAATAGGTCGGGGATGAAGTCCAATGTCCATTCATTGTGCATTCCGGAAGGTCTCATCCAAGATGTGTAACAGGCCATCCCGGATGCCATTGAACGGACGAGGTGTAGTCAGTTGCAGATTGTATCTCATGTCGGTACCAATGAAGCTTGCCACCTTGGGTCGGAGGCTATTCTCTCTTTCTTCCAGCGGCTTGTTCAAAGGGGGAATTCTGTGGTTGATTGACCACAAGATTTCGGCTGAGTTATCTATCTGAACCAAAGTCGATAGAAGTGACTGTGGACCTCTGGTTCAGAGCCGAGTCGAGGGTCTAAACCAGAGACTGTGGCGTTTCTGCGTTAATCTTGGCTGCAGATTCATAGATCTTCACCCTGGGGTCGAGTTGTGTAGGGTTCCTTTGGATAGATCAGGTGCGCACTACACACGAGAATCGGCTACACGGGTAACAGGGGCCGTGTGGAATGCATTCGAGGATTTTTTGGCTGAGGGAGGAAGACCCAAAACTGTGATTACAGTTACGGGCAGCCTAATTAAATTCCACATCATATTATACGAGTAGCATAAACCAATCTCGACCGTTAAAAGTACTCGTTATTAACTGTAGAAGGGTTCGTAACAAGCAGCCTGAACTTGAAAGCGCTATTAGTAGCATAGAAGCAGATATTGTACTAGGAACTGAAAGCTGGTTAATACCGGATATACGTTCAGCACAAATTTTTAACAATAGCATGAAAGTTTTCCTTATGGATAGGTTGAATTCCAATAGAGGCGGTGTATTTATAGCTGTTTGTAAACGCCAATCGTATAACGAAATAGATATCGATACGGTCTGTAAAATCCTATGGATTAGACTAAACGTAGCTAGGACAAACTTGTAATAGGGTCTTTCTATCGTCCACCAGATGCTGATGTAACTATTGCTGAGGCCTTAATGAATAATGTGGATAATATAGATTGTCAATTTCCGTATCATGCAATAATACAAAGAAGTGACTTCAACTTTCCGTATATCAATTGGACTGATTACGTCCACGTTACTGGTGGCAGGAATAAAACACCCTGTGAAATTATTGACTTTCTCAGAGCAGCGGTGCGAAAAAGAAAACGAAAACATTTTAGATATTCTCGTTACAAATAGGCCTGAATAATTCACGGACATTTATATCACCACTGGAATAAAGCTATAATTGCTACAGTAAAATTAAAAGCAGCGCACTAAAAGAAAAAAGAGGGATTATTACCTTACCTTCATAGAAGCAAGAAGCTCGGTTGAGGAGATGTGGTTTCGATTGATGCGTTCAGTCAAGAAAGTTATAGACTTACTTATACCGAAAAAGACAATCAGGGATGGGAATGATCCCCGTTGTATACAAGAGAAGTTAACAGGTTACTTAAAAAGCAAAGGAAGATACATGTACGCTCATGATGGACTGTATATAGAAGTGATTTAGAAAATAATGCGATGCGCGAGGCCTTTAATGACTTTCGTTCACTTTCCAAGAGCCTCAGCGAAAACCCAAAGAACATTTGGTTGAATGTAAAAAATGTTAGTGGTAGTGACAACAATATGCCAGGTATACTACAAGATGGTCGGGAAGTTGATGACAACCGCGACAAAGCTACCGTATTTAAAACAGAATTTCAAAATTCTTTCACTGACGAAAACATGAAAAACATTCCCGCTTTTCCACGGCGTATAGAATTTGAGATATATAAATTGATAGTGTGGGTATTTTAAAACAATTAAAGCTCCTGAAGTGGAGGAAAGCGCCGGATCCCGATGGTATATCAGTAAGAGTATTTTCGGATTACGTGGAAGAAATAGAACCATTTCTGTCAGATATATTCCGTAAATCTTTAGAACAAAGAAAATTACCTTCTGACTGGAAAATAGCGCAGGTGAATTCCTGTTTTCAAGAAAGGTGATCAAAGAGATTATAGGAGTTACTAACCCATATCTCTAACATCTGTTTGCAGTAGAATTCTGGAATATGTCATAAGCTCTAACGTTTTGTAGTTTCTAGATGAAAAGGAGTTACTTACCGCAAACCAACACGGAATTCGGAAGAAAACATCGTGTGAAACGTAACAGGCCCTAACTTCGCATGACGTAATGAAATTTATCGATGCAGGTTCACAAGTTGTTGCGATTTTTTTTGGATTTTCAGAAAGATTTTCACTCTGTACCACACAACCGACTTTTAGTGAAGAATCGAGTATACGGTATATCGAATCAGATTTGCGAATGGATACGGGATTTTCTAACTGGTCGGTCACAATATGTAGTTGTTGACAGAGAAGCTTCTTCAAAGGTAAATGTTACTACGGGCGTTCCTCAAGGAAGTGTAATAGGACCAATTCTTTTCATTATTTTTATAAACGATCTCAGTGATAACGTTGAACGCAGGATGCGATTTTTTGCTGATGATATACTTATCTATAGGAAGTAAGAAGCTCTGACTATTACTTAGAAATTCAGCTTGACCTTGATGTTATTTCGGAATGGTTCCATAAATGGCACCATACACTTAACTGCAAATAGTGCAAGGCTATGTAAATAAGTGATAAAAAGACCCCGGTTGCTCACGAGTACGAAGTTAATTTGTTGACATGGTGGATTCCCTGAAGTATCTAGGCGTAACAGAACAAAGAAACATGAATTGGGATTTGCACATAACTTCCGTCGTAGGCAAAGCTAATTCTAAACATCGATTCATAGGTCGTATTTTGAGAAGATGTAATTCTTATACAAAGGAAATAGCGTACACTACACTAGTGCGTCCCCATTTGGATTACTGTTGTGGAGTTTGGGATCCGTATCGCAAGGGATCGATTGACACGTTAGAAAAAGTACAGAAGAGAGCCACTCGATTCGTGACTGCTAGTTACAGTGCTTATGAAAGTGTCGCAGAGTTGATACGTGAGTTGGGCTGTTTTTTTTTTTTTTTGGGGGGGGGGGTGCTTTACGCCTCGTCGATGGCAAGGACATTAGAGGCGGGATGGGATTGAGGCGAGGAACTGGAAGGAATTTCGGACATGACCTTTTCAAGGAAGCATCGCAACATTCGCCTCGAGCGATATGGGAAACCATGGAAAACCCAAATCTGGATGCCCGGACGGGGATTCGAACCGTCGTCCTCCCGAATGCGAGGCCAGAGCGCTAACCGTTCACCCACCATGCTCGGTGGGTTGGGCTGGGATTGTTTGGCGGACAGACGACGTAGTTTTCGTTTGACTTTGTTGGAGAATATGCGAATATCTTTAATTTACGAGTGTAATTAAATACTTTTTCCGTCAACCAATTTAGGTCGTAATGACAGGAGGGATAAGATTAGAGAAATAAGATGCCGTACTGATACTTTATGCATTCTTTCTTTCCTCGTTCTATTGGGGATTGGAATGCACAAATTTAGGATTGGTCCTTAGCACCCTCTGCCACCCACTATATTTGTGAATTACAGAGTATAGATGTAGATGTAGAACGGTTCCTCTTTCTGTAGAATTGGTTTTTAATTTTGGTTGTAAACCATCCAAAAATCTGCTTTTTTTTATCTTTTGCTCAAGATTTTGTTCGTAAACTGCATCAGCAAGGTTGTCTACAAGCATTGTTGTTGGTATGTCACACAAAATTATGAGTGACCTCAGTGTTCCAGTGAGTTCGCATCGCATCTTTTCAGCCAATTCCTTGTTATTTGGAATTTTTTTGCGCATCCTCTTGAGATTCTGTTTCCATTACAGGCGTATTATTTGCTGCGTATATTCTGTTGATACTAATATATGAGTGGATACCTTCCCGGCATATTGCATAAATGGAATCTTCCCAATGAAATTATTATTATTATTATTCCTGGGAAGATTTCTTTTCATTTCTGTTGATTCTAATTTAATTCCCCCAGATTCTATAATTTTTATTACTTGTTCTGCCTCTTGTTAAGGGTTCTCTCCTCCCCCCCCCCTCTTTTTTCTAAAGATAAGTAACTACGTGATTTTGGGATTCGCAGCAGCCGATCCACCAGATTTTGCCATTTCAACATTTCTCTCCTGCGTTTTTTTAGTTCCTCACTTTCTTTTTTAAGTGTTTCGTTTTCTCTTCTTAGCTAAAATAGCCGACCCTCTAAGGCTATCTTATCTTTTTATTCTTTTATTCTAACCACAATGAATGTTTGTTCACAAATACCATTTAGATGTTTGATTAATTTCACGTACTCGTTTCCGATTTTTTCACTACACTGGTTTAAAAACTGTCAGAGCCCTAATCCAGCATATCCCAGTTTAAGCATGTTACTGCAATTTTTTTTTTTTTGAATCTTAAGTGTGTGGAACATCAAAAACATACAACGATTATTTGTTTTTGGACAGTTAATTAATTAAACAAGCTTGGACCTGGTCGTAATCAACATAACGTTGGAAAATAGTTCAGAAAACGTTAGGTTTTTCGAAATGATTGTTCATCGAAAGTTCAGCGCGACCAACAACTTTTTACAATTTTGACCGTGAATTATTTATCGGAACCGCGTATTCGAAGAAAGCAGGCTCTTGCGTTGTTGACATCACCACGAACACTTACTTATGCCCGATTTACACTGCTTTACCACGAGCATAAACACAGTTTTCAACTGTTATATGCGCTGCTCTATACAGAATCCACATCGCTACATACAGCACTATTCCCTGCGATGAGGAGACTGTATTTTCTTGGTTACACTCTCCACTATACCAAGAGCATTCTCCGGCCACATCCGCCACTGCTTTTCGAGCCTTGCTCGAGACCGACTCGACTCCGGGGCCGTGACTCCCGCTCATTCGCCGAAAACCGTCGCGTGACTCTCTACTCACAGATATATCTTCTGCTTATCCCTGTGTACTTACAACCCCCCGCCCCTAAAAAAAAACAAAAAAAAACTGTGGCAAAGGATACGTTTATGAACTTTTATAAACGAAGAATTTGACGTTAAAAAAAAAAAATGAAATGGGGTACGTGAGGAAAATCTCCCCCTCCATTGTGTTATCCTAAACCAATATGAAACCTGCCTAAGGTGGTGGTCACTACATTTACACATCCATTGCAAAGTACGCATGGAAATAAACATTAGAACACAACCAGACCGAAATTTCCAAGTCAATGGACAACGGCAATAACCACATTTACTACAAACAGGTCACAAACTTCTTACAATATCATTAACAAATTATATTGTGACTTCATAAGTAAATTCGTCCTCCAAGTGTGGGTCAACACAAATTTTCACATATTCTAAACATTCACCAAAACTACAAAGCCAAAATGTTATCAAACCACACAAAAATTAATACTCATCACAAAATAGCATTTTAAATGTGAAGAAAATGTCAAACAAGTTATAACAGCATTAGTTTGGAATGAGTTTATAGTTCATCCCACATGCAAAAGAAAAAAAAAGGAACAACATAACCCTATTACATAAATAGTGCTTCACACGCTTTGGCTAATTTTGCCTGTAATGACTTATAGCGCCATTCACTTTTCTTTTCACGCAATACTGCTGTCTTCACCTCCTCTTCTCTTATGCAGCAGAGTAGAGGGAAGGATACGGATAGCTTAAATGTTGCTCTTGCCGTAGCAAGATAAATGGGTTCACCAAGGAAAAAATGAATGATAGGTCATCAGCTTATTGGTTTTCCGTTTTGTGTGGACCCAGCGTGTTCGGAGATCTATGCCACGTCTCTACCACTCCCAACATTACAGCATCATCACGTTGTAAGTAACCTTCAGCAAACAGATTTATTCCTTGTATCTTCCTTCTTCTTCTACGTTCCCTTATATCCCTGCCCTCTAATCTTCTTCTTTACTCTGTCCCTGTGGTACTTTGCTCATCACCAGCTGGCCCGTTGTTACCGCGATCCGCTCGCTCAATGTCCAGCAGTGCTTCTGTCCACTGAACAGCGTCACTTGTGTTCGCTGTGTGCAAAACCTTCACTGCTTCACTTGGGCCGTTTACCTTCACTATGTTACTGTCAGTGCACAATGTATCGTCAATCTTGTTAGCATCGTCTAAAGACATTCCGCTCATATCAACTGATTCGCCTCACTTCACTGCATCATCACTTCGACCTCCTCCCATGTTTTCAATTCACAAACACCTTGTGAGAGGTCATCTATCCACTTCCGCACATCTCGTTGCATCTCCGATATCAGGGATTTGTTAACCATTGCATCCTCCCTTGCTTCGGCAAATTTCACGTCCATAAAATCCTTTAGAATCTCGTTCCCCCGTTTCCACATCTTCTCTTAGACCTTGGAACTGAGTTTTAATACTTTTACTAAGCCTTTATTCAACACTGTTTAGATCTGCACTAAGTTTTTTTCCCAAAATTGGGTAGTTTTTCACTTAACCTGTCTCCAAAAATGTTTAGATTTTCAACAATCTCTTTCTCAAAAGATTCTAGTAGATCCTTAAATTTCCCCATTGAACCCTCGCGGTCTTCAATTCCTCTCGGAATGACTGAGGTCCAAAGCAGAAACAAGACAATACAAAACCAGAGGAAAGGAAAAACAATCAGCAAAGCAACCTGCACGCTTGCGAAGGCTAACTACAGGTTTATATTTGCAGCAATCCGCAATGCTACAACGTCATATATCATGACGAAATACGCTTGAAGTAATAATTATGAGAGAAGAAACCTCATATTCTACATTTTCTTTCCCTAACGACTTTTCTACGAATTTTCGGAAAACTGCTAACATATACAGGAATCTTAATGGAAGCAGGAAAGAAGAAATATTTTTGGTGCTGCTTAGCTTTCGTAGTCTTCTTCCGTTCGCCGCCGTTGGTTTTACGCGCCGCCTCCGTGTCACTCGCTCACCGCTAGCTGCTATGAGATGTTTGTTGTGTCTCCCGCGGAATGACTAGTTTTAGCTGCCGCCACTACGAGGCGCCACCGTTGTTTCCTTGCCCAGAGTGGAATATCTGCTAACAGTCAAGTTCACTGCACAACCACGCGGGCCGTCGGTAACTTTGGCTCTTGTCGCAGCCGTCCCGCCGATACAGTCCCATTGTTGACTCCATCTTACTTCTTTTTTTGTATTTTTCACAAATAATTACGAGTTTTTCCTGTTACGTTACTTCACCCGGCCAAAACAGCAATTTCTTACAAAACCGACAAAGCCGAAATTTCACTGGTTCTGTCACGGTCACCAAGTAACATCAAAAACATGTAATGGTTATTTGTTTCTAGTCTATTAGTTAATTAAACAAGCTCGGACCTGGTCGCTACCAACATAACGTTGGAAAATAGTTCAGAAAACGTTAGGATCTTCGAAATGATTGTTAAGCAGTTGCGAGGTAACAACACTTCTACTTCAGCGTGACCAACCACCTTTTACAATTTTGACTGTGAATTAGTTATCGAAACTTCGTATTCGAAGAAACGAGGCTCTTGCGTTGTTGAAATCACCACAAACACTTACTAACGCCCGCGAAATCACATGTACAATACTCTGCGATAAAGCGATTGTCTTTTCTTGGTTACACTCTCTATGTTACCATGAACTTTCTCCGGCCCCTACCTCCCGATTCCACTCCCGACTCCAGTGAATCACGACTCGACACTCCCGGCCCGCGATTTCCGCTCATTCACCGAAAACCTTCACGTGAATCTCCAGTCAAAGATATATCGTCTGCTTGTCCCTGTATACATACTTGTGGTTCTCATGTGCTCTCATAAATCAGCGCAATCTTCAATTTGGTACGTCTGGCGATTCGCTACATTCAATTCGGAGACACGTAAACATGACTTCCTAGTGTGCATTAATTCGTGCGAGATTCTGCTGATTCCAGCCCCCGGGAAGCTTGCTGTACTTGCATTTCATGTAGATATTTGTTTTTATTCTGTCATTGGTTTCTCGACTGATTTGATGCAATGCTCCAGCCCTTCCTATCTTCCGCTAACAATTTCTTATCAACGTACCGCTTACAACCCACGTTCCCAGTTATCTGCTTCATATATTCTAATCTCTGTCTTCTTCTACAGTTCTTACCTTCGACTATTCCTTCCATCAACAAATTAACCAATCGGGAATGTCTCAAAATATGACCTACCAGCCTGTCTCGTCTTTCCGTAAGCTTCCTCACCCATCATTTCCAAAATTCGTTCATTTCGTACATGTAGACATGACAAAGAAATGGTCACATGTAAACATACAGTGACCATTTGTTTGTCATACGTTTGTATTAGCTCTACAAGCACACACATGTCAAAATAACAGCACAAAAGGGACATACATCGTAGTAGCTTCTAACGGAGATATTGCTGTAGGAAGAGATTGTGCCGCCTGATAAGCACATACTAGTCTCGTGGTAAGCAGTTCTGGAGGCAATACGCGCAGCGTGGTGGGTGGAAGGCAGGATGCTGTGCTGACTGGTCGAGAGGACGCTTCCCGCGGGGGAGTCCTAATACTTCAAAAGCGCCGACACAGCGCGCAGGAAACACGTGCGCAGGCCGATACAGGGTCAGCCGGCAGCAGTCTACGCAAAATGGGGGAGAGCCACGCGCAGTCAAAAGTTGCAAACTCATGCCGAAAGTACAGTACACTTTTTATCGTACGAGTATTTAAATCGTTAAGAATGCGATAACGTAAAAAATCCGTGTTAAAGAAAAGTCAGCAATAGTGAGAGATTATTAAAAATTGTAACAAATGTTGAGGGTTGAATAAAAGAGTAGTTAACAACCTATTTACTAACGTACATTACAATTCCAAAAAGAATAGGAATCAGAGACGAAAGTTACTTCTCAAGTGACAAATTGATCTTGAGAAACTGTTATTATCGAGCGTTATACGAGCTCAGAACTTTCTTATTAGAAACCAAGGGCGTATCCAGGATCAGAACTGGAGGGAGGGGGGGGGGGGGTAACTCGTATTGGTTTCGAGGAAGTGGGGTGGGGGACCGAAACATGACATTTCTTACAACATGAAACTCAAACCTATTGAGGAAACACTTTTTATTATTGATTAATATTGTAATCCAACCACATAATTTAAGGATGTACTAAATAATCAATTAAAATCGCAACTCTGTTATAGTTTTTTATGTAAACATTAATCGCCTAGAACTCTCAGTAATTTTTTCAATAATCCAGTTAATGTCTCCTCTCCCATAGTGCTCCTGAGCCAGTTCTTCACTGAAGGGTCGTTCCACTGCCGCTGTAGTGTATGGAATACTGCAGAATCGAGAATGATTTTTCCATGGCGAGGAAAAAATATTAGTTTCGTTAAACAGGTCCACGACTTCTATATCCCTTAATTTCGCTTCCAGTAAATTCTTCTTTATTCACAAATCGTACCAAACGTCGAGTTCTACAGTGATAACATCCAGTTCATATAAATGCGTTCTTGTGTAAATCTGCTATACTCATTATGGTCTTTTTTTTTTTTTTTTTTGCCTGTCAACATTCGACTTGCATCCTTATGGTCGTTTTTAAGTACTTCAATGATCCCTTAAATGTGTTCTCCATATTCTTTGTTTGTAAGGCATTAACTACTGGTTCCAACACTGCTGAAGACTTTGCTGAGGTAATGAAGGCAACGATGAACAGTGATTCGTAATCGCTGAATGCAACTGATATGCAAATTTTCCTCAATGGATAATTTATCTAGAGCTTTCACAAGCTCTGGGAAATCTATACTATTATAAATATTCTATAGTATTATAAATCTGTAAGTAAGCTGCATGTGTTTCTTAATTTGAACGGGAACCGCGCAAAAACTACCGTAGCATTTTTGAATGCGGTTTTCAAATTTTCCGAGTTAATGGTACGAATCAAAATCTGAGCAAATAGCTGATGACTTACGTGCGCCATGGGAACGAGCAAGCAATTAAAAACCTTTATGTATGGGAAATTGTGGGCTCCCACCCCTGTCGCAAAAAACGTGACAAAACTTAGGATTCCGTTTTATTTTTTTACTTTTGTTATTCAGTTCTCTGAACAAAGCACATTAAAATAAACGAAATACGTTAATCAGCATTTAGTTGCATCGTAACAGGTTAGTTGGGATGCGAAATGCGTTAGTTTACCAAATTGGTAGACACAGGGTCGTAGCTACTATGGGGCTAGGCGGTGCATGTGCACCGGGGCCCCTACGCTCAGGGGGCCCCCAAGCACTCCTCAAGGGGCCCTAAGCGCATTAAAGCGCATCTCTGGGGGCCCCAAGCGCAGTTTAGAGGGCCCACGAGCCCTCTGGCTACCTTTTTTTTTAGCTCTACTGTCAGATAGCGCGATTGTATTTCACGCCATGACACCATTTGCCTGGTGTCTGGTTTCGAGTGGGCGGTTGACGACTGGGAGGACCCCGGGGTGGATTTGACTGACCTTTGGGATTTGTTAACCCTCTTGAAATCCGTCTTGCGTTATCTTCTTGCTTCAAGTGATGGCTTCGTCTGCGTCTTGATGTTACTAATAAAAGATTAAATTACGTCAGTTCTGACACCAGCTGGGTTACGTCCAGCAACGTGGATAGGAAGGCTAGCACTTGTGAAATGACTATCTGATAATCTACCCTTTATATGAATGATACAACGCTAACTACTGAACAACCTGTTTATTGTAGCACTTGACTGTACATGTTACAATCGTTAGGGCGCTACTGCAAGGCTATTTCCGACTCGCGTCTATGAATGATGGCTGCTGATCTTGACTGATAGAATGGCAGACTGGACTTAGCGGAATGTATTGCTGTGGCTAGACTAGGTTGACGAGAAACGGCTTAGCTACAAGTTAACCCATCTTGTCAACTAAACTGCTCCTGATGAACTGAGAGCGAATAAACTGTTCCGTGGCCACACGCCACCTCGTGTTTGACGTCATTGATTCCAGTTCGATCCACTTGAAGGTGACTCCTTCAATCAGCATGTAAGCATTATGTGGAGGAACAAATAACCTTACGCTGAATTTGCATCAGCCTAACACTTGAAAATATTACTTTATCTTAAATATCGTACTTTTCCTTAATAAAGCCTTAAGGTTAAAAAAGGACTCTCAATCTACCGTCGTCTAAAGGGGCTCCTGAAACACAGGAAGAAGACCCCCACTAAAGGCCCTCGCTGCTCAGGGGGGCCCCCAACCACTGCTCACGGGGCCCCCTAAGGGCAACTCAAGGGCCCCCATCCTTAGTTCAGGGGGTCTATACCAGCACACGAAGCAAAAAAAAGATCGCCCGTCTGGCCTGAGGGCCCAAAATAAATTTTTTGCACCGGGGCCCTTGTTGACCTAGCTACGCCACTGGGTAGACATATATTGTTTTTGGTTGACAGGTAAACAGTTTGTCTCGGGTACAATATGTCTTCCGTGATTGCTAACGTTGTACAATGAACGACTTTAATATGCCAACTGAGGATTGTAATCCCACAGTGTTTTCAATCCCGCGGGATCCAGCGGGATTCGCGACAACAGTCTTTTACGCATATATTTAGAACATAGTTATTTGACCGTTAATAACTTTAATAATAAATGTCTGTTAATTAAATTAATAAATCAGTTTTAATGATAAAACTGAAAGTTAACAATATTTAATTGGCAAAATGAGATTAATTTTTTTTTCATGTCCTTAGTAGGTTTTACATTTTTATTTTTAATTCTAAACCAATTTATGTATAAATAATCAAAAATGGAAAATATTCAGTCTTAGGTCATGCCTTACAATACATCAGATCAGTTTAAAAATCTGGTATGCTTAATAGCCATGTTACCACAGGTTTTTTTTTTTTACAAGAATTGTTTTTGTGGTATTCATTATTATGTCTCCTGAGACCTTGATTGATATTATAGATGATTCTTTGTTATTAAAAGAAACTACTCACCAAGATGAATACTGTCAAGTATTTCTGTTTTACTTCAAGTAGCGTAACGACTTTTAATAGGTAAGGAGACTTTCTCGGCGTATCACGGATGTATCGTCGGATTGTGAAAACACGAAATTTGACACGCGAGGAAGACGACGGAGGCAGCCGTCGCGGTAAGGTGTCTTTACAACACAATTCGGCGATACAACCGTGAACACCTCATTATAACATTTTATTTTTATTTTATTCTTTCCTTTAGTCTAAACAATAACAAGGAGTTGAAAAGACACATGATATTCACTCAAAAATGATGTGGCGATTGACCAAATTATTCCAAGAGGGATAATCTAAAGCCAGAGCGGCACATGTAAGCAGGCGGCTTTCATCAAAGAACACGCATTGAAACGGCGGCCAAAATAACAATAGGTCAAAGGTTATGCAATTGCCTTTTGATAGCTGCTAAATAAATAGGTATGCGATCGTTAAAATTACGAAAACATTAGTTTCGTATCAACGAATCATCAAATTTTCAGCCGCAAATACAGAAAATTGTCACAATTACTTTATCTGCAAATACAGAAAATGGAAATAATGAAACCGTGAATAAAAGATTTAAATGTGTATTTCAGATAACGTGTGCGACACATAAAAAACACTTAATCAGAAAATTGTACTAAATACGCAACATAACTAAAATTATAGAAATGTGTACTCAAAACAAAAGTAAGTTTTAATGAATACAAAAAATTTGATTTATTTAATTACGAATGACGAAGGTTGACAAAAAGAAACATTTATTAACACGAGTCAAATGCCAACTGCAAGGATACAGGCAAACAGTGCGATACCTCCGATATACATCGAGTGGGGCAGCAAGTCACGCAGACTGGCATACGTTTACGCCGGATTTTGCGGATTGCGGATCCGCTTAATTTTGTGCGGGATCCGCCAGACTGTCTAATGATACGGGATCTCGCGGGATTGCGGGATCCCGCTTTGCAGGATTGCATTCTCTAATGCCAACACTTCTTCCTTACATATACTTATGGATACTAAATTCAGTTTTTTCTCGTAGAAAGACGTATGAGAAATACCTACCATAAATATCAACAGGTAACAAATAATACGTAGTTTTTCCGTAACAACTTCTACAGAACTGCCCATATTTCGATGGACTTTACTCGATGAATATACATTTAGTGGCTCTAATGTATTTTGGTGCTGTTCTAACCATGGCCAGTAAAATAAAATTTTAATTCTATTAAATAACCTTGGTTTTGTAATATTTATCGCCAGACGTGTCATTGAGTTAATGACGATAGCAACATACAACCAATGAAATTAAAGATTAACTAGGCATCCTAAAACCTTATTAACACTGCGTGAATTGCACCACTAAATCCATTATGCCTTAAGCTCTAATAAAACGTGTCAATTGCCATTCTGGTCCAGGCTGCATTTCAATCTAACGACAAACTTGGCTAATGATTCCGAAAATCGTAGCTTCTGTGACATGAACATTAATACATTCACTGTTTCTCTGTCAAAAATTGGCCTGCAGGAGGTACTTATATGCAACTGAATTAATAACATCAATGATAAGTCTTTACTGAAAGCAAAGGGAATTAAAAATTATTCATATCCTAATGCTACATCGCACAAATTATAAAGCTAAAACCTTTCGAACCTTATGTTTCAACAAAGCATTTCAGCTGTCATCATGGTCCAGGCTGTATTTCAACCGAACTAGAAACACTGAAAATATTGCAGTTAGAAAATCACAGCTGCAGTCAGATGCACATTAACACATACACTGCATCTTGATCAAATCTTGACATTTTAGAATTTCTTATATGTGTCTGATATAATTGTATTAGTGATATGGCGACCTGAGAGCGAAGGAAATTAAAAATAATTCTTGAAGTGTGATACCGCGTAAGATTAGTTTTCACCGACGCAAATTGAGTGCAGAAATAACAGATCGTATCAACATATCGTCTAAATAACACCAATATCCTAACAGCAAAAAGAAAAATAAATCTATTTGAGAAAATTAAATATTATTTAATTTATTTGTTATAGAACGATAATGAATTTTTATTATTACATTGAAATATTTATAACTATTACTATTATTATTAATAAAGACAACTCTTACACTATAACACTCTTCCAAGAGCACGAAATAGCAGGTAACTGCTATACGGACAAAAATTTGCTGCGCTATGGTTACTGTGCAGTCCTGCGTATCAGCGATTGTAACAGGTTGCCTTAGAGAGGGGGGGGGGATTTTATTTATTTTTATTAGAAATTAATTATCATAATTAAAAATCTTTGATTGGCAAGAATCTTCCAACATCGGTCAGGTCTTAAAAGAACTGACATTGATTTTTTTATTTAATTACTATGGCTTCTACATCGCTAGGCCACTTTACATTTACCGTTAACATCACTCAAACAAGCAAACAACAAGCCTAGACGTTACAATTCGCCGTTATTCCAAGCAAACAATATTAGAATTTATTTTTATGGTAAGTCATGAATCATCTACTGCAAATTTAAGTATCAAAATTAACAAATGATATTAAAAATGAACAATGTTAACAATTGTAACATGAAATATTTACAACATTGAATCTCGGGTGCCTTTAATAGTTTAATAGTCACAAGAAAATTCGTTCTATCACGTTTCACGAATCTTTGCCAGCTAACTCAGGGTTTTGTAAAAGAGCAAGTCTCGTAATCTCAGGACGCTTACAGAATTCAACAGTCTCGTGAACTCGTCATGCCTGGCGGAGCACTTTACCAATTTGCTGACAGCGACTCTGCAAGTTGTGTCACAGCCTATCTGCGTGACATGGCGGTCTATCGTCACTCCAGGATCACCAGTCTGCGATCTTATAAGACGACTACCAGTACGACATCAGCTCTGTCGAACCGTCCTCGTCCTCTCCACTTCCGGAGAAAAAGTCGACCGTTCCTTACCACTGTCGGAGAAAGATCCCCTTCTTCCTCTCTGTAGTCACATGTGGACAGAAAGAAACATATCAAAAAACCCGAATATCACTTCTCATTGGAGGAAATGGGCTTCTTGAAATCACGTGTTCCACCTCGCGCATTCAGATACGTGGGTTCGCGCTCACGCGTCACTTGGCGTGGCGGGAGAAAACTCGCCGACCTTCGCCATTGCAACCCCCCAGCGTCAGGGCAACGTCCGCTGGCCTGGAAGGCGACAACTTGGCGAGCTTGGTAACGGGACCGTTTCCGCCCCAGGATACGGAGTCTTAGCTGTCCGCTCCTTGCCAGAAATCAACCCTCGCTTATTTTACGTACACTCCCTGAATAACTTGGCATTCATTACACCACATATAGTCTTTGGCTGGCCCCGAGATTAAAGAATTAAATCAATTTATAGATCTGATTATTTATATACAAAATTTAGTTAAGAAAATGTAAAATATAAAAAAATATTAATTATTAAAATTGTAGTAGACGTAATAACGTCTGGCTACAAAGTAAAATAAATGTAACATCTTATGTCTCTTAAGCATTGCTTCACTTACCTAAATCACAAAAATTAAACCCTTTCTAAACAATTTTTTTTTTACTTCGCGCAATAATTATCTAAAAAAAATTAGTACAGTTAATTTTTTAGTTAGCTTTTCTCTATTTCGTAAACTATATTACATTAAAATATGAATGAAACAAAACTCACGGACATCAGTATGAAAACCGAACCTAGGGCAATAAATGAAACAAAGCAATGTTTTAAGAAGACATTTCGAGTTCATGTCTCTCAACGTTAATGTTTGATAATAGAGTAAAACCGGTAAAGACTTTTTTTTATACATACCAAAGCACACGCGCTCGAAGCAGCGGACAAATGCTAGTAGATTTATATTTCTCTAAGCATCTTGATTCTTCAAGAGAGGGGGGAGCAGCCCCCCTTCCTTCCCCTAGCTGAATACGCCCATGTTAGAGATTTTTACGATAGGGAAAAAAACAAATGTGGTAAAATCATAGCAGAAATGATCAACGTTTGGGAGGTAACGAATGAAAAAAGATACTATTGAAAGATTACAATAAAAACAATGCCTCGGCCATTACATTTAATACAAACCTCGATTTGTTACCCTCTTGAGGTGTTCTCCGGCTATTGCTTTACAATTAGAGTGCCATGTTTTTTGGTGATAATATTACATCTGCGTTTTTGAAAGCCAAAAATGGAGTACATAGGACAGAAAAAAGTAATATTTTTATGTTTGAGCACATATTTTTAATTACTTTATGACACATTGAATAAATACTTTTCTTCCTAAACACTTCCACACCACTAGTACAGACTATATTAACATTAAAATATATAATGAGTTCATATATTATTTTATTGAGGGAAAATCTGTTCTTTCATTTATCTATGTTCGATTCATTATTAAAAAATACCTCTCACAGTGAATGCAGTGGTGGCAGGTACAAATAAAAGAAAATAAATTAACTGAAATATATTTGAACAACCTCTTTATATGAACCGAACATTTTTGAGAAGTTTGAAAAACAGTATAAATTTTATTATCTAAGACTTTTTCATGCAAATCATTCAGCAATTTTTTTTTATTCATATAAATGGGCCGTGGCTATTCGCAGTTTATACGGATTTGAAGCTTCAGTAACATACACAAAATGTTCATATTTAAAAAAAAAAAAAAAAAAAAAAAAAAAAAATAGCTAACTTTCTTTACTGATATTAATCGATTTCCCTCGATAATAAATAGCTATTTCAATAAATAATATATCATCATCAATGGTTTTCTGCAATTCAACCGGTCCATTCACAGCGATAGGCTTTAATTTTGATACTTGAGGCTGTTTGTAACGGTAGCTTCATCAACATGCCTTACTCGTTTTATTGTTTCAAATACAAAAACTAAAAACACATTTCTCTGTGTCAAATCATTTTTTAGTGTTATTACATAAGCGATATCACACTTTTGTGAAAGAAATTTAAAATGTAACTGCAAAATACAAGTAAATCTCAATAAAATCATAATTCACGTCACTTCATTTTAGTAGCAACAAATTTAATTTTCTTGTACCCCCCCCCCCCCCCCTACTATTACTCTATATAAAAATTAACTTTTAATTCTTTTAGCGTTTTTAATAAACTATTCAACATATTTCTTGGTTATTGTTTCCAATCCCTTACCCTCTTATCTAAGGAAAAAAAAAAATCCTTCCCTCCTCCTTCTGCCGAAGATCGAGTGTCAGCTTGTGGTCATTGTCAACTTTCCCCTTCCATATACCTCTATTAATTCATCCATCAATATCTACAACAGATAGTCAAGCTGGATACAATGTGTCACTGACTCGTCGTTACAGTAATGTAAGCGAGCGTATTGGGTGAGCGGGAAAGATCTGGCTTCGCAGCTGGAGAGTCGTGAGAATCCCGACTTTGATTTTCCATGACTTCCTCGCATTACTCCAGGTGAATTGTAGGGCGGTTCCTTTAAAAGGTACATGCCCAAACTCCATGCCCCAGTTCTTTCCCGACTCTAATGACCTTGACGTCAACGAGCCTTAAAGCCAAAAAGAAAACAGTAATGCTAATTAGGGGGGCTTGCTTGTTCCCAAGTGAATTGACGAGGATATGTTTCTGGTATTGACAAGTGACAGCTCCCAATGAAATGCTATGACTTTTATAATAATTGATAACTTGTCCGTCAGAACAAGAGGAGGCCAGATACTTAGCTAAATGTGTTTTATTAGAAAAGCAGCCATGAAGTGCTAGCATCCACTTTCATCTTTCCTTTTTTCGTACTTGGACACGGCACGAGTGACATAACAATTTAAAAATTTTCATGGATGTAGGGTTCGAAAAAAATCACGGCCTAACGGAAGTAAAAACGAATTATTAAGGTGAAATATTTTTTTTTTTTTTTCACTAAGCTGTAAATACCAATTTTTCAGAAAATTGCCTTAAAATGCGCTGTAAAAAACGTAGTTGCAACTTTGACATCTGATAAATACAAATAATTTCATAATTTAACTTTCATTTCTTTAATTCATGTGGGCAATTAACTTTAAACTATAATAGTGTTAAAAATGGACGATATTCCAAACCTTTGCAATCCTTTGGACACATCTCAGTACAAATTTAACTACTATGGATTTTACAGCATTTATAATAAATTCGGAGTAACTGCGTTAAAAAAATTATTCTGTAAACAAACGGGGTGTTACAGAAAATGGCGAACAACCCTCGGGTTGTGGATTATGGCCAGTAATCAATACAATTTTAAAAGTAAGTGTACAATGTGCGTGCCGCTAAAACTCAAAAACAAGTCCCAGTACGATCAAGAGAGTTATATGGTGTGGTAATGAAGAAGGTTTCCGTTTTTACCTGAATGGCGTGATTTGACGATAGAAGGACTGGAAGTTTCGCCCTCTACAACAGCGAGAAAACGAAACAGTCAAAGAGCGCGAGGCACGTTTACGTTGCCAACGAACGAAACAAAAAGAACAGCGAAATAACAAAACAGTCGATAGCGCAAGGCACGTTTATGTTCTCAGCGAACGTGAATGAGCACCGTGAGAAGCAGAGAAACCGAAGAACAACGAAATGAAGAATTAAAGATTCAAGAATTGCGACACAATCTTATAAGGGACCGTGCACAAACTACGTGGCTCGGTCCAGGGGGGGGGGGGGGGTTGGCTGGAAGGCTATGCTGGGCTACGTGGGGGGAGGGGGGGTTCCGAGCCAGGCCACGTAGCTTTCCTTTCATAACATTTTTCACAGTAAAAATGAGGAATAGAACTCACAACAGCAAGTGAATATTTATTTCCCTCAGTTAATTATCTCCGTATGTAATTTACAATAGTCTGACAAGAGAAAACTGTACAAAATGTCTTCTGGAATCAAAAGGGAAAAAAGCTACGTGCTACGTGAGAGGGGGGGGGGGGAGTAGAGGCAAAAGCCACATAGGTCTACGTGGGGGGGAGGGGTGGTTCACAGGAGGCTAAAATGGAGCTACGTGGTTTATGCACGCTCCCTAATACAAGACTGTGTGCGCAAGCCGCCCATAAAAGTATCACCCTGCGAAAAGCGCGGACGAGGACAAGGAAACAGTATAATCTGACAAATGAAGCATTCCACTACGACCCGACAAAACAATATAACAAAAACAATCACGTCGTAATCGGAAAAATGGGTAACATCTACCTATTTTGCAACGCGAAAAAATTCAGTGGAGAAACACGAGGATTCTGTTGCATGAATGGAAAAATTCGTTTACCACCACTTGGAAGCACCACCACAGGAATTTCTACGTGACTGGGGAAACTCCAGAATCTAAACACATAGTATTAATCCCTCAGAATACCCCTGATCTGCCATTCAAATTTAAAAGACTGCAATTTGCAATCAAATTAGCCTATAGCCTATAGTTTGCAATTAACAAAGCGCAAGGACAAACTTTAAAACATTGCGGCATCAACCCCAAAGACTCCTCTTTCTCTCACGGTCAACTATAGTAAATGAACTATACGAAATGAACGAAGTAGGAAATTCCAAAAAAATTTACGTGTATTCCCCGGATAACAAAATGAAAAATGTTGTTTAAAAACAAGTATTGCAAAAGTTAGAATATGTTTTCAATAAAAAAAAAAATTACCTCTTACATTTATAGTTTATCCTTTTATTCCAACTACCACACAATCTCATATCAACTCGCTGAGCAAAGCTGGGTACCTCAGCTAGTAATAATAATAATTCCGTGTGGTCGTAATGACCTGGTAACTGGGTTTATTTTGGCTGTGCATTCCGTGCCTGTCTTAACCTAACTACCGGGTAGATGGATAACACGGCACGGTTCTGGCGTGCTTCACAATACACAGCAGGCTGTGCCGGAGGTGAAGGTAGGGTTAAGTGCCTATGATAATCCCCGCCGAAACAGGGATTCATGCCGGGCGCCTTTCGTTCCTCAGTCAAACGCCTTAACCACTGAGCCACTAGACCGCTCATAATAACCAGTGATACCAATGCAATGAAATTAGTAGGATAACGTATTTCAAATTGTTTTGTTTTCAGAGTAATAGAAGTACGTGTTTAGCGGAGACGCTGTTTAATTGTGTCCGATAAAGCACTCCAGCCATCCTGATCTAGGTTTTCCATGGTTTCCCTAGATCGCTCCAGGCGAATGCTGGGATGGTTCGTCACGATAGCCCATGGGCGCCACCTGCCATATCCCGTATATCCCTTCCAAACCATTACCTTTCCTGATAGGTGCAATGCACCCTCCGTCAAACACTTTTAGTGAATCGCGGAGTAATTGTAATAGTAATAGTAATATTATAATGTACATTTAATTTCAGTGAGAATCCAGGAGAAGCCGCAGAATTATTATGTCCATATTTTCTTAATCTTTATATATCTAAAAATTTCGCGTCACGATGTTTGTCCGAGATGAACTCCGAAACTACTTAACTGATTTTGATGAAATTTGGCTTACTGTGTGTAATTTGGTCTATCTTAAAAGATAGGATAGTTTTTATCTCGATTATTGACTTTAATGTTTTTTATTGCGAATTAAATGTTCGTTCAGTGTTTGTCATAGGACAATTGTTTGTAATTATTTGTAAAGGCCGTAATTGTGAGCGGTGTGGTGGCTCAGTGATTAAGGCGTCTGACAAAAGATGTGAAGGTCCCTGGTTCGAATCTCTATGCCGGCGGCGATTTTTATACGCACTTAACTCGGCCTTCACCTCCGGCGCAGGGGTGGAATGCGCAGCCAATAGTAATCCTGTCACCAGATCATTACGACCGCACGAAATTATTATTATAGTTCCATAGGTTTCTAACAGATGGCGATAAATTAATTTATCGACACAACACTTGGTTATCGAGGTTGGGTAACCATCCAGTAGATGTCGTTGTGTTTCGATTTATTTATATTACAGTCTTCTCCACGTCATATGTGTCTATGAATGGCATAACCCAGTTTCGTGAATTTTTCGTGTAGTATCATTTTTATAATTGTGCTGTGTATTGTGTTGTGTATCGCTTGTATGTTATTATATTTAACGACAAAGTAATTACACATATGAACATAACATTGAAGAAATCGTTAGGATAATTCAAAAAGGTGTATGTATTTGTTGCTTGCTTCTCATTTTTCTTCTTCTTTTCGTTATGGCCAGCTAGGGACCATGAGTCAATTTTAATTCTTCCCCGGTTGTTTTTTTCTTTCTTCCTCTTCAGTACTCCTTCATTACTACACTGTGTTTTCTCTTTCTCTCTTCAGACCATTTTGTACCCGTTTTATTCTCCACTCTACCATGGAATCCTGCCATATTCGAAATCTGCTTTCGAAAATATTTTCTTCCCATACTGTTCACTTATTTTGTTTCAAATCTTTCTTAACCTCTTGAATTCCAAAAAGTATTTTAATATCTTTTTTGTTAGCCTGGTGTCATCCATGCGATAGATGTGTCAAAAAATACCATTCTCCCTTTTCTGACTGATTCTGTTACTTTTTCAATGTTATGTTTCCTCATTAGTTCTTATCTTTCATTGTACTTTATTTTTCAATGGATCCAAAATTTTCATTATAATTCTCCATTCCAATACTCCAAGCTTATCCAATTTCTAATTTAGTAGCGAGCGGTCTGGTGGCTCAGCGGTTAAGGCGTCTAACTGGAGATCGAAAGGTCCCCGGTTCGAATCCCGCGGGGATTTTCATAGGCATTTAACCCGATTTTCACCTCTGGCACAGCTTGCTGTGTAATGTGAATTACGCCAGAACGCTTCCGTGGTCGGGATTCCATGTAAAACTGTAGGTTTCCTGTACCAGGCAGAGTTGTCGGGATAGGTTAAGGCGGCAACGATAGTGGTGGAATGCGCAGCTGACAGAAGCTCTGTCATCAGCAGTGGCGGATCTAGGATTTTTCCGAACCGGGGCAAAAACTTCACACTGGCGCCCCCCCCCCTCTTTAAAGAAAACACCATACTCAGTTGGGTACTATTAAACTAACGTGATAAAAAAAGACATAATAGGAAACGAGTTATTTTATTGCTTGCATTACATATAATACACACAATAACGCACTAGCCAGACTGTATTCACAATTGTAGTCCTTAGGTCATAGCAAAATTTGCACTAAATGTTCCTCCAACTTCACTCGTCGAACTTTCATTTCCGCGAAAGAATCTATAACTTCATCAAAATTCGTCTCATAAGCTGTTCTATTTTCGACTGAGAAGATCGCGAGGCTACAAAGACGTTCCTGGTTCATTGTTGATCGCAGGTAGGTTTTTATGATTTTTAGTTTACTAAAACTCCGCTCGCAGCTTGCCGACGTCGTTGGTAACGTGCAGTATATTTTCAGAGCTATACAAATGTTAGGAAAGACTTCCTGCAAGTCATTTTTACACATGTGTTGCAACAATTGGAATGGACTAGTTGTTTCAACGATTCCAATTAAAAATGGAGCTTGTGGTTTAAACACGGCAAGTTCTTGCCAGAAATCAATTGCGTTCAAGTCCTTGAAGTATCTGCTTGCTAGAACGGCTCCATTTTTTTTTTTTGAGATCTTCTGCGGACATATTTACTAACGTGTGGCCACCAAGGAAGGCAAAGTTTTCATTTAGTTTTATTGCACTTTCTACCCTTATTCCTATTTCCGTTAAAATTCTGTCAAATACAACTTTTATATCTTTGTAAAACAGCTGTGTGGGGTATAATGCTCTTGATTCGTCCTCGCAGATTTCGTCGTGTTGCCTCTTACGTTTGGGAATTCTTTTACTTTTGAGTATCGGAACGATTTACAATTTTTGTGCTACAGGTGTAGCTTCTTTGATCCAATATTCTATCGCCTTTAGTCTCAATTCTTGCAATATCTTAATCAGCCCTTTCATTAGTGTCACAGAACGTGAAAGGATTAATTAAGTCCTCCTTTTGTATTTTCACGTTTACTCTGTTAATTTCTCGAAGAAGGTTAGCCCAAATTGTTAATTTGAGGATAAATTTAAAATCCAATACAACATGTAGGAGATGAGCGGCTTCATACTTAGATTCTGCATCCAGAGAAGATTCTTCAATTTCCTCTAGTGCTTTGAGAAGTTCAGGTGAATTATTCAATAGGGCAGGGCCGGATTAAGTCAGCGCGAGGCCCGTAGCAAATGTGAAGAAGAGGCCCTTGATTTTTTCCCGTCCGGCTAGGCTAGGTGGAGGGCCTTACTAGAAAGGCGCGCGAGGCCCCCTATAAGGCGCGAGGCCCGTAGCATTTGCTACCTCCTGCTACGTGGTTAATCCGGTACTGCAATAGGGCTGTAACAGCAAGGTTTTTGGCCGACCATCTTGTCTGGCTACTACCTTTTAAGTTGGTTTTTGTACATTTTTTCATTATTTTCCACCGTGTAGTGGATCCAACAAAGACGCAATAAAGTTTTTGTACAAGTCCAAATAGACAAACATTAAAAAAAAAAAAAAAAAAAAAATGGGTATCGTCTCGTCCTGCATAAGACTGTAAGCGAAAATAAGCTAGTAATTCAAATTTTCTAAAAACAATTAACGTTTCAACCACCATCAAAAATCTGGTATTTTCAGGATCTGGCTGCTGAACAGCCTATTCCCTAAATACGTTTTCGGAGAGCGAAGTTTTATGAGTGCTTTATTGTAGGTATATGTCTTGAGAAACGGCGATATATGCTAATAACAATTGATAGGCTTGGTTCATAATATATACAGAGGTAAGAAGTTAATGACTCGATTTTTTTTTTGACATTTTACTGGTCCTCGGAATGACAAAAGATGAGAAACGCTGAGATATTTGATAACGATAGATTCTTCCTTAATGGTTCGTTTCGAGTAATCTATATATTAATACGCTAAGCGAAAACTTTTGATACATTTTTAAGAATATTGCGCTCACGAAGAAGTGTGAAATTTGGCATAGTTAAAGTTTATATGGAGAAGAAGTGCAGGAAGCTAAAATCTATATATAAAATGCGTTACAAATACATTAAATTAAACACTCGCTCGCTTACGTAGTTCGCTCAGATGCCGCTAGTTCTGGGCGTTGTTTTACCTGACGGCTGGTAGAGAGCGCAGCTAGCGGCCAGAATATTGGGCAAACGGAGGAACATAAAGAAATACAGAAAGCTAAAATTTTTAGCTCATAGATGGCGTACTTTGTGGTCTTTGGTGAAACAAAACACTCGAGATTAATCTCTGAACTTATATAAAAGCAAGAAGCAACATTTCGAGGTTTAGCTGATAGATGGGAAACAAAACAGTCGAGCTTAATCTCTGAACTTACATAATATCTATATATTAATACGCTAAGTGAAAACTTATGATACATTTTTAAGAATATTGCGCGCACGGAGAAGTGTGAGATTTGGCATAGTTAAAGATTATATGGAGAAGAAGTGCAGGAATATGCTATTTGTAAGAATAAGTGCCGTGCACAAACGGAGGAACTTAAAGAAATGCATCGCGCACTGAAAAAAGATTTGGCATCGTTAATGTTTATATGGAGAAGAAGTGCAGAAAACTAAAATCTGTGTATAATATGTGTTACAGATATATCAAATTAAATAAAAGATTCGTTGTTTACATTTTTTTTTTTTTTTTTTTTTTTTTTAGTGGTAAGCGAATCTGCCGATGTCTGCAGTAAAGAAAAAAAATAAAAGCATAGTTAATACATGTTACAAATAGATTATTCAAATAAAAAATTAATTTGCAAACGTGTGTGTGTGCGAGAAATTGGATCAGAGCCAACGTTCTTACGTGAGTTCCCTGTGTTGAGACACTGTGGTATTTAGTAAAACGAAAGACTTGGATAAAGTAGAGATTAATCTTTGAAGTTATAAAAGGAATACTTCGAAAAGGAATTTAGCGATTCTGCCAGATACTATACTGTCATTTGATTATTTAAAACGTTAAACTTTGGTTAAGGTCTTTTGAATTTTTAATTTCAGTAATTTCATTAGAGAGAGACAAGAAGTAAGGAATAATTATTTGCGTGAAATTAAAAATGATAATAGGCCAAATTTAAATAGCGAACACATAAAAAGACGAAATTATTTTGATAGATACATTTAAATGCGCACTGAATTTCATTCCACGAAATTTTTACAGTTTCGAATTTACAATGCAGGTTTTGCAATGAAAAACATTTCGATTCAGAAGTCACTTCAGGTGAAGGGACTGCACTTTCTTCATGTTTCATAAAGCTAAAGCAGTTTTCCGGCCTTAAGTCAAAATGAATATTTTAAATTCAAATGAATACATTTCATCATTTGCTATGGTTAGATTAAAAGCTCAAATTTAGCATACAGTCACGCGTGGAGTGTATCGTTTTAATTTTATAGGTAATGCAGAGAATTAAGCCAAACAACACATGCTAATAACGTATTGGTACACGCTCGCAGCTAACGACGTCAGGGTATACAGTATATAATATATCTATGCTCACACCAAACGCAATAGAACAAATTCAAATAATGATTATTACTCTTTCATGAAAGAAATTAAACTACTTAATGATTTACGGTCGAATTTCGACCGCTGGGCGATCACTAGTAAATATTTAAACTCGTTCAGCACAAAAGCATTTAAACTCGTTCAGCACAAAAGCAGATATTAAAACAAAACTGGGCTAATCACTCGAACGCAGCTGCAAGAATGCGAACATCAGATGGCAAAATTTATAAATCCAAGAATATCAGGAGTTCCTGCTAACAATGACGAAATGATTTCCATTACGTGATTAGAGCTTTGTTTTAAGGCCGCTCTGCCACAGAACAATGAATTTTCCGTCCTTTAAAGTTGCCGCCGCGGTCAGTGTTACACGGCACTTTACCAAAAAAAAAAAAAAAAGTGTCGGCAGCACATGAATATACGCCCTGGCGCTTATAAAAAGATGCCAGCAACATGTGATTTTGGCGCCCCCCTGAAGTTGTCGCCCGGGGCAAGAGCCCCGGTTTGCCCCCCCCTTAGATCCGGCACTGGTCATCAGTCATTACGACCACACGGAATTATAATTATTTAATATCAGGCATTTACTTGCATAGAGGCATTCCGGTTTCAGCACTGTATTATAGTGTCTTATTATAAGGCTTTTAGAAAGGCACTTTTTGTTGTAATTCAACTATTTTGTTTTAATTGTTGCAATTATAAATTTCAGTGAAATGTCTCCAAAAAAATCTAGCCTCAACAATGCGTGTAGCAGAGAGGCACGACGCAAACGTGTTGAGAGGGCTCATCAACCAGCAGAACAAATCGCGGCAAGTAACGAAGCTCAAAGAATCAAGACAGCGGAGCGTCGCATGCAAGAATCTCAAGAACAGCGTGATGAACGTCTGCGACAGAATATATCGAGAACAAGAGCGGCACGAGAACAGCACATAGCTACATTTAGAGAAAGAGAGCGAGAGAGACAGCAAATCAGCTGTGCATTAACACGTGTATCATTTGTTCGTCTTGCGTTCGAATATGCATCAGACATTGATTACTCTGCACATTCTAAAATTGCAATCGGTGTAATGGATAAAGTATGCCAATACTGTCAGGCGTTGAAATTCTGCAATGAAGCAGCCGGCATGTGTTGTGCATCAGGAAAAGTTGTATTATTACCACTTCCCACTCCCCTAGAACCTTTGCAATCACTTCATTGCTGGCGAATCAAACGATTCGAAATTGATTCTGCGCAAGACACGCAAATTCAATTCCTGCTTCCAGATGACGTCTTTTGGAGCAACTAAAATTTGCGATCTCACCTGTGATGGACGTCACTTTGAAACTACGTTCAAAATACAAGGCCAGGTGTACCATAAGATTGGATCGTTGATGCCGATGCTTAAGATGTCCCGAAGATTCGCCAAATCTATTTTATGGGAAGTTGTGAAGAACGCGTGACAACTTGGTACCAGTATAATTTCATCGAACAAACAGAAAAGGGAACAAATGTGGTATTGTTGGATTTTTTTTTTTTTTTGAAAATAATAATCAGCCTATTCAATTGTTTAAAAGATTGTCGCCACAATTAAAAAATTACAACTATCAAATTATCATCAAAGCTGACTAATTACCATCAGAAGAACACGCTGGCAGGTTCAACGCGATAGATGAAGTTGCAGTTATTGTAGTTGGTGATCCAATTGACAATAGAGCCATTAAAATCACACGTCGAGATAGCACTGTTAGTATTATTTCGGATCTACACCGTTCGTATGACGCACTCCAGTATCCACTGATAATCTGCAAGGGCTGGATGAATATCACATCAACATCAAACAGTGTGATCCAGTTACTGGTAAATTTAATATTCAACTATTTAATTCCTTATTTTATGAACACAGTATTCCAAACAGAGGCCGGATTATCGCGGGCCCACTATATTAATTTCTTATTCTTGTAATTTTTTTACTATTTGATTTCTTCAGGTAATGAAACAAATAAAAAGGTTACTTCAATGAACTACTACGCCCCCCGATTGATGATTAGCCGTAATCAGGATAACTATATCCTTCGATATCGTCAACTGTACCATCAATACGTCGTGGATATGTACGATAAGATTGAAAAGGAACGTATGCGATTTATTCGATACAACCAGGCTAAATTACGATCGGAGGAATACATCCACTTACGAGATGCTATTACCGGCAATTTAGATGAAAATTTAAAGGCCAATGATATCGGTAATGCATTTATTTTACCTTCAAGCTACATCGGCAATCCACGGAACATGCAGGAATATATACAAGATGCGATGACTTACGTACGTCACTATGGTCTTCCAGATTTTTTTTATTACATTTACATGTAATCCAAATTTGGAGGAAATACAAACTTTGCTATAACCAGACCAACAATCAATGCATCGTCATGATATCACGGCACGTGTGTTCAAACAAAAATTAAAATCATAGATTGATTTAATCGTAAAACATTCGGTTTTCTGTAACACACGTTGCGTATTCGATTGAGTGACAAAAGACCGAGCGGGGCGGTGTAACGGTTAGCGTTCTCGCCTCGCATTCGGGAGGACGGCGGTTCGAATCCCCGTCCGGGCATCCAGATTTGGGTTTTCCATGGTTTCCACAAATCACTCCAGGCAAATGCCGGGATGCTTCCTTCAAAAGGCCATGGCCGAATTCCTTCCCATTCCTTGCCCCCCATCCTTTCTCGTCTCTAAAGACCTCGATGTTAAAAAGAGACGTAAAGCAGTTACAAAAAAAAAAAAAAAAAAAAAAAGTGACAAAAGCGAGGTTTGCCTTATTCTCACATTTTGATTTGGCTTGAGGTTAAAATAAGAAATTGATCAAATAATTTCAGCCGAAACTCCTGACCCATTAATTGATGAAGAATTGTTTGATAGTGTTACCAGTCACATGATCCACGGTCCGTGCGGTGCTTTTAACATGACATCGCCATGCATGGAAGATGGAAAATGTAAGAAGCGTTTCCAAAAGGAATATACGAATGATACTATTACGGATATCGACGGTTATCCGTTGTATCGCCGCAGAAACGCTGAGATTGGTGGCCACACATTTACGATGCGAATGTCAAATTTCAGAAACCAAGTTGAAATTGATAATCAGTGGGTGGTACCATACCCACATTACTTTCAAAAACGTATAAGGCTCATATTAATGTCGAGTTTTGCAGTTCTGTAAAATCCATTAAGTACATTTGCAAATACGTTAATAAAGGCAGTGATTTGGCCGTATTGAAGTAAAAAATGTAAATAAAAATGACAAAATAGCACGATACCAGATAGGTAGATACATCAGCAGCAACGAAGCTATCTGGCATATTTTTAGTTTTCCCATACATTCAGCATCTTGCAGTATATCTTGAAAACGGTCAACGTGTATATTTCACCGAACAAAATATTCTACAAAGAGCAATTGGGCCACCAAAAACGTCACTAACTGAATTTTTCACATTGTGTCAAAAATCTGATGTGTTCGGCCAATTCGCAAAAACATTATTATATACCGATGTTCCACGCTATTTTACATGGAACAAATTAGGTAAAAAATGTGAGCCACATAAACAAGGAGAACCACATCCTTCGATCGCAGACATATTCAAAGCCAAGACATTAGGACGACTTTACACAGTGCATCCAAAACAACGTGAATATTTCTTTCAGCGTTTGTTATTGGTGAATGTTCCCGGACCAGCTTCTTTCGAATTTTTACGAACAGTTAATGGTCGAGTGTTCAATACATGTCGAGTGTTCAATACATGTCAAGATTCATGTCGCGAGTTACAGCTGCTGGTACACGACAATCATTGAGACCTGACACTTGCTGATGCAGCGTTGACAGCCACGCCGAATAGTATTCGTCAAACTGTTTGCAATTATTTTGACATGTTATCCAACACAGTCTTCGAGTTTGTGAGAAAAATATAAAAACAGTATGACTGAAGGCATATTACACCGAGTTAAACAAAAAAAAACCAATGTCCAAATCTAGATTTAACACCAAAGATGTATAACGATTAATGAACCATTAGTGTTAATCGAAGATTTATGTATTTTAATTTCAGATTTGCCACTTAATCATTATGGTATGCCATCACCTGATCGATCGACAATTATTGCGAATAATGAGCCATTACTGACGGCAAAACAAAAAAATATTTATAATCGGATTATGCAGACAAGGCGGTTTTTTTTTTTTTTTTTTTTTTTTTTTTTTTTTTTTTTTTTTTTTTTTTCTTGGACGCACCTGGTGGAACCGGTAAGACTTTTTTAATATCGTTGATCCTAGCGAAGGTACGGTCGCAATAGAAAATTGTATTGTCAGGCATTGCTGCCACATTCATAACAAACCAAACGCATGTGTAACATTAAAAAAAAAAGCGGAATGGGTGCAGTGTTGCAAAAGAGTTGAATTATAATTTGGGATGAGTGTACTATGGCTCATAAACATTCGCTCGAAGCATTTCAGAGAACTATGCAAGATTTGAAAGGCAACGATAAACTTTTCGGTGGTACTGTCCTACTACTGTCTGGTGACTTCCGACAGACGTTGACAATGATTCCTCGCTCTACTTTTGAGATTAATGCATGTTTAAAACAATCGTTTTTATGGCGGAATGTCGAAACACTTCGATTGACCATTAACATGCGAGTACAATTGCAAAATGATCCATCGGCACAAGTATTTTGTAAGCAATTGCTGGATACTGGAAACGGTGAAATAGAACTGCATCGAAATACACAATACATCAAATTGCCAGACAAATTTTGCACTGTTGTTCACTAAAAAAATGAACTAATTGAGAGTGTGTTTCCAGATATATCAAATAATTCCTCAGATCATAATTGGGTCAGTAATCGTGCTATTTTGGCAGCAAAAAATGTTGATGTCAACGAAATTAACTTCTAGATACAACAGTTGTTGCCAAGTGATCTGATGTCTTTTAAATCAATAGACACTATTGTAGATGAAAATAAAGCAGTAAATTTTCCAACTGAGATTTTATATATTTTGGATATACCAGGAATGCCACCACACAATCTTCGGTTATTGATTATTCAACGGTACAAGTTTGGTCCTCAAAAGGATCACCGGAAATGTTCTTGAAGCAACTATTTTGACTGGAGAGTTTAAAGGAGAAAACGTCCTGTTGCCAAGTATTCCAGTGATACCGCCAGAATCTCCAATACCATTTAAAAGGATTCATTTTCCTATTCGTTTGGCTTTCGCTATGACCATGAATAAGTCCCAAAGGCCAACAATGTCCGTTTGTGGCTTGGACTTGGAAAATGCGTGTTTCTCCCATGGGCAGCTATATGTCGCCTGCCCACGTGCGGGGAAACCATCAAATCTGTTTGTATTAGCAAAAGACGGGCTAACCAAAAATATTGTACACCAATTACAGCTTAGATAAATTAAAACTATAAATTGTAACAATTCAAAATAATGAAAATAATTGTTAAAAATGTTTAAAAATCAAATTCATCTCCCTTATAAAACTGAAATTTATTTATTTTTATAAATATCAATTTTTTTATATATTTTCAATTTAATAATTTGTAATAAAATGTAATTCAAATTTTTTATGTTCGTTTGTCCTTAATTTCAACTATCCGAAACTCTTTACCAATTACTTTTGAATTTTCAAATCTACTAAAACATTTTTGTCTTTATTAGTGAATATTAATTTAACTGCATTAGGTAGTTTAGAATAACGTTGATCCAACGTAGTGAGTCACAGCAACGCGTGACTGGGTCAGCTAGTATGGTTTATAAAGTATTCGTCTATCACAATATTTTAGACCTGACTTCTTAAATATATATATATATATATATATATATATGGAACATCTTGTCCCATCTAACATAATCCAAAACTTTTTCTAAAACAATAAACGTCATTAAAGTATTTTTGTTTTTCTTGATCCGTCCTTCAAGTATTAATCTTAAAGCCAGTATTGCTTCCCTGGTACCGCGATTTTTCCTAAACCTAAACTGATCTTCACTTCTCTTCTACTACCCTTTGCATTCTTCTGTGTATTATTCTGCTCAATAATTTTGAAGCATGTGTTGTTATATTAACGGTGCAATAATTCTCACATTTATCGGCTTATTCTTTCTTCGGAAGCGTGAAGATGATATTTTTATTAAAATCAGTTGGAATTTCTCCAGTTTCATAACTTTTTTGATATCAGTTTGAATAATCTTTCAATTCCTTCTTCTCCTAGCGATTTAAGAAGATCCTCAGGGATCTCATCAATTCCAACTGCCTTATTTGCTTTCAAGTCATTCTGAGTTCTGTCAAATTCTGTCCTCAGAACAGGATCTCCTAAGTAATCAATGTCGACATCGACTTCCTTTTCCATTACGCTGTTGTTCAAGTCGTCTCCATCATAAAGTTTCTCAATTTATTCCTTTCATCGGTTAGCTTAAAAAATGACTTTACCTATGACCATTTCCTTTTCTACTTCTTCACATTTTTCTTTTTGCCATTTTTATTTTTATTTTTTGAATTTCCTGTTTATATTCTAAATTGTCTGAATTTCTCTCTTCCTGCTTCATCCTGAGCATTTCTGTGCCTTCTCCTCTGATCCATCAGTTTCAATATTTCCTCTGTGATCCAAAGTTTTCGGGTTCTTGTTCCCGAAAGCCTAATGTTTCTTTACCACCTTTCATTATTTCGGTCTTTGATGCATTCTATTCGTCCTCGGTAGAGCTACTTTCCGAATTACTTCTTAGACCTAAGTCTACTATTGTTTCCGTTTATTCACTTCCAGATTGTTCTGCTTACTTTGCTTCCTTATGCGCTTGACTTTCAGCCTGCACTTAATTACTATCAAATTATGGTCAGAGTCTATGTCTGCTCATGGGTATGCTTTACAGTCTAGAACTTGATTCCTGAATCTCTGTTTGACCAACATACAATCTACCTAATATATGCCTGTATAACCTGGACGTTTCCAGGCGTGTATCGTTCTTGCATGGTTCTTAAACAGTGTGTTTGCCACAACTAGCTTATATCTTTCAAAAAATTCTAACAACCTGCTTCCTCACTCATTTCATTCTCCTGGACAAAAGATCATACAGTATTACCCTCTTTTCCTTCTCCCATTAGTCCTTCCCCCACTATTGCAGTACAATCATCCACGATTATTAGATTTTCCTCCCCCTTCACATATTGGATTAGTTCTTCAATTTCGGCGTATTTTTTCACTATTTCTTCGTCATCCTCCTTTGACGTTGGCATATACATTTGTACTAATGTGGTTGGGGCGGGCTTGGTATCTAACCTCATCAAAATAATCCTGTCACTAAGCTGTTCGAAATAACTCACACGTTTCCTACTCTATTATTCATTACAAATCCTACACCAGTGACTCCATTGGCAGCTTGTGTGGTAATTATCCTGTGTTCCCCAGACCAGAAATCTTGTGCGTTCTTCTATTTAATCTCACTAATCCCAACAATATCTAACTTAAGTTGTTCCATCTCCCTTTTTATGTTTTCTAACCTGCTTGTCCTATTCAGACTTCTAACATTCCACGGTGCGACTCGTTGAATGTTTCTATCCATTCTGATGACTCCTCCCTGAGCAGTCCCCACCCGGAGATGCGATTGGGGGACTATTTTCTCTCCGTAATATTTTACCCAGGAAGAAGCCATCATGATATATGTAATTTGGGAGGATTACATGTCCTCGGGATACCCTTTGGGTTTTTAATGCAGTTGTTTCCCGTTGCCTACTGCATCCCCATGCCGTTGATCATTTCTGATTCATCCGCCATTAGGTGCCGTTTCCATACCCAAGGGCATTAAGTTTAGCGCGGTTATAATGTATGTAAGCTTAGTGAGGATCTCTGATTTAGAGTTTAATAGAGTATGGCAGCAAGAAAGTTTCTGTAGAGATGAATTTTACGTTTGTTTACTTGTAAAATAGTGAAAATAAAGATCTGATTGTTAAAAAAAGGGCAAGAGTACTAAACTGTTCATAATAACTCACCCGTTCTCTACTCAATTATTCATCACGAAACCTAAACCAGTAACTCCACTGACAGCTTTTGTGTTATTTATTCTGTGTTCGCCAGACCAGAAATCCTGTGCGTCCTTTTACTTAACTCACTAATCTTGACGACATCTAACTTACGTCGTTCCATCACCATTCTTAAATTTTATTTACTACTGGCCCTGTTCAGAATTTTTATATGCCACCAAATAGTGAATTTGCCAGACATGATTTTAAGTTGTTCGCATATCCTGAGCGTCGTGGGAGGTTCATCGTGGTTGTCGCGCCCGCGGTTGGTGGCGTGGTGCGAGGCAGAACCATGGAGGATGATCACGCTTGGTTTCGATGAAGTGTTAAATCTACGGATGTTCCAGTAATGGCGTTAGGGAATAACACAAGTTACTCACTGACTGATTTCTTACCTTGTGGAATTGTCGGCGATTACGAACACCAGCCACGTAAGCAGCTCGACGAGACAATCGCACTGCTCTCATGACTCACTAAATAACTAGCTAGTACTGACTCAACCCTTTTTTTTTTTTTTCAATGTAATGTCCAATCATAACTTCTCATGTAAGGGTATATAGATTTTCAATGCCCCCGTTTAATAATATTTCTCTACCGTCTACTTGTGATTGTTTGTAAGAGATTTATGTTGCGTAACATCTCAGTTGGAGAAACTTGGTCTGCTTAACTTGTATAGGACAACCCTTGTGTTTTTTATGTACTTAAGGATAATTTATTTTCTTAATATACCTTTAATTTCTGAATATCTTGGGTATAATTAACTTTAATACGTAATAATGTTAAAAATGGAAGATACTCCATTGCAATATTTTAGGTAGAGCTAAGTACAAATTTAATTACTATTAATTTTACAGCATTTTTAATAGATTATTTTGAAACCAAACGGGGTATTACAAACTAAAAGCACAAGTGAAGAATAACTAAAATTATCTGAATCTTATGTTCACTTGTGGAGAAGCTGAGGATGTTAGGAACTGGATATGCGGCTTGATGAGGCGACCCGCTGTCAACTCTAGCTGGTTTCCTTGTTAATCAACAGTTTACGGCCCCAAATAGTGAAGCGGGAGGATACCTTGAACCACTCAATGGGTGAGATGGGCCCGGAGGAGGTTTTGATTGGTAAACGATTTAGATGGCAGAGAGAAAATAAAATTTATTTTCTCTCACCAGTGGCCCAGAACCCAATTAAAGTAACAGTGACGTCTTGCTGGGGGTGAGGAGAAAACGAATCGTGTGTCTCAAAATACTGAGTGAATGTGGGATAAAGTTGTGAGCAGATAAGGGAAGCCTGTGGCTGGAAACACTAATGTTCAACAATTTTAACCAATAAAGCGGCAAATTACTTTGTAGTCTCCGCCGCTTGGAGGATGATGCCTGGGAGATTTGCTTTGGGAAGACGGCGAGTAGAAGTAATTTGCGTCTCGGCACGAGTTGTTTCCAAGACAATGCGTCGTGACTTGCCGTGTACCGCGTTCCTAACCCCGCTCCTATCAGTGAACACGTCACATCAGCTGTCGCAGTACGTAGCCGATAGCAGATTCGCGCTGTTCTCATGAGTGAACGCTGAAGAACTCATTCGCGCAAAGTTCACTAAGGCTCAGTTTTGAAAATATAGTCCCACCGACGTGTTCATCTCTGAATACATCTTAGAAATTTCATGCCTGTGAGTAGCTTAGGTATTTGTTTGTATTTAACAACTTCAATAACTGTTTGTTTCTAAACTTGTGGATTTACTCATTAATAAAATTCATACATTAATTTAATTGAATGGGAAAAAATATGTTAACATTTAATTATAAGTTTGTGGGTTTTAATTCTAAATTTATAAAGTTGCCCAGACTTTCTTCATGAATAATTATTTTCGTATATATGCATATATATTCATTTACATGTAGATTGAACCTACTGGCACCCAAAGTATAATTTTAAATAATTCACAGTATTAACAATTTACAGCATGGACTTTAGTAACATACCAATAATTAAAACATAATCATTCTTGTCAAAGTAAGTAACATTGCGACATCATTTGTTTTTAATACAATATTAAGTAATTTCTAAGAATTCATATTTATCAAACAAGTGATAACAGTTCAATTGACGCCCAGAACGTTGAACTATTATGAAATATTATTTTTAGAAATCATTTTTTTAATATAAACTCACCTCCACATTAATGAGAAATATTCATACTGGAAGAAAAATTTCATTATTTTTTCGTCATAATGTGGGAAATTGGTAGAAGCGTCACTAAGAATTTAGGAGAGAACTTGATTTCAAGCGCCAAATAATAATTTAAATTTTTTGTTCCGCTTTAAAAAAATTAACATAGTGAAGTCTGAAATGTTTCGTATTTCTGAAGTGAACCTGAAACTAATCAATTTTTAAAACCATGGGGTGACGTAGGCAAAATATTGATCGCAAACATGTATAAAATTTAGGAAGTAATTACTTCAAATTTCTATTCGATCGATTAAACAAATTACTGAATTTGTATAACCAATTTTCTATGGTTTGTATATATATATATATATATATATATATATTGAGATAACTTAGAATTATACAATATTGTACGAGATTGTGGTGTGCACACCCTTGTGTATCTTGTCAATCATCATACGATAAATAACTTATAATTTTCCAGAATTCATTTGAATTTAGTATATACGTATGTCAAGCCGTACGATTCAAAACAATTTCTTATTTCTGTTCCTATTTTCATGCTTTGCCATAGTCGCTGTAGATAAACGTGTAATTATCAATTGTGTTTTCGATTTTCTGAGTTAGAAGTTTCCCTGTATGCTTTTACTGCATTAATCACAGGTGACCCGAACATGGAATAAGGATCTTATTACAATTATTTGCGCATTGCAACTCATGGATGGTAGTTCTATTTTTGAGTCAGACTTACTCCTACACAACCATTTTCCATTTACAGAGTTGTATCTCATATATTTTTCGCATCCTGGTACAATATTTTATTGATAGGGTCTTCGACCGATGTTAATAGTGTGGTAACGGGGTTATTGATTTTGTAAGGATATCTATGAAACAGCGAGCTCTATATTCTACATGCGGCCAACTTCTATTGACCAAAATGACTCGTTAGGTGTATCTGTGGCATGTTTTTCCCGTAAATTCATTTCTTGAAGAAGCTATGACTGAATTTTAATCTTACCATTACAAGTGCCAAGTGGACATTTATGCATCACATACCTAGGAGAGGTGGGAAGCTCCAGATGTATACCGGTAAACACTTCACCTTTAGTTTCAAGCAAACTGTTCCACATCGTTTTCCACTTGATTCTCATATTTGTTTTGAGTCGAAGAATTAAGTCTGACAACAGAATTGTTTCGATATGTGTGCCGTCATCGCGACTAGATTGCTTAGCAAATCTAACAGCTATTTTTTTTTTAAGATTGCAACGATGATCGATTTAATGATATCATACACTCGTGGTTCATTAAGTACATTCATATGCTGGTATGCTACTGGATTAGGATAGAAATTTATTTAGATATAACAAAGTTTTTAATGGGGGACGCCACGCTGAATTTGAACGGTTTCAAGATTACCTTTAGTTCTGCTGCCATTATCGAATACTATGCTGGCGGGTGAATGAGTACTCTGTGCCCCTACCCGTCGCCCAGTCGGTAAACATCAAACGCCCGAATAGCTGGAACAACATTAGACAAGGTGGTGGGGTGGTGAATGCAAGATTTCGAAGGCAGATCAGTACAATTGGGGTGCATGGCGCGGGCTACACAACCACTGCCGTCGGAAGCCACTATACGCACTATATACACTCCGGATCGTTTCTGGAGAAATTCGTGCACACTTGTTTTGATGTCTTACTTACCTATTTCACCTCGAAGTTTGTGATAGTAGACACATCCTTGAAGGTTTCAAGATATTCAGACGCAAAAGAGAGCATTTATTTTTTTGTACGACTGCAGACGGTTAAACATTCGATCGTAAGGATGTGATTGGCTCACATTAAACTGCAGTGAGCGTATCTGATGAACCAAGGAAGGAATTTTGGGCTGAGCAAGCTTCTGCAGATGTTTAGATGCGGTTCATTCGATTCCACCAGTAACGTGTTAGGGCGGGGTCAGTTTCCATGGCAACTGTGCGCGTGCTAAGTGTTTCGTATCAAACTTTGTTTATTTCGTTAAGGATGCTGCTACATCCATAGGAAAATCTATGTGTGGTTGCACTAGAGAATTATTCAGCAGTATTAATACGGAGGTTTCTGCTCCCCATTTTATGCCGATTATAGCGGCTTAGGTAAGCGCGATTATTGCCTTGAGAGTTGACCTGTAGTCGACATTAAATTGTATCGAGTTCCAATTCAATGAAATAGAGGATTACTTGTAAATCTCAACGGGTTTACATGTTTTCGCAAGTTCGGTGATATTCGTGTCTGTCTTTTTGTCTCCTTCTGGCTTTACGCCTTGTCGACGTCGATATCGTTAGAGACGGGAAATAATTTGGCAACAACTTTTGGAATGGAACATTCCCGACATTTGCTCGGAGTGAGAAACTCAAATGTGGACTGCCGGACGAGGATAAGAACCCATTTAACCATTAACCTACAAAGTTCTGGAACGAATGATAAAACTGAGGCTGAAACGGTGGCTGGAACATTTCACAATGATTCCGCAAACGTAATACTGTTTCGGAAGAGGCAAGGGTATCATAGACATATTAGTACATCTCACCACAGATGTACATGTTTGTTTCAGTAACGATAAATATGTGAAAGCGATATATACCGACATAATCCATGAATATAATTACGTTTCATTAACAATTCTTGCCAAGTATAAAGCTCGCTATATGTATACTACACAACGTTTTAGAGAATTACACACCTATTCAACCGCGAGATAGTAATAAAGAAAATGTACAGATCATAAAGTATGCTCGTCCTCTCTATATATAAAAGACAAGAAAATCTTCTCCAGAGTGCTAATAAGACATGGCGTTGGCCAGGGATGCACAATCTTCAATATTAGGTATTCGTCAATGGATTCAGAATATTACCTAGTAAATAAGTCTACAGCCGACCAGATGCCTAGCGATGCAAAATGTAAGACTAGGCCCTTTTGCGATCTCTCTTAAAACCACGGTGAAATATTTAGGACTATAAATTGACAATACACTAAAGTGGGTAAACTTGTTAAAAATAAAATCAATACGTATAATATTTGTAAGGTAAACACGCCTATTGTCTCACGTTAAGGATTTATTTTTTGTAGCCTCTGACCAGACTATTTAATTACTGAAGACACTTGCTCCTTGTTCTTCACCGCCTTCATCCCAATCCAGATTCCACAAGTCGTGAGTCACTGCGGGATGCTGCGGACTTGGGGGAACCACTGTACTCTAATAAATTCCATCATAAGAATAAAAAAATAAATTAAAAAGTGTCGCAGATTATCCTTTGACAGGTTTACATGAAATACTTACCAGGTAACATGTGTAACTGCAGCATCCTAATTAAGACAGTATGTAACGGAGTAGGCAACATGTGTCAATTTTAGGTTTCTAGCACCGAACCATACAGTATAAAAACTTATTAGTGTAAAACATGTGATAGGAGCCTTTTCCCGAAATAACTGTTGCCGAGGTGTAAAGAAATAATGTGAATAAAATGTTTCCATCATATCGGGATCATGGAATGATACTAGGATGTTACTTCAACTTGCCTCATGTCGACTAGAAAAATGGGTTCACTAGTAATGTGTACCTAATAGTAGAATGAATGAAAGGCTAGTGAAATCATTCCCGATCTTTTCTCAGGTCATCATATGGAACAGATTCTTACTGAGGCAACGTGATGTCGTGACGGCAACAAACACATTTTAGACCTTATCGTTACAAATAGGACAGAAATATCCATAGACATTACAGTTACCGCAGCAAATAGTGATCACAGAGTGGTAATAGCAACCATCGAATCAATTACTGTGCGTAATAAGAAAAAGGAAAGGATTATTTACAAATTCGAAAAGGCTTCAAAAGAGTGTTTTAGAATAAACTTTCAAAGCAATAAGAGACACCGTTGAATATATGAGACATAGTTTTATACATACATTCAGGGAAGGTGTGAATATAGATATACCAAAACGGACAATCACTGCAGAGGGTGATCCACCGAGATTGACGAGTGAAATTAAAAGATTACTCAAAAAGCAATGGAGGATCTACGCAAGCTTAACGACAGGGTACTGTATTGACATGGAAAATTTAGTAAAGAGTAAAAATCTGATGCTGGAAGCCCTTAATAACTTCCTCTGGAATTTGCTTTCTAAAAGCTTCACGGAGAATCCAAAGTAATTTTGGCCATACATAAGAAAATTCAATTATAGTATTGTAAAGCAATTGGAACGGCTGGAGGCTCCGATCCCAATGGTATCTCGGTTGAAGGAACGCGACGGAAATCGAACCATTCCTCTCTGATATTAACTGTAAATCCTCAGAACCGAAAAAAAAACTTCCTCCTGGCTGGGAAACGAACAAGTAGTCAGGATCTTCAAGAAAGTAGATCGAGAAGATACTATAAACTATCAACCCATATCTCTATCTGAAACTTAAACGTTCCAAAATTATGAAATTACAGGATCAAAACGAATTTCTTACACCGTACCAAAACAGATTTCAGAAGAACAGATCGTGTGAAACACAGCTGGCCCTACTTTCGCTTAACTAAAAGAAAGCTATCGTAGCAGAATCACAAGTTAATGCAATATTTATGGATCTCTGAGTGATTTAGATCCACATACCCTTTCTTTCACGCAGATTCAAGCGTACAGAATATGGGAACGTGTTTCTGAATAGAAATGAGATTTACTAACTGGTCGGTCACCGTATGTCGTAATCGACGGAGAAGCCTCTACCAAAATCTAAATGCTACACTAGGTGTCCCTAAGGAAGGAGTGATGGCACCACTTTTGGATTTTTATAAATGATCTTGGGTACAATGTTAATAGGAATTTAAGATTGTTTTCTATGGTTTCCCCAAGATTAATCCAGGCGAATTCACGAATAGTACCTTAGTTTATAAGTTCGTGATTGATATGTTCTGTAAAAACAGGAATTCAGAAAAAAAATTGTGCATTGATTGTAAGATGTAATAATACCCCACTAACTCAGTTTCACCAGTTACAATCGTGAGGATTATTCAGTTAGATAAAGTTTTAACACCCGTGATCGTGTTTTTGGCGCTGTGTGGATTAGTGACGGTGGTTGTTCTCCTGTGGAGTTGAGAGGTATTGTTCACTCAGTCGACAACCCTTCCCTCGCTACTTGGAACAAAAACGCTGCGTTTAAGGATAAAGTTTAGCCATTACCATAATCTCAGTTATTTCATGAACGCGTGATATTATCGAAACGCAGTTCCTTGATAAATGATTTTTAGAATATTTCGTTTCCAACGATGTGAAACACAATACACCTGACATAAAAACTAGCTTTTTTGATCCCACCAGGTCATGAACCAATATTCGCCTGATTCCGCACTCTTAAAATTTGAATTCGTTACGATATGTGAAATTTTTGTACATCCGATACATAAATAAAGCATTTACTAGTGGTTTTAATTACAGTTACTACTTAATCAAAACTTATATCGCGTTTAATCAATTAATAACTAAGACATAGGACCCTTTAAATTAAATACACATGCAGTGATCGTCTACGCAATAACTGAATAATAATCTAGTTGCTTTAATCATAATTAATATTTAATCAAAAAAATATCGCGTTTATTCAAATTAAAATATTATTAATTTATGGTAAATATATTTATAATGACAGAAATTATTTTACTAATTGACGAGCTACTTGGTTGCTAATTAAGACATAGGATATTAACGGCGTGTAACTGTAGCAATTATCATTAATACGATGGTGGAGCTGTAATTGGCTTTCCCTATGATATCTTATGGATGGGTTTTTGTAGAGAGGCGGGTCTCAACCTGCAAAAATAGGAAGCCCAATAGGGGCAGGAGAGCACCTGTATTTCTTATGGATGTATGTTATCAGACAAGCAAGTGGGAGCTGGATGGAGAGGAGGGCAGGGGCGAGGGAGCAGGAGGTACCCCCCTCTCAACAATCACATTAATTTTGGTTTCCAACAATAGGAGCTGCCTCCTTTGTACTTGGTCACAAAACACACCAGACTTGCGTTTGTGGGCCACGTGTCCCATGTCAACAAATAATTAATTATAGCTTCCAACAATAGTAGCGCTCTCCTTTGAATTAGATCACAAAACACCGACCTGATGTAGGTTAGTAAGGGAGCGGGGTGTCAACCGTCAAAGCTGTCATCTCCTCCGTGTGGGGTCCAACTTGTACGGGAACTGAGGTTACCTAGCCTCATTTGCATAACAATAGAGGGGGCGTGGCGGGATGATTGACAGTTCTTTTGTGTCTAGGACGCTCCAACTTACCCTGCTCTCTTGTTCCTTTTCGGATCTGTATAGCAAGGAAATGAATGACAGCGTACAGAGAATAGCCGCTCATTTTGAGACTCCTCGTCACAGTCCTTTACGAAAGCGTCAAATAAGTGATACGCCGTTGTCTGAGGTTGTCTGGCAGAAAAGCGACGTAGATTTGCTTTCAATTTACTGGCAAATATTTTAATAATGAATGTGACGAAATACTGTTTGCACCAGGATATATAAGATTAGAAAAATTAAGTACCATTCTGGTGCTTGCTTATATGAATTCTTTCTTTCGTCGTGCTTTTAGGGATTCGAATGTATAGAGTTAGCTATAATGAAAATCTCACTTCGCCCTCCACAATTTTGTTATTTGTAGGATTTAAATGTTGATAAAAAGGCATAAAACTCGATTCGTTTATAATTAAAGATTAATTTGCAGTAACAAACACAATTCGGCATATCTGACGATTTAAGGAACACGGAAAGATATATATACTTACATTCGACACAGAGGTTATTCACAATAGAAAAATTCTTCTAGTTTAATCTGCAAATGCCAACGCTTATACTTACCTCTATTGATAGTGAAACTACTTTCCAACGTTGCGATTTACTAACATTTTTTTAAGCCTAGTCGACGTCGAGGTCATTATAGGCGAAATTTGCTAACAAGATGTCCGCTGCGGGCTATGGCAAGTACGATCGAGAGACGAGAATCGGGCGCACATGGGTTCAAACCCCCGTCCCATCACTGGGATTCCTGTTTCGCGTGATCACTCGACGAGAATGCCGGAACGGTTCCTTCGAAACACCGTGTCCGTATTCCTTTCAGTTACTTCCCAGCTTCCCCTGACCACAGCGTCGAGTAGCCATTACGTCATAAGCAAACAGTTCTCGCCTATTTTTCCAGATTTTTTCATGAAAAGTACCTGACCTATTTTAATAATCTTGATTTGAAGTATTTCGAACCAAATCGTATTTATCACATCACATAGTGTCTTTACAGCTGACTTTATCAAATTTCTTATCATTGCATTAGGAATATTACCAGGTCCCAGCATTGAGTTAGTTCAATATGTCAGCCGAAATCATTGAAAAGATGGGATTACAGGAGTAATTTGAATTTGGAAAGTTTAGTTTTGGGAAGTCACACACATGGAGTCGCTAGACTTTGCAAGATGTTCTCTAGAAGATATTATGATTACTGTACTTCTTTTTTGGTTGGATGCATCAATTTTCTCATCTTCAGCCATCGAAGTTTCTGAATGAGAGGAATTGCAGAATTCACTTCAATCTCTTTTTGTCCTAGGCCAGTTACTTTGCTCTTGCCTGAAATTTTCGATGTTCCAAATAATTTTCAACTGTGGGAATACTTTTGTAGGTCAGTAATATTTCTTTAATTCGGTGGAGGGCTTTTTGGCATTCGTTGTCTCAGCAATGAGATCTTATATTCCTCCCTGTGCCTTCTGGTTTCTGTTAGTGTATCGATGCGTTACAGTATCGCCACACTCTACAGTCGTTGTCAGTCTGTTTTATATTCTCTCGTTGACCCGCTCCGGGTTGATATAATGCACAGCACGGCAATTGCTCACAAGGTCGCTGCTATTTCTGCCTGCAGGCTAACCCGACGACACACGCGTGTTTTCGTTCATGTTTCTGCGCGAGCAATATTGGCTGAGGATGTTTACGTCACAGCCGCAATAACAGCATTAGCGCTTCTATTTGGAGCGGCTCGGCGGGCGTTGTAATCATCAGTAATCCGCCGGGAACAAGTGGCCAGTAGGGGGCAGGCTACTGCCGCCTAGGACTAAGCAGGCTGCTCGGCTCAAATAGTACTTCACTAAGGTCGGTCATTACTAGAGCTCGCGTTATAGGCAAAAACCTCTTTTGTTCCTGGTTGAAATACCTGAAAATAATGTCACATATATACGATATATGGATATTTACGGTTGTTTTTCCTGGGTTTTTTTGTTTTTTTTTTTCTCTAAAAGTGCCTAAACTCTTTAGAACCTATTTTTGTTTATTTTCTGTGGTTTTCTTTCGAATATCAACAAAAGCATTTTAACTCAGGGAAAAAAAATATTTTGACTTCCAACAAGTCAATGTATGTGTTGTCGCTCATTGTGTCTGTTTCGCACAGAAGCTGCAGCAAGTCATGTGTTCTCCTATAAGCAAGCTACCGATTATGAAATCGTCTTTATTAGGGATTAGATTAACGAGTTTCCCAATTTCTCAATGGATGGAAACATAAATTGTGAAGTGTGCAACGAACAGGTGAGTAAATAGCAACAATGTATTGAACAGTTTTCACTATTATACTACCAATACTTTAATAATGCTATTGCCATACAAGTAGGTGTATTAAGTTTTAATGAAAAATAGGACATGCATCCTTCCAGGGTATTGTAAACTGAACTTTGTTTCCGGGCACAGGACAGAAATAGTAAAGCATTCCTGAGAAATTCTTAAAAATTGTTGCCTTGTTATTTTACTTATGTGCGGCCACTAAGTCGAAACTTTTAAAACGTAACGGAGCCCTTATGGTTCCTGCTCCTTCCCCCAGGATTCACAATCTTAGTGCTCCTGGTTCCCGTAACAAACACAGCCTCTTGGGGAGATGGGTCCGTTCAGCGGAGTACCGATATTACTGTATCACCTCCTCATCGATCCCCACCACCGCCCGAAATGGAATCTTCAGGACTACCCGCCATTACAGCGGGGACGGTGAGCTAGGCGCGGGGCTGTACATGCAGCCAGCGCCCGCGACGACCAGGCCGAAGACCCTTCCAAAACCTGGCCTTAGCGTCTCTGCTATTCCCACCTGCCCCAGCAGGTGAGCCACAGCGCGGGACTGAGCTTTGCGCACGCCTCTCAGCAGCCGACCAGGCCCGTGCTTCGCAGAGCTCCGTCACAGTGCACGACCGCGCCGACGCGCTCTAGAGGTGTCGCTGTCCCTACCCTGGGTCAGATGTTCGGACCCATGCACTACCAGTTGTGATATAATATGTAACCAGTCCACCCCAATCAATAATATTTTCTAATTACTAATTACAGTTGTTTATTTTATAGTTAATTATAAATTTTCTGTTTTCTCACATTAAAAATTCCAAATAGAAATAATAAAGCCTTGTTCTGGAGTTAGAGAAACCTTTGTTGTCAGGCCACGCAAGGCCAGCAAACAGTACAGACACGTCACCTCCCTGCACCTTAGGTCCTACTGCCGTGAGCAGCAAAAGAGGGGCAAGCGCTCTAGTCCGCATCCTACCGTCTAACCGCCTACGCATTGGTAATGAGTGTTACCGCTGTGAGGGCTCCACCACGTCAACCCACTACGGTCTCATTCTTCCGACCGAGCGTGGTGGTGTAACGGATAGCGTTCTGGTCTCTCATTCGGGAGGACCGCGATTCGAATCCCCATCCGAGCATCCAGATTTGGGTTTTCCATGGTTTCCCCAAATCACTCCAGGTGAATGCCGTGATGCTTCCTTCAAAAGGCCATGGCCGAATTCCTTCCCATTCCTTGCCCCCCATCCTTTCCCGTCTCTAAAGACCACGTTGTTAGAGAGACGTAAAGCAGTTAAAAAAAATCATTTTTCCCAATACCAGGATCTACCGGTCTGGTGTTTCGCCCATACCTGCTGCAGGGGGAACCACTTCACCTGATCACCGACGCCCACCTCAGCAGCAGCCACACACGAAAACCGGAATGCGACTCACCTTATAGCGGCAGACGCCGTCTTGCCGGTACTCTTTCTGAGTGAAGCCGTTCTGCAGGGCACACACTCATCACCCTGAACCCTGCTGTGTAAAGATATGTTCACATAAACGTAAAAAAATTTGAATCAGTAAACAGATATGTATTACAAATTTATTTCTCCAACAAAAGGACATACGTGACAAATGCACATTAAGTGATTTATTGATTTTAGATAGTCCTAAAATTCAATAATATTCATCTGAATTACGCTTCTCGATGTTATATTTAAATTAAAATATTTATTGATGATATTTTATAAACACAACCGCGATGTTGATAATCTATTTTATATTTTTAGATCATATTTTACATTAGAAAGGGCGTATGTTTTGCATCTAAAATAAGATTTTTAAATACTAAAAATCCGAGGTCTTGTAATGACACATCAGTTTGTATCTTACTGACAGGCAGCGGCAGGTGACCTCTTGAAGAACATGGCGACCTGATCGTACAGACTTCTGTTTTCGTAAATTTTTGGCAATTGACCCATGCGATAGCGGAGGCAATTTCTTAGTAATAATAAGTACAGATTTCACCATACTGGCCAATGAGCAGCTAGGGTGGCATTGATGGTAACACATGGCACTGCAGGAAAAGGGAATAGCGATCTCTCCACCGCTACGGGATTTGGTGATTTTTTTTTCTTCTGGATATCAATCTTGGTCGTGTCGTCAATGGCACTATCGAAGTGAAATCTTACTGACTTTTGCAAATAAAACAATGTTTAATACACAAAATATTTCCATAAGTGTTTAAATCAGCACAGGAATTAATAGATATTATACCAATTTAAAAACCGGTCGAAAATGATGAGTATCACCTATAGTGATAGGAGAAAATTGTTCTAAAAAAGCTTCTAAGGAAGAACAAATAACGAACTTTTTCACTGATATTATTCGAGATATAGGCCTCAGAAAACTTTCTCTGATTGGATTCACGTATTATTTGGGAAAGATGTTATTAAATAATTGCATTTGAATTCAAATGATTCAACTTTTCATTGGTATGGGAAAAGTTTTTAACTAAAGTATAATTCCGAAAACGAATACCGGTAACTATTATTTATTTAATTGACGTATTCCACCTTCACCTACGTTTCATATAATCTTTCTCTGAGATTTAATAAAGTTTCCTGTTTCTTATCTTCTGTAAATAAATTTAAAAGGTTTTGAGCACTCTTGTTACCTGATTCAGGAGAATACACAGTAAACAGCGTATGTACTTCTCCTTGCATGCACTGCGATGTTTTACTTTAACCTCAGCTTCGCATTGTAATTTTGTATCTCACTTCTATAATTTTTGTGGAGTTACTTCCACAGCTGACAACAACCTCTCAGTTAACACCTTCTTTTAACATTGCAACTGCAAAAAACCTAATTTTATTATTTATTTAAAATTTATACTTCCTTCCAACAGCATAATCGCAAATATTCCTCGTTACCCAAGAAGCGCTGTGGCGGATATCGAGTTGATGTACAGACGGGGACAGGATTCGCGAGACCCCTACGCTTCGCTTTAAACACGACTACTTCATGGGACAGCATATCTGCTAGGTATTACACTAAACTCATAAAGCAATAGATTTTCAATTTCCAGGATTTTAGCCCAAGACTAAAAAAACTGACGCACAGAGAAGAAGTTCGAAGGTCTACAATTAAAATAATTACGATTGTCCTCTTTTTATCGATAATAATTATTGGAACAACTAAAGCGTTTGATTTTCAAGGAGTGACACCGCTTTTCTCATAAGGTTGATGGCCGCCGCAGCTTTCTTAATAGACAGCCTACACTTGACAAGCAAGTCCAGTTACATGACGAATGTTGAAAAGATTTTTTTTTAGAATCTATAATAGAGTTTGAATGGACAAATTAACACTTGCTAGCGCCGTAAACACCACACCGTCTGTTAGACATTGTGGTGGGCTAACTTTAACAGATGGAGCGGTTTGTTAGCCCAGTGGTTAAGGCTGCTTTAAAAAAGATTGCTGCCAGAATCCCGGTAGGTGCAGGAATTTTGAGAGCTGTGTTTGATCTTTTGATGTTCCGTGGATCGGATTCCACGGTAAACTGTATGTCCAAAAGGAAAGGAACTGGCCGTCCTACCTCTGACACAATGGCTTAGTATGCCTCATGCGGGAGGATCCAACAAACCGTCGGGCTGTGGACTAAGCTCCTTTTTACTTAATTCTAACAGCCGAAAATCCCTACTTGTGGCCACTTTTACATTGGCAACCCAGTAATATTTTAAAAGAAAATATTTTTGAAAGTTTGATTAAAATACTTGCGGCGACATTTTGACATGAAACCTGGCAGAATAGTGTTCTGCTGCTGATAATTGTACATAAAAATTGCATTTCGATCAAATAACAAATGGCCGTAGAAATCTTGCAGCTGGATCTTGGACTAACCTACCAGTCGCTGTCAAGAGAGCCGAAATGCTGGATCCTGGGCTCACGCCGAAACTCCAATCGCAACATGTAAAAATAAGCTTGTTTGTAGTATGTAAGCACGATTTCAATGAGTTTATATGTTTTATTTGATTCTTGCAAAAATATAGTGAATTTTATGCAAAAAAAGAACTGCGTTCCTGGAAATGTGCAGCTCGGATGTAAGAGATGGAGATAGTTTTCAGTAAAGTAGGCATCATATAGCAGTGTTGAGGTATTGAGAATAGTAGATTTATGATTAGTAGATCATTCGCACCGTCACACGTGTGAGCCCGGGCTCTGTGATAGCCATCAGAGCGCAGTACTGCCTCACACTTCGGGCGTCCGAGAGCAGTTCAAACACGGATGCCAAGATGGGTCGGACATAGAGGAATGCAAACACTCACCAGACGAAAACTCACCTGCTACAAGGCGAGAGGCATCTCTGGGTTCGCTGTCGGTGCTGAAAGGGCCACAGAAAGCGCGATTCACTATGGAAGGCCTGTATGTTATAGCGCATTCTTGGAAAATATTTAGTGGTGTGCTTCTTGACAGTCCTGCTACTATCCTCCAAACGAACAAGAGCTGACATATTATTTTAAGAACGGAGACTTTCACGGCGTGCTATGGAAATGACGTCTTCACTGGTGTACCGCCGGGTTGTGTTGTGAAAACATTATATTTCGACGACTAGCTCCGCCGTATTCCCCAGCAACGAGAAGGTCTGCTGATCGACAGATAATTATCTACACCCGTGAAGATTTCATTGCTGACAGATTATTTTTGATTTAATTTGAACAAACGCTATAAATTTTTGTTGACAATAATTCCTTTTCTTCTCTTATATCTTTCGTCACATGATCAACTTAAATTATTTTGCTATATTTCCCTTCATTCCTCATTTTTCGTATAATTATTGATATATATATATATATTAACTGTTTAACGTCTCTTAACAGCGAGGTCTTTAGAGAGACGGAAAAGGATGGAGGGCAAGGAATGGGAAGGAATTCGACCATGGTCTTTTGAAGGAAGCATCCCGGTATTTGCCTGGAGTGATTTGGAAAACCGTGGAAAACCCAAATCTCGATGCCCGCACGGGGATTCGAACCGGCGTCCTCCCGAATGCGAGGCCAGAACGCTAACCGTTACACCACCATCCTCGGTTCGATAATTTTCCTATCGTCCTTCTTTCATCGTGTGAGTAACAAAATCAGTAAAATTTGCTAATAAGTAACATTCAATCAAAGAACACGAATGTGCTTCCTACGATTATTGATATCTTGGACCGAAGAAATTGAAAAAAAAAGGGTCAGAATCGTTTCCAGAAATGGGTACGAAGCGCCATAGTTGAATGCACACACAGGCAGGCAGATAAGCGATAAGTCCTAACCACCAGTCTTCAAGCAGAGTGAAATTTTCAACTCATTCTATCCTCGCCTTAACAACTAAAGTTGAAGAGCACATTATAGAAATTGTGTTAAAAGACTGCGATTCTGGACAAATACTGTTTCAGTGACTTACCAACCACATTGATTATTCTTTTTAAGCGGTTTCGCTGAATAACGTAGGTGAATGGTAGGGCACCTTCCTTCTCACAGGAGTTGCTGCACAAAAGAAACTGCACCTACAACATAAAAAAAACACTATGAGTCTTAGTAGAAAAGAATGAATTCCGTCACATGAGAAGTATTGAGAGCTCACAAATCAGATTATACATTACAACAAATTCAATAGAAAGTTATTCCGAAAAATCTGTTTTAAAAATGTTCTGAGAAATTTAATTTAATTGGAATGTAACATACGCTCCGGTGGCAATTTCCCTACACACCCATCTTTCCAGTTTCCTCCACCCACCTACATTTGTCCTCTAAAGCTTTAACTTAAATTCTTTCAACGTTTTTGGCTAATTGATCATCATTTCCCATGGTAACTTATTCCAATTCCTGACACCCTTACCTAAAAAAAGAATCTTCCCACACCCTTGTGCCTGAAATCGAGTGCCAGCTTGTGGTCATGGTCATCATTTCCCTTCTATGCACAAATTTTAATTTTACACCAATATTTTTCCATGCCTCATCACCAATACACAACATGTACACTCCTCATCCTCCTCCTATCTTGCAATGAATCCCATTCCAGCTCCTTTATCATATTTGTCACTGATTGCATTCTGTGATAATTTCCAGAAACAAATCTAGCAGCCCTATTTTGCACCCTCTCCAACTCCCGTATTTGATACTCAAAATGTGGGTCCCATACTACACTACCATATTCGAGCAATGGTCTGACCAAAGGTTTGTAGCCCAATTCCTTTACTTCTCTCGTACATCCCCTCATCACTCTCTCCAACATGTGCAGAATTTTTAAACCTTTTCCTACCACCTGTCCAATGTGTCCTGCCCAGTTAACCTTGCCATCAATTTTAATTCCAAGATATTTACATTTCAAGTCTTCAGCAAGCAATTCTTTCCCCACCTTATATTCATAATCAACCTTTTGTTTTTTATTTGTGTATCTAATAAGCTGACTCTTCTTTGCATTTATCTTCATCCCATCTTTATCAACCAAACAAGATATCCTGTCCAGATCACCCTGCAACTGTTTACAGTCCTCTACCGTTTTGATCCTTTTATACAGCATTGATCCTTTTATATCTCATCTGCAATCAGTCTAATTTGTGATAGTAATCAATCAACATAATTTTTCATTAGAATAATGGATAGAAATGGTTCCAAGACGCTACCCTGCGGCACTCACATTTTTATTTCCACTTCTTTTGATACTGCATTTCCTACCCTAACATTCTGTATTCTACGTTTTAAAAATTATTCTACCCAACAAATTATTTTCTCATCAACTCCAACAGTTTTTACCTTATTTACTAGGTCACTCTGTCATAAGCATGTGTAAGATCTAGTGATACACTTTCAATTTGGCCTCCCTTGTCCATTTCGTCTGAAATATCTTGCATATATCCCACAAACTGAGATTCGCATGAATATCCTTACCTAAACCACTTACGCTCATCAAATATATTTTTGATGTGATTGCATATCAATCTCTCCATTAATTTCCCTATCACTTATTGGCCTATAATTTTCGACTCTATTTCTCAACCCTCTTTTATGTACCGTCACTGCTAACACACTTTTCCAGTCCTGTGGTAAGCAGCAAGTATCCAGACGCAATTAAAATAATGTTTCAAGAAAAAGTACAATGTCACATCCGGCTATCTTCAAGATATCTATAGTAAAATTATCTACACCAGCCGCTTTATGTTTTTTCAGATTTGTTATTTCCTTCATGATTTCCTCAGGATGAATTTAAAATTTTTTGGTATCTTCATTTCTAATTGTATTGTTATGCTCGTTCTCCAAATTAGACCCTCCCGTTTCTGATTCATGTCCCTAATGTTCTCACTTAACTAGTTACTTAAAATCCTGCCTTTTTCAAATCCTCAATAACTTCTTCTCCATCCTTATCTATAAACGTCTCAACACCCTCCCTACCCCTCAGTTTTCTAACATTACCATAGAAATTTCTTGATTCATCAGTCACTGGTCCCCCCGCACTGACAATACTCTTCATAAACCCATATTTATCTACATTCTTTGCTATCGTATGTCCTTGTTTAGTTGTTTTAATATTCCCTACTACCCTGCTCTCTCTTAACTCCTTGATCTTCTCTTCTTAGCAACCACTTTAACCTCCTCACTTCCCTATTATAGTACACAGGTTCTCTATTTCTTTTTATTTTCTGCTTTGGAATAATATTTTCCCCCTTCTTACTATCTCCTTGAACTCTTCCCACCTTTACTGTACTTGTATCTTCCTTCCATTTGCTGAAACATTCTCTGAAATATCTCTTCGAATTTTAAATCTGTACCTTTTTATTCCCCCTTCAATTTTGGCTGCTAGTTCACTGAATCCTCTAATATCCACCAGAACTACTTCATGATCACTTATTCCTTCAGCTACTTCACACCCAACAAGGTTACAGCTGAGCAGTCGTTCAGGACAGTAGCGTATTTTCGTTTTGTATTTGATCTTTAGTGGTGTGTATATTAAGTTAGCGTGATCTTTGAGTGTTTACTTTTTTGTAGATAGTAGAGTTACAGCTGAGCAGTCGCTGAGGACAGTAGCGTATTTTCGTTTTGTACTTGATCTTTAGTGGTGTGTAGATTAAGTTAGTGTAATCTTTAAGTGTTTACTTTTTTGTAGATAGTAGAGTTACAGCTGAGCAGTCACTGAGGACAGTAGCCTATTTTCGTTTTGTATTTGATCTTTAGTGGTGTGTAGATTTAGTTAGTGCAATCTCTGAGTGTTTATATTTTGTAAGAAGTACAGGTTATTTCGACTTTCTGTTCCTTTCTTCTGTTCTTTTTTTCGAGTTTTTCAAAAGCAGAATGGCTATGGACTGTGATTGCTGTGTGCAGACACGAGCTGAGGTGGCTTATCTCCGCGCACAGCTTGCAGCTGTGTTAGCGAAAGTTACACAGCTGGATGCTGCCGTCAAAGGTTGTAGCATATGTAATACTGGAGAATGATGTAGCTATGCCTATAACAGATTCTCAAACATCGACCGTCGTTCCTGCAACCCAGCTGAAGAGTTGGAGGCTGTGTCGCGGTCGCCTGTCGATGACTGGCGTATGGCCTCTAGATTTCGAAGCCGCACTCGGGGGCAGTCGAACAGGCTAAAAGGCCAAGACGCTGAACTTGTTCACTGTCCAACCGGTATGATGTATTGTCGGAGGCTGACTCAGTCCTACAATTGTCATCCTGCGAGTTGACGGCCCCAGCCCGCTAGGTCTGAGCAAACACAGAAGGGGATTTGGTAGTTGGGAGTCTAATGTTAGGCGGTTATTAGAGCCCTTAGGGAAATGGCGGATTCTCGGGGAAGAAATCCAACGTCCATTCATGTGTATTCCGGGTGGCCTGATCCGAGATGTGGAACAGGCCATCCCGGATGCCATAGAAAGGACGGGGTGTAGCCAACTACAGATTGTGGCTCATGTCGGCACCAATGATGCTTGTCGCCTTGGGTCGGAGGTTATCCTCTCTTCCTTCCGGCGGCTGGCTGAAAGGGTGAACTCTGTGGCCAGTGACCGCAAGATATCGGCAGAGCTAACCATCTGTAGCATCGTAGACAGAGTTGATTGTGGACCTCTGGTTCAGAGCCGTATTGAGGGGCTGAACCAGAGACTACGACGTTTCTGTGATGACATTGGCTGCAGATTTCTCGATCTTCGCCATAGGGTCGAGTCTTGTAGGGTTCCCCTTAATAGGTCAGGTGTGCACTACACACGTGAATCGGCTACACGGGTGGCAGGGGCCGTGTGGAATGCACTGGGTGGTTTTTTAGGCTGAGGGAGGAAGACCCGAAACACGAAATTCAGTTACGGGCAACCCAATCAGATACAACACCGGAATGTAGGAGCAACGTAAAAGAATCTCGTCAGTTAAAAGTTCTCGTAATTAACTGTAGAAGCGTTTGTAACAAACAACCGGAACTTGAAAGCGTTATTTGTAGTACAGAAGCGGATATCGTTATCGGTACAGAAAGTTGGTTGAAACCGGAAATAAGTTCCGCCGAAACTTTTAAAGATAGCATGAACGTTTTTCGTAAAGACAGATTACATTCTCATGGAGGTGGGGTATTTATAGCTGTGAGTAAATTTCTCCATGTAATGAAATAGACGTCGATACGATCTGTGAAATCATATGGATTAAACTCAACGTTGCTGGGTCAAAACTCATCATAGGCCTTCTACCGTCCACCTGATTCGACATAGCTATCGTCGAGGAGTTAAGAAATAATGTAAAGTATAGCTAGCCGTTTTAAAGATCATGCTATGATTCTAGGAGGCGACTTCAATCTGCCTTATATTGACTGGCGTAATTACGTTCACATCACAGGTAGCAGGGATAAGGCAGCTTCTGAAGTAATTCTCGATTTGTTGTCAGATAATCATCTCGAGCAGCTAGTTAATGAACCTACGCGGTGTCATAACGGTAGCGAAAACATTTTAGACTTGCTGGTTACCAACAGGCCAGAATTATTCACCGACATTTCAACGACCACAGGAATAAGCGATCACAAAGCGGTAATTGCGACTATCAAACGGATTGTATACAATTCAGTAAGGCCTCAAAGGAGTGTTTTAGAACCTACCTGAGGAATAATTACCATAACTTCAAGTCAACAAAGGACACCGTTGAAGAGATGTGGCATCGTTTATACATATCAGGGAAGGCATGGATACATATACCAAGCGGACAATAAAGGGAGATGATCCACCGTGGTACACATGCGAAGTCAAAAGATTACTCAAAAAACAAAGGATACACGCACGCTCAAGAAGGAAGGGGTGTCGCAGCGATTTAGAAACCTTAGCTGATTTAAGAGGACGTATTAAGAATGTAATGCGCGAGGCCTTTAACGATTTTCATTCCAACTCTCTCTCTAAGAGTCTCACAGAAAACCCAAAGAAATTTTGGTCGTATGTACGAAAAGTTAATTGTACCAACAGCAATATTCCAGCACTAATTCGTGAAGGTTCCGAGGTTAATGAAAGCCGCGATAAAGCTAACGTACTAAATACTGTATTCAAAAATTCATTTACAAATGAACATAAGGATAGTATTCCCGTTTTCCCACGCCGTGGCGAGTCGGTGATGGAATCATTACGAATAGATACTGCAGGTATCGTTAAGCAATTAGAGCTCCTGAAGTGGGGGAAAGCACCGGGCCCGGATGGAATTCCAGTAAGAGTATTTTCAGAGTATGCGCGAAATCGGGCCATTTCTGTCTGATATATTCAGTAAATCATTAGAAGAGCGAAAAGTACCTTCAGACTGGAAAATCGCGCAAGTAACTCCGATTTTCAAAAAGGTGATCGAAGTGATCCTGGAACTATCGTCCCATATCTATAACATCTGTTTGTAGTAGAGTTATGGAGCATATTATATGCTCGAACATTATGAATTTTCTAGATGATAATAATTTGCTTACAACAAATCAACACGGATTTCGGAAGAAAAGATCATGTGAAACACAGCTGGCCCTATTTACACACGACGTAATGAAAGTTATCGATGCAGGTTCACAAGTAGATGCAATTTTTTTAGATTTCCAGAAAGCCTTTGACTCTGTGCCACACAACCGCCTTTTAGCGAAGCTTCGAGCGTACGGTATATCGGATCAGCTTTGTGAATGGATAAAGGATTTTCTAACTGGTCGGTCGCAGTATGTGTCGTTGAAGGAGAAAGTTCTTCTAATCTAGATGTTACATCGGGGTACCTCAAGGAAGTGTAATAGGACCACTTCTTTTCTTAATTTTTATAAACGATCTCGGAGACAAAGTGAAAAGCCTTTTTAGATTGTTTGCTGATGATGCGGTTATTTATAGGGAAGTAAGAATTTGGCCGATTGCTTAGAAATTCACGCGTGATCTGGATGTTATTTTGGCTTGGTGCGCTGAGTGGCAACTTACTCTAAATTGTAAAAAGTGCAAGACAATGAGCATAACTAACAAAAAGAATCCATTGTTCAGAAATACGAGTTAAACAATACAGTTATTGATATGGTCGATTCTATGAAATATTTGGGAGTAACAGTACAAAGGAACATGAAATGGGACATACACATTAATTCGTTAGTAGGTAGAGCAATTCTAGGCTGCGATTCATAGGTCGAATCTTGAAAAATTGTAATGAACAAACAAAGGAGATAGCGTACAAATCTCTTGTGCGTCCACATTTGGATATTGTTGTGCCATTTGGGATCCGTTTCGTAAGGGGATCGAAAGTATAGAGAAAGTACAGAGAAGAGCCGCTCGATTCGTGACCGCTTGCTACAGTCCTTATGAAAGCGTCACAGAACTGATTAGTAGACTAGGCTGGAGTCTCTGGTAGATAGACGACGCACGTTTCGTTTAAACTTATTGGTAAACATGCGTACTCCACTTTCACTCAGAGTGTAGTGAAATACTTCTTCCACCAACCTATTTGAGCCGGAATGACAGGAAAGATAAGATTAGAGAAATAAGGTGCCAATGATTCTTATATGAATTCTTTTTTCCCTCGTACCATTAGGGAGGAATGCACAACAAAGAGATTAGCTTTGGTGCTGAGCACCCTCTGCCACCCACAATTTTGTGAATGGCAGAGTATAGATGTAGGTGTTATCATCGGGCTGTAATAGGAATATATGCAGAATATTTTGTTCCCTAGTGTTTTGCTCTACCACTTGTGTAAATCCTCCGTCCCTTATAAAGGTATTTGCAAATCTCTGTTCCCTTGTGTTATTAATCTTTTTCCCTAGCCGGTTTACACATGGTAAATTAAAACCCCACCAATAATGACCATTCTATTCTCACCTTTGAAATCTGAGTATGAATTTTAATTTCTCTCCTAGAGCCTCATATTCATGTATTCTTCTACTGCGGTAAGCAGCCAACACCCTTATTTTCTTTTATTACCGTAGAAATCTACCCAAGTAACTCATGGTCATGATCTATGAACACTAGTGAACTGTGGTAGTTTTTGCTAACTAGTATGAAAACTCCACTACAAATTGCTCCTCTATCTCTGCGGTACACTCTGTAACCACGAGAAAAAACCTCACTGTCTAGTACTTTTTCTTTTAACCAACTATCTACCCCAATTATTACTTGCGGTTCGTGTCTCTCTATTAAATTCGATTACTTTATTCATTATACTATACAGTTACCATTAACACCTTTATTACTGGTTTTATATTTTGATCAATTACCTCTGCTTTCCACGTTTTACCCAATCGGTTATTATTGTTTCAGTAACTTCATCTATTTATTTAACACCTGTGATTTTTCCCATCGCGGATCTGTAATCAGTATCACTTTGATCATCTATTTTCGTCCTTTCACCAGCAGTCCCTAACCTATAAAAGGCACTGTCCTGACCACATCATCACTGGAAATAAGCCCTTTAAAATTAAAAAAAAAAAAAAATATTGTATTTCCACTGCATATATATTTTTATAGTATGATCCTTTTAACAGTTTCACATAATTCTGGTGTCATATTTAATTCTACAACCATGAAGACCACAATGATTATACAAAAAATGTTCCCCGATTGTTATTTACATACGCACGACTTTTCAAATTTTTCGTCATAATATTTGAACTAGAGTAAGGATTAAATCAATAAAAATAAGTGTCGATTTGTGAGTCAAAGAGTTCAGTAGTTACGAAGAACATAAGGTAAACTGAGTGATTCCATAACAGTTATTTCTCTTTCACACAGAATAAAAAGAAACATAAAAATTATTATAGATATAACCGAAATGGTTCATTGTTCCTTAATTCCATACTTTTATGAATTTTGTTCTTCTTAAGACGATACGAAGGGGTGGTCGTGAATCTGCGGTGTTGTGTAATTGCATATTTTACTGTACCATATGAATTTAATGCGGAAACAACAAACCATATGTAAATCTGTCTCACAAAGTTGTGGCTTACGGTAGAGTATCCGACTCAACAATAATGGAAATATGGGAAGAGAATTTGTACATACTCCGATATGGTCTATTATTATAGTCATATCACGTAACTGTCTCTTTGGACACCATGGCGTCTTACATTGAGTTGTCGCAGTCTTCACAGACCTTAGCAAGAGAATCGCCTCTCGCAACCGAAGGTCCAATTATCACGCTTACCGGCGACAAATTAGCGCTTCATCGCGTTCAGTTTCTTTATACTTCGCCAAGTACCTTCTCTCATCGTTAGGCGCCAGTTAGTCAATGCGTACTTTTAATAAGTAAAGCAGAATGGGCATCATCAACTGCTCGATCAGTGTGTAAAGACGCAGTCACACAAGTGTGGCACGTTAATACTACTTCAATTCATAACCCCGTCGGTTGTGCAAATTCGCCTTACTGCGAGTGAGGCGACGTCACACAGGCTACGGAAACAGCAAGTACAAGATTTCCCACTTCTTGGTTTCCCAGGAAAATGGAAGAACTCAAGCTGAGCCACGTCGCGTCGGAGGCGGAAGCAGAGGCATGCTGGTGGCGGCACTGGTTGGCGTAAATGAAACAGCACACAAATAAGACAAAAAGTGACTGCAGGCTGTCAGAAGAGATTGGAGATTGCAAGGCCTGGTGCTACGAACAATGTGTAATGCCATCTGTGCACCAATATTGGAGTATTGTACTCCAACGTGAGCATAAACTAGGAAAAACATATTAAAAATCGTAAATAAGCGTTCACCTTCAGTATATACCAATGATGGGATGCACTTCTAGAAAAGTATCAAATGAAGCTCTGCATTGGATGAGTAGAGGGAAGGGCAAACATAAAGTGATGGATGGGAGTCAATGTTCCGGCATGACATTCGCGGGGACGAATCCCGTCCTGACATTTAAATTTCAGTTTTCCGTATTTTCGTCAAATCATTTCAGGTGAATGCTGAAAAAGATCCTTCAAAAGGCCATGGCCGAATTCCTTCCGTTCTTGGCATCACTTCTTGTCCGCTTCTAATAGCGTCGATTCGAGTAGGCGTCAAGTTCTACGCAAAAACAGAAGAGGTCAACTGTAAATGAGTTTTGTCAAACTAGGTACCTTAAATAGAAGGGGGGGTGTGGAGGGGGGGGGGGGGGGAGTGGGTAGGTTTCACATACAATTAGATACAAGGCGTTATTAGTTGTGTGGATGGTTGGAGATCAATCATTATTGCATCGGACCCTGTGACATGCCTGGTAAGTAGACACGGGATCCGCAAAAAAATACGAGTAATAGGGCTTGAATCAAACTGGTATTATGTTCATTTGGAGAATAGGAGAATGCGAAACGTACTATTTCGGTTTTAGGCGCGCATGGTTAAGGACCTCCATTTCGAATGCTTCCATAAATATGTTGGCAGCTACAGGTGAAAGTGTCGAGCCCATGGCTGCGCCTACAACTTGAGCATAAAGTTCACCACCATATTGGAACACAGTTGACTTAAGGCAGAACTCTGTCAGGTCAGCCGACTCAGTAGACATTCCTTGTGCGAGAAGTTTAGCACGTATTACAGCAACGGCTTCATCTACTGGCACGTTAGTGAATAATGAAACAACATCAAAACTCACCATGATGTCAGTCTTTTCTAGCGTCAGATCATCAATTATTTGTATAAAATGAGCTGAGTCTTTACAGCTGATCTTATATTACTGGTGTTTTGAGTTTTCTGGCAACATACCGCGCAAATGGATGTGTAGGTGAGTTGACCGCGCTCACAATCGAATGTAAAGGAACCTCTCTTTTGTGCACTTTGGGCAATCCATAGAACGAGGCATCGTGCAATTGCTCTTTTTAGATTTTTCTTGTCTTTCTGCTCAATCGCTTTTGAGGTGTTAACTCTTCGGGCTACCTCTGTCCTAATCTTCTGCAGTGGGATCCTGCTTAACTTTGCATAAGTGTTCTCTGCCAACAACTTCTTAATTTTAGTATGTTAGTCCTGGTCGAAATCCCTTGTCAGCTGGGAGAACCACAATATCATCACG
>JARYHS010011408.1:302875674-302901613 GCA_031002005.1 Vandiemenella viatica | reverse complement strand
AAGAAACGTTGCCAGCGTTTTACAGTTGTTGCTGTACAGATGCTATCTTTGACGTGAATATTTGAATTGGCGGTTTTGTTGTGTTAATTCGTAATTTTCATGTTGCTTCACGTCTAACGTAAGCTGCCTTTTGCTTTCATGTACACTTTTTCTTAAAAGGTATGACCATAGGAACGTATGTGGTAAATTTCAAACGAATAGCACAATTCTTTGGGCCTCGTTTTTATTTTGCCATAGCCAATAATATCACAAAATGAACGTGTGCAACAGTTTTCCGACCAAAACGACAATTAATTGATGAGATACATTACGCAACAACATAAATTTCATCAAAAACATTCAATAAAAAAGAAATGTAATAAACCAAAAATCTGCAACGTGATTCAGACCGATATTACGTTCGAATAGCTGTCATAGTTACACATTGCGGAAATACGTATAGCCTCAGTAATATTACTCAGTGAAATCAAGGAAGATTAAAAAATAAATCTGATAAACTTACATTATTAATTGTAGTGTAGGCTGCACAATTCGAGATGAGTGGGCAACTATTTCGGTTCAAACGAATAAATAATTTCAATAATAGGTACAGTTTAAATTATATTAAAAAAAAAGCTAAATTATTCATGCCCTCTGCCGTAGCGTCAAATGCCAGTTGTAATTCTGATCCATTTTAAGTAACACTTTAACCAAACTTTCTCAACATTGATGCTCGAAATGCAAAGCTTTTATCTTACAATATATATGGACAAAGAATTTAAGGAATACTTCATATATCAAAAGAATATTACGTAAATATAAGCATCTAATGATTGATATATTGATTTTAACGCAATACATACTTTTATTTCAGTGTTCTGTGAGTTAATTTATTCACTGTTGCTTGAAAATAATATTAAATAACGCGCACTCCCACAAATAATATCGTAAAGCGTGACGTCATAGCGCAACGTCATAGCTTGACGTCACCACGTGATATGACGTAGGTGTGACACGCTACATTAAGCCTATTATACTAATAGATTGGCCTCTACAACCGCTAGGCATATTTAAGTCTACCATTAATACAATAATCACTAGGATATCAAGCAAGCTAGACGTTACAAATTGGCCGATTTTACTCAAGCAAACAATTGTATGAATTTACTTTAATCGGAAATCGTCTGACGAAGTTAAAGTTATTGAACGATAACAAGATGTTCACAATATGCAACAATAAGAAACAACCAGCAATTAAAACATGAATACATGAAAATGAACATGCATCTTGGGCGCCGTTAAATAAAAGAAATACATGGAACTTGCGATTTTCAAGGCTTCCACAATGTTCAATAATATTCCAGCTAGCTCAGAGTCAGATTTGCTTAAAGAACACAAGTTTCTTTCTCAAGTCGTTTACGGGTCATTCGCAGTCTCATAAGAACACAATAATTCAAGACCTGGCGTTAACACATTACCCTTTCATGGGCAGCAGCACTGGTGTTAGTCGCACAATCAGTCCCAGTGCGATAGAAGATCACCGGCCTGTGACCATAGGCGGGTCACTGTACTGCACCAAGCCCAACCGTCCTGGATCGCAGCCCAGCCAGAAGTAGTCTCCTTCCTCTTCGGAAAAGATGGACTCTCCTCTCGGCCAAGGAACAATGCCGGGCAGAAAAGATAAACCATGATTTTACTTATGAAGACCCCTGTCGATGATTTTTATTGGCAGGTTGGAAATCACGTGGTATCGGTCGCACATTCAGATTCGCTGCATTTTGCCAGCGTTCTCTGCGCGTCCATCTTGGTGGGGCGGAGGAAAGCTGAACCTTCACATCTTCGCTGTGCAAGCCGAGGGACGACCAGCTGGCCTTGACCGGCGACAGTGATGCGATCCATTGTCCGTCCACTGTGAGCTAACGGTACTCCTTCCGTCCCTTGTTCGAGGTGTGCGACCCTCGCTTAAACAAAAATCTTACGCTCGCACATTTTTTTGCTGAGTCCTCTCAAATTAAATACCCTTGCATAATCATTTAAAATATACAATTTGGGCTGCCCGAGATCAATTTAATTTTTAAACTGAATAAAAAAATTAAAATTAAAAACAACTTTAAAAATTTCAAATTGTAGCGTGGCGTGATAACGTCCCGTTATAACACTTCTTGTTATTACGTGCGCCCGTTCTTTATATGTAGCCCAAGAGTAAAGGTTTCTCCTCCAAAATTCTCTAACAATCGTGGTTAAGAACTTTATTGCTGGTGTTGCTGTGAGTTTTCACTGTGATGGGCAGATAGATGACATTAGCGGAAACTTCTGCAAATCTTGTATCTACTTGGAAAAATCCAGCTAATCATTGACGTAATTTCTTGTGCATATGCTGCACTCTATATGTATCGCATTAACTCCGAGTATCGGCACGGTATAGTCTGAGATATGAAATTCAAGTTTTAACACACGTTTCGAAACCCAATCTGATATCCAATTGAGTTTTGTATCTCGCAGTTCAGTGAATTGTTGTTTACTCTAATTATTAGCTTGTTGTTTTTAGTGTGCCAAACCAAATAATTTCCTAAATCGTCAATATGGTAATATCCTGTGGGTATGCCAATTACGTTATTCTTCGAGGTATGAGATTTACAATTCGATTCGTATATATTCGGAACCGAATTGCAAGTCTGAATATCAACCAAGTCGATTGTGTAATCGCCTGGGCTCTTATCTATCGGTGGGAAGTAACCGCAGGCCATGACTGAACCGTTGCCTGACAAGCAGTGTCACAGACATGTGTTATCATGTCCGAGGTTCGATCAACACTGATGTCATACATTTTCATACGGGACCTTTAAACACAAATGTCTTCATAAATGGGTATAAAATGTCTCTTGTTGTTGTACAATGTATAGTATTTTGTCCCCTGCAAAGTACCGCTGCGATTCCAATGGAGTAAGTAAGTCGCCAAAAAAGTTGTAATATTTAACTAAACTGTGTTTGTACTTGATGTAAGCAACCCAACGGCTTCCAGATTTTCAGCACTGACCAAATTCACGATTCCACAATCACGGTTACGAAATTTTTGATGTAATGTATCACGCAAAAATTGGTATGCGCAAACGGCTAACATGCTTATGTCTTCGTCTGTTAGCGGAACCCACTTTTTTTAATCCAGACCTATCTTTCCGGTTTGGCTTCAAAACATATACTTTTTCCCCTCGCAGTAAGTGCCTCCATTGTTTTGTTATGTTGTGTCTCCTTAGACAACTGCTAATTCGACTCTTTAGCCTCTCTTGATACCGCCATCCAATTTTAACTTGGGAGGCATAGCCCTGTTAACCAAGAATGCCCCTGAATGTTCACCAAACATTGCATCTTTAGTCTATTCTGTTTGTAGCCTTCTCGGTGATTATGCGATCTCCTTCAGTTCTATCACCCCCGTGCGTAAGCAATATCGTGTTTCCTGCGACTGCATCTAGTGGGTGGATACCTTCTTCCCAATAGCCAACCATTTTCCCGTTTATCGAAGGGAACACGAAACAGTTATGCAAGAATATGCGTCTCAAAAGCAATTTTGTCGACGATCTTGTTTAAAATCCACGGCCTTTCTTCTTCCTTACAGAACGCATTTTTGTAGACTTACTTACTTTACATGTTCACTTCTTATATATAGCCGGAGCAACCATTAAACTTAGTCAATATGAAGTTCATAAAAAAAGCAACATTAGCCATGAGTATGTTTATGTTGCCGGCACCAATACTAGGCGAAAGAATGGACCTTTGTTCCCTGAGACAGTGAGCGTAATTGTGTGTCGCCCATCAAATTGAGGGAAAACCAATCTTGTGTACTCCCTGCTGGAACACCCCAATGGACTTAGATCTAAAATGGTCTTTTCCAAGTCGTTGCACCAGCCAATGTATCAGTTACTACGGAAAATATTAGAACGCATTAAATAAATTCAGTATTCACACTTACCGATAGTCAAAGTATGCCTCTTCCAAGAGGAACGCTACCAAATTCCGTATTTGTGATTCGTGATGTTTCGCGTGAGAAGCAGATTAATATACGAGATTACTTTTGCATGGGCAGCACAGATCAGTCGAGTCCTTCTATTTGTGTCAGATATATAGTCGAACACCGAAACAGTTGGTTAGAGACAGTGCTAACTTGATCGCGATATTTAAACAGGACGATATGAATCTCAAACACATTTACACCATCACGTCAACACCAAAATGAGGTAGAAAAGACTATTTGGTTATTGACAAAGCCTCATGGGAGGTATCGCAACGGATTGGATTCAAGTTTTAATAAATAGCCAAGCACACTAGGTACCGTTGTTGATACAGCTATGTACAAGTCAGGTAAAACATCATTGATACAGAGCAAGAGAGTGTTAGTACATCCACCTCAACACGTTGTAGCAGTACAGCAGCAATGGTACTGTAACGTGAGGGTTGCAAATGTGTGTATGTACGAAGATAACTAGTTTGCTCCGTGAAGTCGTAAAATGACAGTTGAACGTTATTGGTTCGTTGTAGACATGCAAATTATGACCTCAGTCAGAATCGAGTGAATGTTTCTCTTCCACGGACACTGCAACATACAGGTGAAGAAGTCTGTTGCAGAATAATTTTTGTTGGTCACTCTGTGTGAGGGAATGTTTTATTGGACTTGGAAAAATAAATCGTGTTTTACCTAACTGTGGATGTACTGTTGTTAGCTTACACCGTTCTTCTTACGAAGGAGGTAATTTGGTTTGTCAGGATAGAATACTCAAACACGTAGCTGACCCCCATTGATGAAGATGATATTTTAAACAAACGATATAGTAACAGAACTATTAATAAAAGCCTATGTGACCATGGTTGAGAATATTGTCGCAAAGGATACGGTCCAACATAATATATACTACAAAATACCGGTCAAATTTATCGTGAAATCCCTTTCGGTGTGTGATCCTCTTCACAGTCGAATCTAGCAGGTGTGACGTGACATTGAATTGGGTTAACATTAACTATGACACAGGGTTGCGCTGTGTATACGCAGTTTTTTCTACATATAAACCCTGCGAATAATTTGCAGCAAAAGTAAGTATGAGATGTAAAATAGTACAGTGAATACCCACAAGCTTCATTCGATATATAAACATGGACCCAAAAACGACAATACAAGGCATTATAAAGGCCGAGAATACTATTCGACGAGAGTTACTCGAACTAAAGACGAAGAGATTGTGAAATTTTTCAAGAATTTGTTAAGATCTGTAACGAATACTATGAAAAGAGTTTTCTTACCTCTGCGACATATACATCAGCAATCTCCAAAGATCAAAGATTTTTTGAAGTCACTAAGTTAACGAGATTATAATTCAGTATACCGGTGTCCAAAAGAAGATTGATGCACAAATGATTGGAAACTCAGCTGTTACTATTGAAGAAAATATTATTGTAATGGATGGTAATGAATATGTAAGAACAAAAGGATTAATTGAAATTTTATTTAAAAAAAAACGAAAAACATTTACTGCTAAGTACTTGAAAAGTTATTTTGAAATCTTATATGTATATTAAAATAGACGTGTGTTTTCCTATATTTCACTTTTCAGCCACCAATACCTAGCACAGATCGCTGGTGTTTGTGTGTGGTAGTAGTATCGAGTCACCCATTGAGCACTATGGTGGTTGCATGCCGGTAGCTATGGGGGAGTTGGAGATATGGTGGTTGAATGTGATCGACCCAGTTCACTTACATTATTTCGACTGAAGACGTGTGTGTCCCTCTATTTCAACTTGCAGCTAGAACTACCAAGTGCAGACCACTGGCGTTTGTGTGTGGTAGTAGCCTGGAGCTGTCACCGTGCACTACGGCGATTGAATGTAGGTAGCTGTGGGGATGTGGTTGATATGATGCTTTAAATAATGGACCAGATATAAAAATATACATCCGTCCCTACATTTCACTCCCCAGCCAAAACTGCCTAGCGCAGTCCACTGTTGGTTGTGTGTGGCATTAACATCAAGTCTCCCGACGTGCCCCATGCTGGTGTCATGTCGGTAGCTATGGGGGTGTGGGAGAAATGGTGGTTGAAATTGGTCGACGGAGGGCGTTTTCATATTTCGACCACAGGCATGTGTGTCGCTATATTTCACTTTGCAACCATAAATACCCTGCGCAGATTACTGGTGTTTGTGTGTGGTATTAGTCTCGAGTCTCGCTGGTGGTTGCATGTCGGTAGCTGTCAATCAAAATTCTTTACAAATACGAACGAAGTCGATGCCACTAGCTAGTATTAAATAACACAAGGGCTTATATAGTAAATTCAGTCCATCGGGTAAAGTTTTGAAAGCTGCAAACTATTTTAAATATAAAATTATAATCTCGAAACTTGACAATCAGTTTGGTCTTCTTCCCATAAAGAAACATGTGTAATTAGGCTATCCGAATGAAATCATTGAAATACTTAAGTTGCTTACAGCGTCAACATCGGTAAGACATACAACAAACACAATCCACCGAAATTTTATCAGTGATTGAAGAACTAATTATTTTGTATGATGAATCAAGTTGTCGCAGTACTCCATCGACCAGGAACAAGAAATTTCATACGACGTTATATAGTAATCAAAACACTCGATGATCTGTGGCAAGCTTATATTGTGGAAATGATCCCGTACTCTCGTAAAAACAACGGCTACAAGTAAATTCTGATGGTGATTGATACTTCTTCAAAGTCTGTACCCCTCAAAACCAAGACAGGCGGTGTGGCTGCTGGTGCTATGAAGAAAATACTAAGTGGTCTGAGTTACGAGGAAGAATATAGCTCTCCCATCCTGTTCTGACTGCAATGAACTACTCCTTCTATCATTCCTTTTGTGTGATAAGAACATAAGACAACTATTTCAGAAGCAACATTCGGATCTGGAATCTTTATTTGTGTATGTTCCAGACGTTAATGTCACTGGATGACTGGATAATTCCTCAGAAATATCGTATTCATAGCCAATGAATCTACAAAGACCCCAGAGAAGTTTCGAATTTAAAATTATCGCTTTTATTTCATTTTTACGGATGCTGAAAGATTTTATTTATTATGTCACTAAAAATAGAAAGAAATCTTACAGGCTCATAATGCAATACGAGTAAGAAAAATGTACAAAAATGAACAACAAGTGAACATTGCAGCATAAGATAATAGCCGGGCAATGAAATAAGCATGGAAAATCAACAATCCCATTATTAATCAAATATTGCATTTACTTTTTCGGGATTCGCGCTGCTTTGATCGATGTATTATTACCGACGTTTCGGCCCCAACCTGGGGATTTCGTCAGGGCTGTTTAGAAGTGCAGTATCACTTGTGACGGTTTTCACACCACTCCGTCGTTGATCTTCTCGAGCTAATTGTTTTGGTTACCGGAAGCTGTTCCGGAGATGTTGTTGCTGGAGTTTTTGTGTTGCGATTGTCCACGAGTGCACATATCAACATTTCACTTAAGCCACAGCCACCGTCTTTATTGAAATTTTTGGGTTGTTTGAAAATTTCTATCGATTCCCTTATTTTCCGTTCTAGGAAACCTTTCGGTTGTGCTATTACTTCTGTCTTCTCCCATTGAATTTTATGATCTTCTTCTATCTGATCTTCTGCTACAGCTGATTTTGTTGTTTGGCTCAGTCTTGCGTGACGACAATGTTTTTTTTTTTTAGTCTTACAGTAACCGGTCGGGAAGTTTCGCCAGCATACACCTCTCCACAATCGCAGGGTATCTTGTATACTCCACTTGCTTGCAATGGTGGTCATTGATCCTTCACTGATCTTAAAATGCCTTTTGTTCTTACTATTAAAGACCTGTTGAATATAGACTTTCATCAGAACTTTTCCAATTCTGTCAGTGACTCCTTTCATTTAAGGTAACTAAGCCTTCTTCTTTTATCTTTGTTACCTTTACTACTTCTTCGTTAATGTTCCCCTTCTTACTGCTTAACGCGCTGGCTATAATCCGACTACTAAACCCATTCTTCCGTAGGACCCCGTGGACGTGTTTCCTTTCTTCTCGTATGTGATCTTCATCTGCTACTCTTTCCGCGCTACAAAATAATGTTTTGATCAAAGCGCTTTTTTGAGCTGGTTGGTGATGTGATGCAGCACTTAAGAAGAGATCTGTGTGTGTAGATTTTCTGTAGACAGTATGTGTTGATTTTCCATCTTTTCTTTTCACCAGAACATCCAAGAAAGCCAGTTTCTAATTCCATGGTGAGCCTTATTTTCGGATGGCTGCTGTTATTATGGTAAAGAAAAACGTTTAACTCCGCTTCTCCGCGTGGCCTTATCATCTACGTATCTATAGCAGATCACGGTTTGTTTTTAGCGGTCAAAATGGCTTCACATTCAAATTTTTCCGTAAATAAATTTGATACTACCGGTGACAGGGGTTTGCCCATAGCTAGTCCTTCTAGTTATTCATAATAATTGTTATCCATGTGGAAGTAACATGATTTAAGAAGATGTGAAGGTTGATAATAATTCTTCATGGTACCAAAACTGATACATTTAGAAATATTATCAGTGAAATATTATTAGACACAACGTAAAATAGTTAGCGGATCATAAAAACAAGAAACAAAAGAGAATGCCACGTAACGAGTATATCTTTCGCAGAACGATGAAGACATCAATTCAAGAGGCAGAAGAAACTCGAACCGTTCTATAAAGTGGAAGTGCTGGAAACAGATCTGTTAGTGCACGCGGAGAGCTGAATTGCGCGTCGCTTTCTCAGAAGATGTTGTATGATGACTGTTACAATGCTTGATTTAACCATTATGGATTTTTTTTTTTTTTTTTTTTTTTTTTTTTTTTTTTTTTTTTTTTTTTTTTTTTTTTTTTTTTTTTTTTGTGCTAACTCGTGTATTATGCCATTGTCAGGCTCTGCTGCATGGGACTTGAGTTTTAACGGTCGACTGTTGGAGTCCAGTATTATGTTCGTGATCTGTTTTCCGCGTTGTGGAGCACCATACTCCTGGTGCCGGTATCGGACCCGTGGATTAAGCAGCTCTGAGTCACGGCGCCGCTAGGTGGAGAGGCGCTATTTCGAGCCGGACACGACGTGCACAACAGACGCAGATGTGCGTGTGGTCGCTACGTAGTCCTCTAGGGTTGCCAACTGCTGGGCACGAACGTTGAATAAATATTTTGTCGGTATATCCAAGATGTTAGACATCAAAGCGCAGACAAGAGAGGGTCTCTCTATATATAAAGCAGCGGAAGGATCCCATTGCCGCGCTCCGACCGATGATGTAGCACTGTGCCTGTAGGAATTAAAACTTAAACAGATCACTTGTGTATTCGCAGGACACAGCCTTCCCTTTCTTCTAGCTTAGAGCTTGTTTGTGGCTAGTTAAACAAATAGCTACAGTTCCAAAAATAAGTAGCAAAGTTTGACGTAACATTGTAATTCTGTAAAAGTTCCCATAGATTCTCATTCTCAAAACTTTGTTTCTACGCATATTCTAGATCACCAGCGATAAAAGTATTATTACTATCTTTTTTTTTTTTTTTTTTTAACTGCTTAACGTCTCTTAACAGCGAGGTCTTTAGAGACGGGAAAGGATGGGAAGGGGGGGGGGCAAGGAATGGGAAGGAATTCGGCCATGGCCCTTTGAAGGAAGCATCCTGGAATTTGCCTGGAGTGATTTGGGAAACCATGGAAAACCCAAATCTGGATGCCCGGACGGGGATTAGAACAGCCGTCCTCCCGAATGCGAGGCCAGAACGCTAACCGTTACACCAACACTCTCATATAATTACTATCGAAAATTTCGTCTGCAAGATAGCAATGGGAGTGTTCTTTTTAAAATAATCTAATCGATTAGTTTCTGCCTATTGTAAATATGTGTGTCTGTTTGGGTCATCCTTTTTTATACAGATTTTAAATGATTAACATTATTCGAAATATTGCAGAGAGATGCTCGTATTTTTTGTTTTAGTTTTACTTGCGTTTCATCTTTATCCTTCTGTTTTAAGATACACCATTTATGAAAATTCCATCGAATCTCACATTAAATTACGGTAAAATGAGAAGATAATATTAACACTAACATTGGCGTATGAGCAACACAGGCTACAGCAGTATTTAAAATTAAAATTAATTTTGTTCTTGGGTTTACACCTCGACAACATCGAGGCCATTAGAGGCGGGAAATAACTGAGGGGGAGGAACGGGAAGGAATTTGGCCACGGCCTTTTAAGGAACCATCCAGGCATTCACATGGAGTGATATTGGGAAACCATTGAAAACCCAAATTTCGTATAGCCTGTGATTATTTGTTAATGTTTCTTGATATGAGTGAGCATTATGAATTCTTGAGATATAATAACAATCAAAATAACAATTATTTCGAAAAAAATCATATTCCGCAGCGTAATTTAGTGAAGTTTTGCATGTGCCCTGCTTCTATTGCTGTTTCGAGTAGAAATTAACGTCATGATTTATAGGCAGTACCCAAATTTGAATGCGTGAGGTTACCTGCGCTACAACTTCTAACTCTGCGCTATTTCGCCAACAGTAGTTAAAGTTTTCTGGAGAAAAACATTGTACATTTAATCATTGATTATCAGTAAAAAATTCAGGGGAGCAGAAATTTCACCATGTTTGGGTTGGGTTTTAGATTATCAGTTCTCCAATAAGACAAACAGCTCCGTTTCCGGATGAATTAATAACCGCACAAAAGATTGCCTAACAAAATCCTGCTATTCAGAAAGTCAGTGTTCAGTAATCATTTACAAAGTGTATTTTCCTTGTTAACTCAGTGAAACGGCAACCCAGAATCTAGTGATGTTGTGGTACGAATACTAATCCGAAGCTCACTAGTGCCGGCGGTGACGTATTTGGTCTATTATTCTCAGTGAGGAAGTAATAAATAACTGTTATTACGTTTGTCTAAAGATTTAATTCAACCAAGCTGACATATGTAGCTTTTGAGTAACACACTAAGAACAAAGAAAAAAATAAAATCTGGAATTTCGCGACAAAATAAATTACAGTATTTAATACAGTAATTATTGTTTAATAAATACCCCAGTACAACTGTTGGATATAATTTATTTTCCGGACGCGTTTCGCATCTCGTCGTGGTATCTTCAGCGTAAGTTTTGCTGTAATATGTGGTTGGTTATTGACTCTGAATATAATGATTTTTACCTTTAACGAAATTATTCTTACATAGGAAGCACAATATTACTTATATTTATATATCACTTTTGGATTACCATGCAGGACGTTTGCAACTTACATTTACATTTGCGTTTTGAGGTGAGGTCGTTGGTCGCCTGTGACCTCAACCAGCTTGTTGTTTACACTATTGCTCTTGGTTTTACAATTTTGGTATAGTTTTACTCTTATGACTCGACTAGAAATCAGTTTTGAAGCATAATGTCGGAAATGTCGTGAGTGGCGAGTTTGAATTTTGTAATTGAATTTGAACATGGTTTGGTTGGTTAAGTGTACATGGTCATTAAGCACGTGTTTTCCTGATACTATTGCTTTTTGAATTTGATAATTTTCTTGCAGAGTTAAATTTTGTGTTGTGTGTTGTTAGGATTTTCATGTCTATATTTATGTTTTTGGGGAAATGATTATTGTCTAAGAGATGTTCGGCGAAAGTTAAATGATTGCTGTATTTTAATACTCGCATGTTTTTCTTATATCTTGTCTGGAATTGTCTCCTTGTTTGGCCGATGTAAACTGCAACACAGTACTGACATGTAAGTTGGCATATGCCATAGTTATGCAATTTGTTTGTGTTTGATTGTGTTCTGATTTGTTTTTGTATTGAGTTGTCTGTTTTGAGAGCAATGTTTTTTCCTTGTTTTTTGAATATATTTGTTACCCTGTGTGTGTGCTTGTTTGAATATCTCATAGTATACTACTTCTTTGCATTGTGTTCCAACGTGGAACACACACACAAAAATTCAATTACAAAATTCAAACTCGCCGCTCACGGCATTACTTGCAGAGCACCGCCGGGAAAGTAGCAGAACAGAAAAGTTTGACAATGTGGTGCATCGAAAACTATGCTTCAAAATTGATTTCTGGTGGATTTTTTTTTTTTATTGCTTTACACCTCGCCAACGGCTAAGGTCATTAGAGGCGGGATGGGACTCGGGGCAAGGAACGGGAAGAAATTCGGCCATGGCCTTTTTGAAGGGAGCTTCCAGGCATTTCCCTCGAGTGATTTGGGGAAACCATGGAAAACCCAAGTCTGGATGCCCGGACGGGGATTCGAACCCGTGTCCTCCCGAATGCGAGGCCATAACGTTAACCGCTCACCCACCACGCTCGGTTTCTGGTCGAGTCATAAGAGTAAAACTATACCTAAATTGTAAAACCAGGAGCAATAGTGTAAACAACAAGCTGGTTGAGGTCACAGGCGACCAACGACCACACCTCAAAACGCAAAAATAAATGTAAGTTGCAATATAAAGCCTATCTTAGTATATAAACAAAACGTCCTGCATGGTAATCCAAAACTGATAAATACTTATAAGTAATATTATGCTTCCTATGTAAGAATAATTTCGTTAAAGGTAAAAATCATTATATTCAAAGTCAATAACCAGCCACATATTACAGCAAAACTGTACGCTGAAGATACCTAACGCATCCGGAAAATAAATAATATCCAACAGTTGTACTGGGGTATTTATTAAACAATAATTATTAGTTTAACAAGCAACTGTAGAAGAAATGTCCCACAATAATCAAAGTATCATCATATCATATATATTATTTCTATAAGGTATTTTTTTGTCACAAGCCTGTATCTTCCTTCATACTTAACCGAAATCAATAAATGAGGTGTCATTTTAAAGCTTATGGTCTCCATTTTTGTCAAATCATATTTTAAGAAAGAAAGTTTTCGTAATTCGACCCTTAAAAGGCAAAAATGTCAATATGTCAAAAATGTTGTTTTCTGTGTTACGAGTCTTTTATCTCCCTGGATACCTATCTGAATTCGTTTAATGAAGTATCATTTTAAAGATTAAGATCTTCGCTTTAGTGACGTCATAAATTAAGGCAGAAATTTTTCGGAATTTGACCCTTAAAGGGGAAAAGTATCAATAGTTTTACAATGCGTTTTTGTGTCACGAGCGATTTATCTCTCTTAATATCTACCCGATATAGATAAATGAGATATCATATTAAAGACTAAGGTTTCCTCCGTGGTAACATTATATTTTAAGACAGGAATTTTTCGTAATTCGACAGTTATAGGGCAAAAATGTCAATTTTTCTAAAATGCGTGTTTTGCATCCCCAGCCATTTATCTCCCTGGATATCTAACCAAAATCGATAAATGAAATATGATTATGAGTAGTAATGTCTCAACTTTGTGACATCATATTTTAAGAAAGAATGTTTTTGGAATTCAACCCTTAAAGGGAAAAAGTAAAAACATTTCTATAGCACATTTTTGTGTCACGAGTTATTTATCTCCCTTGATATCTAACCGATATAGATAAATGACATATCATATTAAAGACTAGGGTCTCCGCCGTGGTAACATTATATTTTAAGAAAGGAATTTTTCGTAATTCGAACCTTAAAGGGCAAAAATGTCAATTTTTCTAAAATGGGTTTTTTGTATCACGAGCCATTTATCTTCCATGAAAATTAAACAAAATTAATAAACGAGGTATATTGAGGTCTTAGTAATGTCTCCGGTTCCGTTACCACATTTTAAGACAGAAATTTTTAAAAATTCTAACCTTAGAGGACAAAACTATTAATATTTTTACAACGCATAATTCTGTCACTAGCTATTTATTTCCCTTGATACCTAAACGAAATCAATAAATGAGGTATCGATTTAAACATTAATTTATTCCCTATGATTACATCATATTTTAAGAAAAAACTTTCTCCAAATTCAACCCCTAAGGGGCAAAAATATCATCAAATCTCAAAACTTTTTTTTTTTTTTTTTTTTTTTTTTTTTTTTTTTTTTTTTTTTTTACCTCGCTTCATAACTAATAGAAATCGATAAATGAGCTATCATTTTAAAGACCAAGGTCGCTGCTTTGGTCACACCATATCTTATACAAGGAATTTTTTGGAATTCGACCTTTAAAGGGCAAAAGTATCAATATTATTTATACAACGCGTTTTTTTTTATTACAAGCCATTTATCTTTTTCGATAGCTAGGCGAAATCGATAAATGACATATCGTTTTAAAAATTAAGATATCCAGCTTGGTAAAATCATAAATTAAGAATGAATTTTTCGGAATTTGGTGCTTAAGTGTTAGCGTGTATAAGACTGTTCAGAGCCAAGTCCCTAGATTGCAGCAGCGGATATCACAGAGATGTCAATAGCCTTTTTTTTAATTCAATAAGTAGCTTTTCGGATATTTTTTTTCTGTTACGGAAACCCTGTCGTTTTGCTACACAATTCCAATGTAAACATTTTATTCGCACAGCAACAAATATTTCAGAGATGTTGATATGTTGTGTGCATTTTGTTCAGGTTGGTTTTATTCTGTTAAAGTCAGTGACAGTTTGTCATAAATACAGAGTGTTTTAAATTTTCCTGTTTCGTAATATGTTGCGAGTATTTTGATGCGTACCTATTACACTAAAATAAAATATTTGCTATAAAAGTACCGGTACACTTTTCATTATATTACAAGCATTCAACCTCACTATTAATCACATTTTACTCGCGAAATTTTCGCCCGGGTCGTCTAGTATAATACATATTACAAAACCATAATAAGTAGCAATAATAATTCATGACATATAGGCGCAATATAATTGGAAGGCGCCGTTGAAGTAAGTAAAATTAGAATTCCTTGTTGTATTAACAACTAAATCATTAACTTCCCTTTACCACTCTACTGTTCTTCCTTTTCATTAACGATCTCCCACGTGTTTTAACTGATACTGAAAGTATTATGCATATTGCAGATGGTACCAGCATATCATTCAACCACCCATCAGTAGAAAGTCTTGAAAACACAGCAAATGATGCAATAGAATAATCAACAGTTGGTTCAGTGCATATAAATTAGTACATTAAGTGTGATCTTCATTGCGAAATTTAACTAGGAGCGTTAATTTTTCAGGGAACTTTCAAAATTAATATTGGGTATGGCATCGAGGATTGAAGTGTTGACAAAGCCATGGAAGTGACTATCTGATCATACAATTTTTATAATAAAAATTATAGCAAATTTTAAAACTACGAGATTTGTAGTTACATTTATTTATTAAGTCAAATGATATATTTGCAGACTGAATAGGATTAAAAGAAAATTGGGTTTACAATCTGATTTCTTTTTATCTTCAACTTGGACACCAAAGTCACCCCTGCTGGGGGGCAAGTGCGGCCGAAGAGCCCACGGCATCCACTCCCACCCACCCTCTTTTGTTCTCGGGCTCTCGCAGCATTGCGCGCGTAGCTGCCTTTCCGATTGGCTCCCACTCAAAAAATAATAAGTACAACTTTTTGTAACAATAATAAATACCATCACTCGCGCAATCCCCATTTTGGCAATTATGGAACTTTTTCCTTTTTCCCATCGGCGCTTTAACACGGAACGCTGTTTGAATCTCCATCCAGGCATCCAGATCTAGGTTTTCCACGGTTTCCCCAAATCAAAAGGCCATGGCCGAATTCCTTCCCGATCCTTGTCCCAGTCCCACCCTGCCTCTAATGCCCTCTACGTCGACGAGATCCAAAGCCATAATTAAAAAAAAAAAAAAACAACAGGGGACGCCCGTCGGTATAAGTAACTTTCTAACTTGCTTATGTACTACGCCCCTCAGGTGAGCGCAGGTATGTCAGCCGCTAGCCATTGCTTTTGCAAACGGCCGTAACCTTGCTTTAAGACACACGGCGTTAAATTACGGGGTTAATAAAGAGGAAGTGGTCGACGGTTCGGTGAAAAATAAATAATATCTTTAAAGGACGAAAAAAATGGAAACTGCTAGAGAACAGTAAGTAACAGAAGTAGTATTAATAAGGATAAATTAAGAGCATTGCTTTTAGCATATTGGGAGCGAGAAGTGATGTAATAGATAAGGAAAAGCTATAGTTAAAGACAATTTAGAAGCTAAGCTCATACGGCAGCCATGAAGGGGTTGGCGGGGTGACGCCGTGACGTCAACCGCCAAACCGAAGCGGCAGTCGGTCAATCTTGGGAAATAAAATCTCGTACTTGTTAGGGGAGGAAGAGGTTTAGCTCTTTGGATTTTATGTAGAAGTGCCCATGAGTCAGAGGCGCTATGTTAAGCAACCTCAGGTTTGTTTGTTGAGGGTGGCAGCTCCGTCTTGAGCCCTATCTTTGGTGCTGTCTTAGTAATCCCGCTGGACGTGATCTCTCTCTCAGTGTGCGGACTCAGTTTGTTCAGGTCATTCTCAGCGTGGATGGTCAGCAGCGAAGCTGCGCCAAGAAGAAAACCTTGTCACGCTTCAAGTAAGTTGAGTTGTAATATCTCTCTCTCCCCACCGTCTCATATATCGGCAGAGCTTAAATTAATGTGAATTTTTGTGAAGACTATTTGTAAAGTTGATAAAAGGACAAGATAGTTAAACTTATTTGGACACGAAGAATGATAAGTTTATGAATATTCAAAATTAGTAATTGAAGTTCTCGTGTTTAAAATAATAACTGATTTTATTGTAGTTCTTCCCAGTCACATCCGCTTGTTTCTTGTGTGTGCATGGTTCTCAGGAGCCATCTTTGGTGTAAGAAGTCTGAGTAATACTTACGAGGCACCCAAAGGAATAAACGGGTCATAAAAGGTATTAAAGTTAACAATGAAATAAGATGAGCGATTAATGTGGCGACCGTGACACGTGACTCGGCTAGATCCTAAAATTATTTCAAGTAACGAACAAGACGGAACAAAAATTCTTATATGTGCAACGAGAAAACTACTGGACATTAATATCTGGATCACCATCTTGATAGTCAAAATAATACAGTCAATCACAGGAGAGAGAGAGAGAAAGAGATGGCAGGTTCAAAAAGTAAGCAAAAAGTGGACAGCAAATATTGCCGGACATCAGTAATAACGAAGAGCAGTGTATGATGGGAAATGTTTCAGATGTCGGCAGGGTACCCGAGGGCAGGCAACCTGGCGACAAGAAGACAATAGCAGCCTTCCTGGAAAAGGAGAGAGTGGACAAGAGGGCTGGGCTCGGCAGACGGCGCCACGGTGGCAGCACGTGCACAGATGACGTCACCTTGGACGAGGAAAATCAACACACCAAAGCCAGTAATGGCGCACAGCATGACCGAAATTGCAGAAATATCTTCGGTAGGCCTACGATGACTATCTTGAGCAATGGCATCGGTTGAAGCATTGTAGAATAAAGGGAACAATTAGTGGGTAAATTTTTTAATATGTTAGAACACAGATTTTATTTGTTTGAGAATGAAATTAGTGGAATGGTTTCAGGAAGGTTAAATAATAAGTTTCGTATATTAGATGAACTAGCTCAAAAGCTCTGAAACTCATATAAAAATTTTTAATGAAAAATTGTATGAAAAAGAAACAGTTATTGAAGAATTAAAGGGGGATGTAGAGGATTGTGAATCAATTATTGCATGCCTTGAGAAAAGATTGACTGAAAGGGATAACACGGAATTTTTAAATTGTTTACATGGGAATAATACCAATTTAACTATATAAGTGAATGAAATAGACAGATCGGAGAGATACAAAGAATTTCTGGAATAGAAAGTGAAAATAATTTAAGATAAAAAAATTAGATGACTGCATGCCAAAACCAGTTAGTCCTTCCACCTGACTATCAAATCCCATGGGAACGCTTTATTGGTAAAGATACTCTCATACACCTGATGGTATTTTGCTATAATTTTCACCAGTTATTTGATTTGCACTCTGTGCTAGAATAATGAAAATTATTCTGGTTGGGTAAACATCTAATGGGAGAAGGAAGGCTATGTTACGATGCTTTGTTCCCGTCTTACTACTCGGTGAGAAAAGCATTCCTTCATCAATATTGGTCCTTGACTTCCGAAAGACGTAAAATGTTACTGTCCCAGATTTCAAGTGAAAGATAGCACCTTGAAAGCATTTTTCTTGAAAGAAATATCCTATGTGCAGTAACTAGAATCCCCTATGGATAACCCTGAGGTTATTTCAGCTGTTTTGCAGCTTGGAGACAATTAATCACAACTGATGTACAGACAATTCCCGACGCACTTTGTGTCCTCACAGAACTTCATAACTAAGAAGAAAGAAACAATTCGCGGTATGATGATAGCTGCGAAAAAAAAAAAAAAAAAATCTTCAGCCCCCGCGTCAAACTGACAATCAGTCAATAAGAAATGTAAATATGTGGAAGCCACCACTCAACGAGAGTAAACGCCTCGTTGGAAGCATCAAACATAGACGAGTTAACAGGGCTTCCTCACCCTCCCCGCCCTCCACATTAATGTTTGGAGTCATAAAGGTATTAAAGTTAATACATTAAAAGACAAAGAAGATGAGCAAATAAAGAGCTTACAACGGACAATGTCTATTCCCTCTGTCGCCACTACACACAAAATATGTTAACAGGCAAGGTGCTCCCTGTACCTGATAATACATTATACAATAGAAAAGTCGTAATACAGAAATGACATCTGCAACAAAATAAATCAATAAACAAATCAAACTGAATATATTCAGCAACTTCTTAAAAAATAGAATAGTAATCAGAATGGCTTATATAGAAACAAGGAAGCTGGTATATTTTGCATATTTTCAGTCACTGCTCACATCTGACATCTCCTTCTACTGAAACTCTTCACGAGCAAAGAACTTATCTCAGTCATAAAAAGAGTAATGATTGTTAGTGAAATAATCTCACGGACATCGTGTAAAAATTTGTTTAAAAATCTAGGTGCCAGTACATCTTTTTTCAATGTGCTACCATTGTAAATAAATTGTAGTATACGAAAACGGTTTAAAATCCAGACTGCAAGTGTTTGTGCATCACAACCTATTTCACTCTGTGAAAGATTTTTCTTCTTTGAATTTGGTAACTAAAGATGAATGAGAAAATAATATTTTCGGTGGCATTGAAGGAAAATGTGTCAATGTTACAACAAGTGATATGCGGTATGGAACCGCAAATGTAGCATTTAGAGAAGAGGAAACGTGGGAAATAAATGAGGCTGTCCCATGGTTTTGTTCACTTTGTCATAGGGATGAAACGATGAGGGAGATGGGTGACAGACTTGCGTGAAACCGTCAGGGTTCTTGAGGATCGTCTAGTGGAGGCTCAGCCTGAGGAGGCGTCGCCTGTGGTGGCTCCGCCTCTGGAGGCTCAGCCTGTGGATGCTCAGCCTGTGGATGCTCAGCCTGCGGTGGTACAGCCTTTGTGTGCTGAGCTTGTCAGGACTCACGATATAGAGGAAGAAAGTAGAGACAGTGGGTTGGAGGAAGTTCAGAAGTATGGTTGGGAGCTGGTAAAAGGTCGTAAGAAAAATACAGTTAATAAGATGAAGAAGCCAGACACTTTACAAATTGTGGATAAAAATAGGTTTGACCTGTTGCCAAAATCTGGAGGAGAAGAGAATCGGTAAGAAGAAGCAGGCCTTTAGGAATAAGGCCGTGCAAGACAAGGCTAGGTAGTAGCCATGAAGAGAGGTTTAGTTATCAGATCACAAGTTTTTTCAATCCTAGTGCAACATTCGGTCAGGTAATAGAGGATATAGGTTCACTTTGTATGAGTTTCCTAAGAACGATGGAGTAGTGATAGTAGGAGGTGTGGAGAATAGTATTAATAGAAATGTAAGCTATAGTATAGAGCGTGATGGTGGTGAAGGAGGCGAAGATACCAGGGTGGAACTCTTGCAGGTACTAAGTCGCCATGCCCAGCCACAATTGAACTATGCTGTGAGGCGGTAAATGTGGAAACTGAAGTGCTTCTTAGAAGGCGCATTAGTTCCGTCTGAGGGGTTCTGCCTGTGAATCCCACTGGTTGGTGGGGTTTCGCTAGACATAGTCTACATCTAAATAGAAGGGAGTACTTTCTATGTTGTTAGCTAAAGTAATAAGGGAGCCCATTTCCAGTGATGATGGGGACAGGACTGTGCCTTTTTTTTAGGATAGAGGCAGCTGGTGAATGGATGGAAATACATGATCAAAATGATACTGATTGCAGATCCACGATGGGAAAAATCACAGATGTTAAAGAAATAGATTAAGTTGCTGAAACAATAACTGACTGGGGTAAAACTGGGAAAGAGGAGATAAATGCTGAAAATATAAAGCCGTAATAAGTGTGTTAATGGTAAACTGTAGAAGTATAATGAACACAGTAATCGAATTTGCAAACTTAATAGAGGTACACGAACCACAAGTAATGATTGAGGTAGAAAGTTGATTAAAAGAAGAAGTACTAGACAATGAGGTTTTTCCCGAAGGTTACAAAGTGTACCGCAGAGACAGAGGAGCAATTAGTGGAGGAATTTTCATACTGGTTAGCAAAGACTATTACAGTTCCACTGGTGTTTATAGAATATGACCATGAGTTACTGGGGTAGATTTGTTGGGCAATAAAAAAGAACAAAATTATGGTGTTGGCTGCTTACCGCAGCGGAAGAATGACAGATGAAGAAGAGGCTCTTGGGAAGACATCATACTCGGTTTTCAGAGATGAAAATAGAATGGTCATTATTGGTGGGGATTTAAGTTTACCAGGTATAAACTGGGTACGAAATAAGATTAATAACACAACGGAACTGAGATTTACAAATTGTTTAGTCTGCCAGTAAAGGCCCCTGCCAGGCAGACCTCACACACAACGCGCCTGCACGCCGGGACACATATACGACTCCAAACAGGCGCAGAGGCATCAAAACAAACCAGGAAAATAAATAGAATCATCTAGAGGCTAAGTGGGACCTTTTCTTACAGAGGTCGCCGTACTACCACACAACTGTATTCCTGCGCCAGGCCGCCTATATAAGCGTAGCCGGCAGCTCCACCGACAGTTCCGGCCTAACCGCGGAACCAGCGTCAACTACAGAAGACCACCGGAAGTTCGCGAGAAGTAGAAGCCGTCTCTCTCTACCCCGGATCAGGACCAGGCTAAATTTCTCGACGGTCATCCGATAACTGTAACCACATTGTTTATTGTTTACCAGTTGTTTTGTGTACATAGTAATAAACCTCAAGAAACCATTAAGTGTAGTTCACTTCACAAATACCCTAATAAGGGAACGAATTGTTTCATAAGTCGTAGAGTAGAACACTGGAGGACAAAATATTTTGGATATATTCCTAATAAAACCCGTTGATAACCTTGTGGGGTGTCAAGTAACCAAAGGAATAAGTGATGATGAAGCAATTATGATGGATATTATAGGATTCAGAAAAGCAGCAGCCAAAATTGAAGGGTGAAATAGATACAACGCACAAATTTCGAATTTGAAGAAATATTTCAGAGAACGTTTCAGCAAATGGAAGGAAGGCACAAGTACAGTAGAGTCAAGGTGGAAAAAGTTCAAAGAGATAATAAGAAAGGGGGAAGAAAAATTTATTCCAAAACAGAAAATATAGAGAAGTACAGATCCTGTATTCCACAATAGGGAGGTGAGGACGTTAAAGAGGTTGGTAAGAAGAAAACATAACGGAGTTAAGAGACTGCAGGGTAGTAGGGAATATTTAAAGCAACTAAACAAGGGATTAACAATAGCTAAGAAGGTGGCTAAAGATGGGTTTATGAAGAGTATTGTCAGTACAGGGGGACCACTTGTCGCGTGGGTGTGATAGGCCGAGCGGAAACTTTTTAATTTCACATTTAATACGACAGAGTGGAGAGAGGAAAGCTGTGGTTGTTCGCCTTGGGCACCCGCCTACCTCTTAGAGCAGTGGTCGGCAACCTTTTAGCAGGCATGGGCCACAAGGTGGCAAAAAAAAGTAAAGGCGAGGCCGCACATACACAGTAAAAATGCTAAAACTCAGTTTTAAAATTTTATTAATACAAATGAGGATACAAATGATGAAAAGTTACAAAATTTATCATACATACTAAATTCAGTGTGACGTTTGAGGTTGTATTTGGCTATTTTTTGTATGTGAGCTTTCATGTTACAAGTTGAAATACGTAATATATCTCTCAAATGCTCATCTGTGAGACGAGAAGCGTATTTATTTTTTAGATAATTGATGATTGAATAAGTTTGTTCGCTTAAATAAGTGCTTCCGAAAATTGAAATAAACTGCTGAGCAAACTTTTTCAATTCGACAAAATCAGACGGCAAGCTACCATAAAATTTGACCAAATCATTCACCTCGTAAAAGGCGTTTTTTAGACTCTCATTGGGTTGAAGTTCAATCACATTCATTTTTAAATTACTGGGTACATTCTCAACGTCGCATGAAAAAGAGCTATCAAAAATTTTCAGTTTGTTCGAAACCTTCTCGAAATCACCAAATCAGTCACTGAATTGACCTTGTAACTCCATTAAAATGTCTTTCATTTTCTCACTATCCCAATTAAAATCAATGCCAGCTTCCTCGACAGCCTTTAGACAATTCGGGAAGTGATCATCAATATGTTTTATGAAGAGCCGGTTTTCAGTTTGGAACGCCTTTACGTCTATATGCATATCAGATACAATTTTGTTTTTACCTTGAAGCTTGACATTCAGCGTACTTAATTCACGAGTTAAATCTGTCAAAAATCCAAGATCTATTAACCATTGAGGGTCTGTTAGCTCTGGAAAAGATTTACCTTTCCGATTCATAAAAGTGTTGATTTCTTTTCTGAGATCGAAAAATCTTTTCAGTACTGCACCTCTACTTATCCATCTTACTTCTGAATAACAAAGGACATCTTGATGATCTGCTTCCATTTCGGATAGAAACTCTCAGAATTGACGATGTGTCAACCCATTATTTCTGATATAGTTTACAGTGAATATCACGATGTCCATTAATTTTCTCCATTATACGACTTTGGAAAATAACACTTCTTGGTAGATAATGCAATGAAAAAATAACGGGATTTCACATCATATCTCTGTCATTTTTGTTTTAATTCTACCCACCAGGAAACTTGTTTTGCCCACTCATGTTTCTATCACCGTCAGTTGTTAGACTTATCAATTTTTCCCATGCCAATTGCATTGCCTGTTCTAAGAGACAAAACAAATCTTCCCCCGTAGTCGTTCCCTTCAATCTACATAACTGTAAAAGTTCCTCACACACGTTGAAGTACTTATCAATTCCACTAACAAATATTAGAAGCTGGGCAGTATCTGACACATTATTACTTTCATCGGTAGCTAAGGAGAACCATTCAAATTGTTGTGCTTTTTCCCGAAGTTTATCGCATAAATTAGTGCCCAAATCTTCAGTGCTCCGGGTACAAGTTCGGGCAGATAAACTTATATTTTCAATTTTTTAATTTTTTTATTTATTTATTTTTATTTATTTTTTATCTGGGCATACCTCTTCAGCCATAGATTAGGCACATTGTTTTATTAATTCGCTGTCGGTAAACGGTCGCCCAGATTTGGCAAGTATTTCCGCCACCCTTAAACTCGCACGTATATTTGACTCATTACTTTGAATTTGCACCTTAGAAACACTTTGTTGGTTCTTGGATGAAGATTTGAGTGAGTTGATTTTTTTTTCCGGGAATCACCAACTAGGCTTGAAAATTTTGGTTTATGCTCGGTATCATAGTGACGTTTGACGTTATATTCTTTTTGTATAGCGAGGTTTTTTTGGCATATTAAGCATAGCGGCTTTCCTTTTTACAATTAATAAAAATGTGCAAATCTGTCTATGCATCGTTAAACACTCTATTTTCTTCAACTAACTTCGTCTTTTTTGTAGCAATCAGTAAAACTTATAACCAACAACGTCAAATACACACTGTAAGAATAAAAGCCGTGTTGAAAACATGTCACTTAATTTTGCTATGTAATTGTATGAACTATCAATATCTCACACTTACCGAAGTGTAAACAAAATTGTAGGTACTCGTAGGTCACAGAACAATAACTAAATCGTAGGTACAGGGCCGCGGCGGTGTGCACACATGAAAAAACTAATAACTTGTTTCACTCAATGACACAACTAGCGCGGACGGACGGCGGGCGAGCGAGAGAAGATTATTGTCAACGCTGACCTATTGATTCAATCATAGGAGAGAGTGGGGGAATCGTTCCCGCTCGCACTTGTCCTGCTCTGATCGCGTAGTTCATTCGCTGCTGTGTCAGATCGCGTTCCCTCTTTTATGCATTTGTGACGGGACGTCATTTATTATAATATTTTAATACAGAAATCATGTAAGTTTTCGAAGTTTCAATGCAGCCAGACGTCGAGTAAGCACGTCCTGTTGTTTGACTTTCTGCCGATCGACAGTTCGGATTACAAGCTACACGTGCAGTGCTGAGCATGCAAGCCAACACTTTTCCAGCAAGCTAGAATAAATTGATCACTCTCACTCCTTGACTGACGATCTACAAGATAACATCTAGGCCTCGGAGATAGATATTCGCTGCACCAACCTCACCATTCTCTGTTAGTTGTGATCTGTAGGGCTAAGTTTCATCCCTAGGGTCAGTATTGCGGGTTACGGGATACCTCTTAATTTGTACAACATCGACTGTAGTTGATTTATGGTCCAGTGCAATTAAATGGGGTTTCCAGAGACATTGTTTTATTTCAAGTAGCTCGTAGCTGCCCGCTCCCTCTCCTATTTACAAGTTATCCCCGATGCTCATGTTTATTTGCTAGCGCAAGAGAAGAAGAGGATAGGCTCAAGAGAGAAGAAGTCAAGAGCAGAAGATACGAAGAAAGTCGGCGCAAGTCATAGGGTATCGTAGGTTAACCATTTAGAACCCACGTGTCAGTCATCCTGGCACACTCTTTCAATAGGCATAGCACGATCCTAGATAAATACATATAGGGTCAGCCACACTGGTGTCAGAAGCTTTATTTGTATTTGATTAGGAGTAGGGAACAGCTCGCAGGGTTTGGTTGAGGTTGGTGTATCAGCAACAGCGAAATTTGGCAGTCAGTCTCTGCAGTCAGAGGGACCTGAGTTCGAGACCCGAAGAAGAACAGCGGGGCGCTCCGAGATCTTCGCGGAGGCAGCCAGGCAGGCGGTAGCAGCTACGGGCTTCGCAGCGCTGGGCAGGCGGCAACAGTGGTGGACGACTCCGGGCGACTCAGCATTCCGGGCGCTGATAGCAGACTCAGTCCAGTGCGGCTTCACGGCGACTAGGCGTGTTCATCACAGCACTCCACATACATAATTAAAATAAGGTAAGTCTGCAACCATCAACTATGGCTGTTAATTTAGACGGGAAAGAAGTTAGTTTGCAAGATGCGGTGAATATTCTCAGTCAAAAATTGGCGAAAGTAACCTCTCAAAAAACAACTACTAGTAAGGAAGCAAGTTCTGCAAATGCCATTATTCAGTGTCCATTATTGCTTGACCAAATTTCTTTTGGGGGTAGTGCTAAGGAAGATGTTGAATTGTTTTTCCATAATTCGAAAATTTGACTTTCTTTGCCGATTTTTCCAGTGAACAAAAATTGAAATTGGTGAAAACTCGTCTAACGGACGAAGCGTTTAGATCACAGTTTATGATTCAAGCTGTAAAGCGTGTTTGACGTATGAATCATTTAAACAAGAATTAATTCAGAGGTTTCAGAAAAAAAATACTGCTAGATTTACAGGGAAAAGTTATGCAATTTGCGTAGATTTCCAAATGAGGATGTGGAAATATTCGCAGATCGTATAAAGGAAATAAACAGTCATACAGTCACGTTAACTGATAAGGCTGATTATAATCTTGCATTGTTATGGGAATCGGATCAAAGAGAGTTGGACTGCTATTTAAATGGATCAGTGGATGAAATTGGGGAATATGTCACACTGCAAAAACCGAAAACAATGCGGGAGGCCATGACTACGCGATACATTT
>JARYHS010011408.1:302793020-302874674 GCA_031002005.1 Vandiemenella viatica | reverse complement strand
TGTGTGTTGCCGAGTGTGATCGCTCGTTCGCTGAACATTCCTGTGTTGCTGGACACGGTAGTGCAGGGGCTAGAGGGCTGCCGGTTCGAGTCTGACTGAGGACACAGGTGGTTTTAATTAATTATTCTGTTCGCCTTGAGTCTTCCACACGCTACACCGAATTAAAGTGGTAAATATTTATACTTGAGCAGAAAACATATATAAAACATTGTGGCTGGCTGGACGGCCCGAACAGCCGAACGCTATTTGTAACAAGAAAACTTCGTCTCTTCGAGTACGATTGTTCCAAAGCTTCACTCGGCAACAGGGCATATTGCTCCGTGTTTACCTTTTTTATATAAAATCAATGAAATAGTTCAAAACGTAGAACAGAATAACTGATCAACAGACAACACTCTAAATTTCATTATCAAAATACATTTACACCAAGAGTTTTGGGATGTCACGAACACTGATTAAAAAATAAAGACGATCGGAGCTACGTATACCTTAACGTATCCTTTTAGTCCTTCCGTCATTGCTTTGCACTCCTCTGTTACAATATGAGAGATGGATGATGATATTCTGAATAAATACATCAAAGTTTTGTATATGTTGCCAGTAACTATAAATTGTAGAGTGATAGCCAATCTGACATTGTTTACCTTGTGACGGCATCAGTGATTTTTTTTTTTTTAATTACACAAAACAAATACTTTTTTTATTATTTTATGCCTCATCGACGTCGAGGTATTCGACCATGGCCATTCGTAGGAAGCATACCGGCATTTGACTGGAGTGATTTGGGGAAACCATGGAAAACGCAAATTTGGATGCCCGGACGGGGATTCGAACCGGCGTCCTCCAGAATGCGAGGCCAGAACGTTAACCGCTCACCCGCCTCGCTCGGGTGCAAATCTTTGAAACCAGTTTTCAATTTCTTGTAAATATTTCGCGTGGTAATAAAAAGTTTATATTAATAACAGCTTCCACGCTTCTTAATTGGAAGATCATATGTTTTAAACATTTCCTTTTTCATTTACAGATGCATAATTCTTTTTCATATCACCTCCAGAAAACAAAAACGAACAACTGAATTCTTATTCTCATAATAATGTTATTACAAAGACATTATTATATATTAAACATTAGCGATTGTAGTATAGTCTACTGTACTTACCACCTCTGTGTGATAATCACCGATTGTTATTAAAAATACATAAAATTTATTACATTTTTGTATTTTTAGCAATATTTGGCGTTATAGATCTTTTCACCATAAAAAAAAGGACCAAAAAAATGTCCACAGCGACGCCACATATGTCCACATATAAATATTTTTTTTGGGCTTTATAATCCATACTTAAACACAGGAAGCATTGAAATCAGTTTCAGTTCAGTTTAAAAACAATTTCTTATTAGTATTCATTCTCATTCCTTTAATCTTTCTGCTTGAAGCAGAAAAGAATAATTGTATTTATCACAAAGTTTCTAAACAATTATGTTTCACATCATCAGTTTATCCTTCGCCGTATAAAACCTTAAGTCTGCCACATTGCGAAGGCCCAAAGCTTTATTAGATCGCGGTTAAAAAAGTAAGAGAAACGGGTTCATTTTTTAACAAAAAGAGACTGTCGGTTAACCGTATTCTCACAGAGGAGAAAATTGACGATATCGCTTTTCGACTAGAACAGTCACCCAAAAAATCATTAAGTCAGTTAGGGCAGCAGGCAGGCGTATCTAAGACGTCAGCTTGGAAAGTAACAAAGCTAGTTCACTTATAGCCGTACAAAACAATTGTGGTGCATAAAATTACAGAAATAGACCAGGGGCCTAGGATTAGATTTTGCAACTGATACCTGCAGGGTGTCCACGATGGCACTGTTGATCCGCAACTGACGTTTTTCTCTGATGAGGCCTGGTTTCATCTGAGTGGTTATGTTAACGCTCAAAACAGTCGACACTGGAGTTCAGAAAAACCAAATACTCTACTCCAACTGCCATTGCATGACTTAAAAGTGGGTGTTTGGTGTGCGATTAGTGCTTCGAGAATCATAGGTCCAATTTTCTTCCGTGAAACTCTTACTTCCGCAAGATATATCGAAAATATTGTGAAACCGTTTTTCGAGAAACTTACTGAAGAAGAAAAATTGTACGGCTATTTTCAACAGGATGGGGCGACAGCTCACACCGCTAGAAATTCGCTTGCTGCACTTGACGAAGTGTTTTATGATCGTGTAATCAGCCGTGGGTTGTGGCCCGCCAGATCACCGGATTTAAACCCTTGTGACTTCTACCTTTGGGGTAAACTTAAGGGTAAGGTGTACGAAGGAAATCCTCACACATTGGAAGAACTTGAGGAAAAAATCTATCAAGTAATAATGTCCATTGACAAAGGTGAAATCCAGCGTGTGTCTCGAAATATGTTCAGAAGATGTGAAATGTGCATTACACAAGAGGGTCAACACTTCCAGCATCTTTTATAAGGTAAGCTAATGAATTACGACACATTTAAATGCTTAGCACATACAAGTTTATGAAGCGTAATTATTGTGAAATAGTCCGCGGCCGACGGTCGAACAATGCCGGAAGCTGATCGCTCGCTCGCCGGGAGCAGTTTCTTCCTTGTAGCGCTAACAGTGGGTTGCGTTTCCCGGCGAACGCCCTGTACTAGCCAATAAGCGTTGGGGTAAGGTTTGCCAGCAACCCTAAATGGCCCATGGTAAACTTTTTAATCTCCGAGTTCAATTGCATGATTTTATATGCGTTCAGACCAACACAAGATCTTCCAAATAGTGCTCTGTCAGGATATGCCCATTTACTACGTCTTTTTTTTTTTTTTTATCCAAAACTTCCTTTTTTATGTTTTTATCTCTATTCTCACATTCTCTGGAATTCAATGCAAATTAAACGAAAACCTTGGTTGTGATACATTACCACTTCCTCATTTTCATTATTAAACCCTTAATCAATCCTAACATTACCACTAAATGACTTTCCTTCGTTGTCACCACATAGCAACTCTTCTCTTTTTTTTTTTTTTTTGTATATACTGGTGAACTGTAATTTTCTTCTTATCTTCTTTATGAATACCTGGTGCTTCATTGTTCTATCTCATATCATCTGTATACACGAGGTTCGTGTGTCTCCCCCCCCCCCCCACACACACACACAAAAACTGGGGTTGCTAAAACTCAAAACTTTTATTATGTCTTTCTTTTCTTTCAACTTTTCCAGTTCCTTTCCATTTCTTGTTCGCTTCTCTTGAGCATCAATCTCTCATTTCCTGAGTGTCGATTTTCTTCTCCGCTTTTCCTATAACTTCTCTCACCAAAACGGTTCACATTTGCTCCCTTCTGTCGGAATATTGTCAACCTTACCCTGCCATTCTGTTGATTTTCTCTTGTCATCACGTTGTGTGTTCTGTAATTATTTGGAAGAGGTTCTTCCAGGCGTTTCCGTTTTCGGAATAGTGACAAGTATACAGTATTTCACAGTGCTCTTGCGTTTAGAAAATCACTTTTTACTTTCCTTTGATTTTTTCTATACCGGTACCTATCTAGAAAGAGCTTCAGAAATTCTTCAAAATGCTGACATTTTTCACTGACCTCGCAGCTCCATGCAAGAACATCTGCTTGCTTTCAACATATTCTTCGACCAGTATTCAGGTAAAACATATCTGCAGGATTTTACAAACATTTCATAATGTATGCTTCCACCAGGCGTAAGTTTTATTTCTTGTAACTTTTTTCCGTTATCGTTTACATTGGTACCAATCACAATTGCGAAATACATCTGACTACACCAACGATCTTTTTTGACACTCAATTATCTTTGAAATTCTCGATTTGCTCCAGCTCATTTTTAGTCATTGCAGTGATTTTTTTGTTTACTATTGTCAGCCGTTGTTCTAACTCCGTAGAGTACATGTTTACGACGTCATTCTTGCTGACCATTTTTCTGCTACAAATCGCACTCTCATATTCTCAATGGTGTCATATTTTCCTTTTAAATCAATGACGTTATCCATTATATCATTTTCCCCTTCTTCTATGCATCCATGCTTCAAATTCCCTCATTTTCATTTATATGTTCATATGCATTCCGTATTTTAATTTCCATACTATGTTTTATTTTATCCATATCTTAATGTAAAGGCAGCCGTAAATTTTCTACATTATATTGCAATTGTTCAGCAATGTTTTTTATTTATTTCTTGCCGTCATTCTCGGTTCTGATAATTCAAATCGTTCTGTAATTCTCTGTTCTGATGCTTCAAATCTTTTATTCATTTCTTGAAACTGCTGTAATAGGATATTTAAAACAGGGTCAGTGCCACCTCTCCTATTTCGAGTATCACTTTGTTCGAGCTGAGTTGGCGACGACATATTACCGTCTAATATATTTGCTTCCAGACTGGAGCAAAAACTGCTAACTCCAGAGCCATCGCTATCTATTGCTGTACACTCGTTATTTTCCCCATATATGCAATTCTCAGAATTTGTGTTAACAGACAATTCATTATCACTTTCCATATTTTTTAGAAAAATATTTTCGTCTCTAACAATAGCTTTCTGACCAAAGATAAACATTAGGCATTAAGTAAATTAAAAACAAAAACAAAAAATGATTTCTTCTACCCTCGAAACCACGAAAATCAAGTCTACGCCGCTTATTGTACAGAAAACCACTTGTACCAACCAAGAAACACACACAATAAATTAAACAGTTTTAAAGGGAAGAAAAATCAACAGAAATCACTTGACAAAGAATTCAATCAAACACATATACAAAATATTTGAATATGAATTGACTTAAATTATCCGGTTTAAGATAAGCTTTGCGCTTTATTGGTTACTTAAGAGGTGCAGTGTGCATTAATCATTTGTAACTTTAGGTCAATTCTTGAAATAATAATAAAAAAAAACTTTTCAATTTACATTTACGTTATAAAATAATTATAAAAAAATTTAGTAACTGTTTGCTTTTCTTACAAATATTTAATTTTTAGGTAAAAATAAATGTCTCACAAATTGCACCGGTTTATTGTTGGCCACGCGTACGTTACTGCCTTTCCCATAGAAGAATATTCTTTGTACTTGCAAATGCATCCGAAGGTCTCAAGTTTAGTTTCGTAATAGGTCGCCATATTTCCCGTGGTAAATAAAAACTTTATATTGATATTAATTTCCACGCTTCTTTATTTGAAGATCATATCACATTTCCTTTTTAATTTACATAATTCTTTTTCATAGCACCTCCAGAAAACAGAAACGTACAACTGGCCTCTTATTCTCATAATACTGTTGTTACAAAGACATTATTACATATTAAACATCAGCGATACTATTACAGTCTACTGCAATCCTACCAACCCTGTGGCATAAGCCACGATTGTTATTAAAAATACGTAAAATTATTTACATTTTTGTGTTTTTAGCAATATTTGGCGTCGTAAGTTTTCCATTCCATTTCTGTATCGGTCGCCCTGTTGGTTTTGTTGGTTGGGGCACCGCGATGGTGCCTGGCGCTGATACGAGGTTAGCTGGTTCTAATAACGGCGGTGAAAGAAACTTTCGTCATCTGGATTTGACTGGCAGAGCAGGAGAGGTGGTGGGGCACCATTCCTAATCACCAGAATTTGCGTCAAAGTCCTGAGTTATATCGCATACAAAAGTGTGCAAACAATGATGAAAGTACTAAAGAAATTCAACTTCGGGTGTAAGCGTATTTTGTTGATGAAATTTAGAGTCTTGGTGATTGACGAGTAATTCATTCCTTAACTTTGAACCGTTCCAATGATTTTATTAATTAAAAAAAAAGTGCGGTATGCCTATTTTCAGAATGAAACGCTTTGTACTCGAACACACTTGGTTTTTATATTAAAAAGAATGACACTCTGCCGTTCCAGCCATACAGTTAGCTACGATGTTGTATGTATGTTTTCTGCTCAGGCATACGTATTTCTCACGTTAATTTAGTGTAGGATATGGAGAACGTAAGATTCACACAACTTTTAATTAAAACCACCTTTGCCCTTAGCCGCTCTAGCCACTATGCTACCGTGGCCGGCAACACGGGAGGTTGCCGCGAGTGTTCGGCAGCGAGCGATCCCACCGTCAACATGCCCGCCACACTCGGCAACACTCAGCAACACCGGCAACAAGGCGGACATATTGCCGGCAACTCGGCATTTAGGCCTTATTACCGCAACATTGCAGCCACTCAGACGTAACACTTGCCGGCAACACATTGCCGTAAAACCGTTGCTCGTGTACAGACCCCTACGGTAAATCTATGCTGCCAGATGGTCGTGGGCTGCACCCGCGGCGTGGAATGTGCAATCCGACGCGGCGGGGGCGCTGCTAATGGTTTATTTGGCTTGGAGCCGACCCGACGCTGAAATAGACTCTCCGCCGGTTGACTGGCTGCAAGTGAAGTGCAGGACGCTTAGCAAGTGTATCAGCCGACAGCGCGCATCTGTCGAGCCCTGCTGCACAGACAGATCTCCTCACTCTCCAAGATACTATGCCTTTCACGCAATATTAACGATATTGAGTTCAGTTTAGTCCATTCATTTCCAAGGTGCCCAAAATGAAAAAAGTGTCTTGCTATACCCTGTTAAGTTCGTCGGCTACGGAGGTGCAGGAACTGCTAATTGGAATGCCTTGTGGTTGCATCCAGCAACGTGAAAATTTTAGATTTGTACTGGTGACCGTAACGTCTTTTTTTTTTTTTTTTTTTTCTTACTGCATTACGCTTCGTCGACGACTTAGGTCATTACAGGTGGGATGGGACTGGGGGCAAGGAACAGGAAGGAAGTCGGCCATGGGCTTTTTAAAGGAAGCATCCCGGCATTCGCCTGGAGTGATTTGGGGAAACCATGGAAAACCCAAATCTGGATGCCCGGACGGGGATTCGAACCCGCGGCCTCCCGAATGCGAGGCCAGAACGCTAACCGTTAACCCCCCACGCTCGGTACGTAACGTCTGTCGGTTTATGTGTGCCCAGTCAAGGGCATTGCTTATGTTGAGGAGAAGAAGCAATGGAGAAACCAGGTACCCAGTCACTCCTATCTAATGATTCAAAAGCATTTGAACGTTCTAATAGCAGTCCACTGGTGATTGGTAGGAGGTCATATCGCCAAATGTTGTGAAACCGAGACACCGGCCACCTCTGTGCGTAATAATCCTGGCTTCTACGCCTATAGAGGCTCATTTCCCGCAAGTGGGCTATATTAGTCCACAATGAACTTAGCGCACCAATACGTCGAGAAAGCGCACCGAACTAATACTTTTGTGGCCAAACAACTCAACGCGAGTCTAGAACCAATGTGGCTAAAATTAAGTTTTAGGAAATATCTAGCAACATGGCATTTCTGGCTTCAGTGTTAGTAGAGGAAGGGGGAATTTTAAGAACCAAATTGTTTTATTGTGCTTCTTGGCTTAGAAGAAAATGATGAATTTACATTATAAATAAGTCAGATCTAGAATATCGAGATGGAAGATCCATCTTCACAACAACACATTAATTTTTGCCAAAGTTCTTCATACAAACCCACCATTTTTATCCGATTATGTTAGTACTTAGCACGCGTATGCTTCAGAGCAAAGCGATATGATAGTTTAGTGGTTTAAAACGCTTGCTGCCGCACCATACTGTCTCCGGTTACGTGTTCAAATCGCACTAGAAGTAGGAATGTTTTGAGTTGTTTCTGATGATTTGAACTACGCCGGGACATTCCGTGGTACGGATTTCACATTAAACTGTATATCCCAGAGGAAAAGAACTAGCCGTCCCGTCGCTGATGCAAAGCATATTACACCTCCTTCTGGAGGATCCAATCAACCTTCGGGTTGTGGAGTAAGTTAGCATTTTACTTTAAAACATGGAGAAAAAATAGTCTATTTGGCTTGTAAAACGCAACCACTTTATCCACCTCCCCTTCATTTTTAGCAATTTTATTTACACAAACTCGCAGCTTTTATCCGATATCGACGAAACTTTCCACAAATATACTTTAAACTGCATTAATTCGAAAAACCTGACCCCTCTTCTCTTTTAGCTCCACCACTTAATTTTTTTCCAACGTTCGTTGTACAAATCCATCGTTTTTATGCAATTTTGATGGTACATAGTACACATCTTATATATAAAAATAAATATTTGTTTGTTTGTATGTTCATCTTCTGTCGGTTCATATACCCTACATCCGATCAAAAATGAAACTTTGGTGAGTTATTTTGAGCACGCGTGTGGTTTCTGGAAAAAAAAACACCCCCTTTTCCCTTTACAACCCTGAATAGTATATGAAACTACATTTTTATTCGATTTTGATGGAACTTTGCACACTTATACTTTAAAATAAACAGAAAAAAAACTGTCAACAATTGGTTTTCAGAAACCCAACCCATTTCCACCTCCATAATATTTGACAATATTTTTTTATACAATAGCACAATTTTTATATCGACGGAATTTTTCACGCGTTTACTTTAAAATAAACAGAAAAATATTGTATACATTTGATTTGTGAAAACTAAACCCCTCTCCCCCTTTCCACCCACTTAATTTTTTAAATGTTCTTTACACATACCCACAGTCTTTATCCACTATCGATGGACTTTTGCACACGTATAGCCTACATTAAAAACAAACAGAAAAGCACTGTCTAGATTTGACTTTCAAAAACCCAACCCCTCTCACTCTTTCCACCACATTAAGTTTTGTCAATGTTCTTTATACAAAGCTGCATTTTCTATCCGATTCTGAAGGAATTTTTCACACGTATACTTTAAAGCAAACAGGAAAGTGCTGTCTATATTTGCTTTACAAAAACCAACGCACTCTCACCCATCGCTCTTCTTATAAATGCTTTCAGTATCTGTTTCCTATATGTGTACTCACTTATGAGAAATAAAAATAGGCATTGCAACGCATTCCTGGAAAAGCTAGTCTATAATTGAACAGAGTGTTCTGGTAGCACTGTGGTGAAGACACATACTTTCGAAACTTCCAGGATATGTCACAGGTTAAAATCCCGGTGAAAGCATGAACTTTGATCTCATAAGCTTTTCCATGTATAGGTGCGAGTCGAAAAGAACTGGTCTTCCTGCCTCTGGCATAAGGCTTGGAACACTTCGGAAGGTTTTTAAACCAACCTACAGGCTGTTCGCTAAAGCTTTTTTTTTTAGTTTTTAGGTTTAAAACAAACAGAAAAGCTCTCTCTACATTTGGTTTGCAAAATTCCACCCTTCTACTCCTTTACACCACCCCCTTAATTTATAGCAATATTATTCAAACAAGCTCATTGTTTTTATTCGATTTTGATGGAACTCAGTATATGTATACATTAAAACAGAAGAATTCTGTCTTCGTTTAATCCTTGAAATACTAACTCCTCTTGTCCTTTACCCCCCTTTAATTTGTTTCAACGTTTTTTCATACAAATCCACAGTTTTTATCCGGTTTTGATAGAACTTATCACACTGTGCTTAAAACCGTGTGGTCTGGTAGCCCAGTGGTAAAGGCTCTTGCTTTCAACAGTTTCTTAGTCCGATTTGGGGTTCCAATTCCGATGGAAGAAGGAATTTCTAAGAGTTGTATATGATCATTGTCTTAGTATGCCCCTTTCTGTAATAGCCAACTAACTTTCTGGTTGTTGACTGAGTTAGTTTTTTTACTTTAAAACGAGCAGAAAAACATTTTCTACATTTGGTATACATAAACCCAACCGTTCTCTCCCTTTAGCACCCTTAATTTTTGCTAATGTTCTTTATGTTCTCTTTACAACCCCCAGTTCGTACTCGATTTTGAAGTAACTTTGCATACTTCAAAACAAAGAAACAAAAATATTGTCTGCGTTTGATTTACAAGAACTCACCACTTTCCCTAAAGCAAAAAATCACGTTTGCAGCTATTCAGAACGAACTTTGCCAACGTATGGTTTAAAACAAGTGATAAATGATGTCTGTATTTAGTTTACTCAACTGCACCCTCTTTACCCTTCACCCCTCTTAAGACTAATTTACACAAACAACTTTTTAGGTTTTTTTTTTTTTCGTCGGTAGGAAACCTGCCAAAGTAGATGATGATGGAGAATGGTTACTATAATTCGATTAAATGGTTAATACAGCAGAACTTTCATATCCACCAACCAACACTTCTGCAGAAGATGAAAGACCAAAAATATTGTATATCCCAAAATACTAGAATAAACTTTTTCAATTTTAATTTAATGCATAAAAACAATGTCATTGATTTATTTTGTGTATGTTAATGTGTCTCTATATGCGTATCCACTTAAAAATAAAAATAGGAATTGCAAGGCTTGCCGGATAAAGCTGAACCTTATACTACACGTTCCCTTAAACTAAATTTTTGTCACCTAGGCATCTTTTTTCAGCCTGTTACAGTATGTTTCAAGTATGTAAAGTGTATAAAAAAACGGTCTCAGTTTCATATCAGACTGTACATTTTTAATTTTCCCGTGAATGTATGTTCGAATCAAATATCATTAACATCGATACAATTGGAAGAACGCTAATTAACCGCTAAGGAATCTAACAGTACTTATTATTGAACTGGCGTAGGCATTGGGGAACGCATTTAACTGCCGTGTAAAACCGTTTTGTCGGAATGCAATAAACGTCCGTGCAGAGCGTTTCTGATTATGCCGCCATAAATTTGGCGGATGGTCCCCGCGAGTGGAATGCTGTTTTCCATGCCAGGTGTATAATTTCGACATTAAAACGACGTCATCTTTAATTGAAACTGCTGATCGGCTTTGTGACTGATGATTTATAGTTAGTTCCTCTGGACATTGCAGAACGACACGAGGATTCGTAAATTACCAAAAATCCTCTTCGAAACGAATACTAAAATCCCCATAAATTACTATGTAAATGCGTACAACCTGACTTCTAGTCGCATGAAAAATAATGATGCCATTAAATAATCTTCTGACCGTTATTCTTCAATTATTCGTTGTTGGTCAACAAACTTCTGCAATTTATTATTAAATGAAATATTGTGGATAAAAATGTTTAATGAGCGAATTCAGTTTGAAACTCATTACGCATCAGATAACAACAGTTCATTTAGCAACATTTATTAAGGAATTTTCTTGTGAATAGTGAAAAGTGATGGAAGTGAATCTATTTTTGCCCGTGTCTAGTACATAGAGGTGCGAAAGGGTCAACTTAGGGACGGTACAGCTGCCAATACCCCAGGATCAGTTTTACACTCCAGCAACCGTTTACTGCTCGCAGGGATTTCATCCCACTCCCAACTGATTGCTTGGGAGAGACAGTTCCCGACGATTAAAGACAAATCCACGGCTTCAGCGGAGACTGGGCTCAGCTACCCCTACAGGCACTAATCTAACTTCTTGAAACAAGACTGGGGCCAAGCATTACAATGACTGAAAAAGTCGATGGCTGCATTATTTCTCCGCGATGACAAGGTTACTATTTGATTAACTGATTAACTGCCTTTCGTTTTTTTTTTTTTTTTTTTTTTTTTTTTTTTTTTTTTGTCGTCAATCTTTCGACTGGTTTGATGCGATCCTCCATCTCTTCCTATCTTGTGCTGACCACTTCATCTCTAAATACCCCTTACAATCCACGTCCTCAATTATCTGCTTCATATATTCTAATCTCTGTCTACCTCTACAGTTCTTATCTTCAACTGTTCCTTCAACTAACAAATTAACCAATGCAGCATGTCTCAAAATATGAACAACCAGCCTGTTTCTCCTTTCTGTAAGCTTGTTCCACAAACTTCTTTCCTCACCCATCATTTCCAAAACACGTTCAATTCTTACTTTGTCTAGTACACCTTAAATTGTTCAGCATTCTTCTATAGCACCACATTTCAAATGCCTCAAGTTTCTATTCTTTCAGATATTCCTAAAGTACATGCTTTCGCTACCATCAAGTGCTGTGTCTCCATACACAGAGTTTTAGAAAGTTCTTTCTAATTCCTAGATCAATATTTGAAACTAAAAGGATTACTCTTTTCTCATGAAGGCTCTTTTTGCTAGTGCTATTCTACTTTTATCATCATTCTTGCTTCGGCCATCGGTTGTAATTTTGCTTCCCAAGTAGCAGAATTCACTTACTTCTCCTATTGCATCCGATCCTATTTTGATATTTAATCTACGGTGATTGGTATCATTTCTGCTACATTTCATCACTTGCTTTGATTTATATTCAGTCCCAAATCATCCTTCAGTATTTTATTCATGCCATTCAGTAACCTCTCAATATTCTCAGCCCTCTCTGTTAATAAGACATTGTCATCAGCAAATCGTAGCAAATTGATTTTTTCTCCCTGAACTCTTATGCCACATGGAAATAATTTCTTTTACTTTCTATATTGCTTCTTTTACATACAAGTTTAATATTAAGGGGGATAGACTATATTCTTGTCTCACACCCTTCTTAACTGATGCATGTCTCTCATGATTCTCTTCATTTATTATAACTACTTAGGCTTATACAGTTTATAAGGTATTCCTCTATCTCGATACTTTAGACCTGATTTCTTTAAAATTTTGAACATCTTGTCCAGCTTAACATTATCAAAAGCTTTTTCTAAATCAACAAACGCCATAAAGTATCTTTGTTTTTCTTGATCCACCATTCAAGTATTAATCTTAAAGCCAGAATTGTTTCCCTTGTAACGAGATATTTCCTAAACCCAAACTGATCATCACTACTTTCTCTTCTACTACCGTTTCGATCCTCTGTATATTATTCTGGTCAGTAGTAATTTGAAGCACGTGATGTTAGACTAATGGTGCGATAATTTCTCACATTTGTTGACTTGTGCTTTCTTCGGAAGTGGAAGATGGTTTTTTTTTTTATTAAAATCACCTGGATTTTCTCCTGTTCATAACTTTTTTAATATCAGCCTAGAATAATCTTTTGATTCCTTTCTTCCTAGCAATTTGAGAAGTTCTGCAGGATCTCACCAATTCCAACTTATTTGCTTTCGAGTAATTTCAAGAGCTCTATAAATTCAAAACAGGATCTCCTAAGTCATCAACGTCGATATAGCATTCCTTTTACATTACGCTATTGTTCAAGTCGTCCCCATCTTACAGTTTCTCAATGTATTCCTTCCTTCGGTTAGCTCTATCGTCTGAGCTTGAAAGAGGTCTTCCCATTGGCAGCTTTAATGTTCACACCTCTTTTCTTCATTTCGCCAAAATTCTGTTCGATCTTCCTATATGCAAACATCTACTTTACCTACGATCATTTCCTTTTCTATTTCTTCACATTTTATACTGATTTTTCTTTTGCTTTATTCGATTTCCTGTTTATTTTCTTTCTAAAATGCATGTAATGTTCTCCTCCTGCTTCATCTGAGCATTTTTTCTACCTTATCCTCTGATCCATCAGTTCCAAAATTTCTTCTGTGATCCAAGGTTTTCGGACGACTTGTTCGCTACCTAGGATTACCAGCTTTCATTATTTCAATCTATAAAGCATTCCATTCGCCCTCGGAGGAGCTCATTTAATTTAATTTAATTGCAATGGAGCACACGCTCCGGTGGCAATTTCCCTACACACTCAACTTCCTCCTATCCTGCACCCACCTACATTTGCCCTCTGCAATTTTTAACTTTAAATTCTTTTAACGTTTTCGGTAAGTTATTCATCATTCCCCTTGATAACTCATTCCAATCCCTGACACCCTTACATGAAAAAAATCTTCCCACACCCTTTTGCCTGAAATCGAGTGTCAGCTTGTGGTCATGGTCATCTTTTCCCTTCCATTAAACTACTTATTTATACCTACTGCAATATCTTTTAATGCCTCATCGCCAGTATACGCCCTGTCCACTCCCATGACCCTCCTCATCATCCTCCTGTCTTTCAATGAGTCCCATTCCAGCTCCTTTATCGTATCTGTCACTGATTGCATACTGCGATAATTTCCAGAAACATATCTAGTAACCCTTTTTTGCACCCTCTCCATCCCCTATATTTGATACGCCAAATGTGGGTTCCATACTACACTACCATATTCGAGCAATTGTATTATCAATGTTTTGTAACCCAATTCCTTTACTTCTCTCGTGCATCCCCTGATTACTCTCTCCAAAAAGTGCAGGATTTTGAAACCTTTTCCTACCACCTGACCAATATGTCCTGCCCAGTTAAGCTTGTTATCAAATGTAATGCCAAGATATTTACTTTTTAAGTCTTCTGCAAGCAATTCTTTCCCCATCTTATATTCATAATTAACCTTTTGTTTTTTATTTGTGTATCTAATTAGCTGAATCTTCTTTGCATTTATCTTCATCCCATGTTTACCAACACAACCAGATATCGTGTCCAGATCACCCTGCAACTGTTTACAATCCTCTATCGTTTTGATCCTTTTCTACAGCATTTTGTCATCTGCAAACAATCTAATTTCAGATAGTAAACAATCAACACAATTATTCATTAGAATAATGAGTAGCAATGGCCCCAATCGCTACCTGCGGCACTCCCACTTTTACTTCCACTTCCTTTGATACCGCATTTCCTACCATAACTTTCTGTTTTCTACCTATTAAAAATGTTTCTACCAGCAAATCACTTTCTCATCCACTCTAATAGTTTTTTACCTATTTACTACCATTTTGGTGGCTTTCTCTGTCAAACTCCTTTGAAAGATCTAGTGCTACACTATCAATTTGGTCCTCCCTTGTCCATTTCATCTGCAATATCTTGCATATATCCCACCAACTGAGATTCGCATGAATATCCTTGCCTGAACCCTGTTGCCTTTCAGAGTTACTTCTTAGAACTAAGTCTACCAATTCTGCAAATTCAGTTTAGCTTCAGCTAACGAGCGCATGCGGAACTAGTGTACAGCCGAGAGTGAGCCTTTCCTGTTTACGTGTGTGGTTGTTAGTGAAGCGGGACTACAACAGTGTGCGGCATTTGCGCCGAGTGTGTATATTAGTGAAAACCAGACGTAGTGGACATAGCATTAGAATACAAAGTATCTGCTAAATTAACTCGAAGGAAGCGAGTGTACCTCGGATACACATCAATCTATCCGAAACTTTAAAGATCGTGAAGGAGGCAGGATGGCGGAAGCGAGTGGCGGTGCTACTGCCAAAGCAGCAGAGGAGAGGAATGAACCATTCATTTATCAAGCAGAACAAGACATGTCAGAGACAACAAAAAAGAAAATAGAAGAACACAATGAGGACAGTGAAGAAGAAGTTAAATACAATCTTAGAAAGAAAAGAAGAGCTACCGGGAAAAGAAGTATACCTATAAGCAACAAAGAAGATTTCGATACAACAGAAATAGTGCCTAAGTTGAACAAGGATCAAACTATAAAGCAGACAACACCCTCGCAGCAGCTGACATATCACGTCACAGAGACTGCGAGCAGATCAACAAATGACCAACTGAACCCAACACGATCAAGTCAAGAGGACAAAAGGAAAATAACACAGCACCACTGAAACGTTTCAGACTGTATAACCGGCACTCACAGGGACCATATCTAGTATCAATCGAACCAGAGATGAACAGCCAACTGCCTCACCCTATACAACTAGGCAAAATACTCTATAACAAGATTAATGGTCTTCAGCGGATCAACCAACAGGGAAAAAATCGGATGATGCTGGAATTTACTAAAGCTGAGGCGGCAAACAACTTCGTTGGAAATGATGTCTTCTTACAGTCACTAAGACTAAAGGCTTATATCCCTGCAAGCAGGGTAGAGTGCAAAGGTGTAATCAAGTACGTCCCTACAGACTTGAATGAGGAAGAGCTGATAAGAAACGTTAAAGCTTCCGCTCCCATAGTAGGCGTAAGAAGATTCATGAAAAGTATACATTTGGACGGAAAAATAGAAAGAAAACCATTACAAACGGTTCTACTCACGTTTGAAAGCCAGTTTCTTCCGGAAGAAGTAGAAATCTACTATCTCAGATTCAAGGTTACTCCATACGTGTATCCAGTGACGCAGTGCTTTAAATGCCAAAGATTTGGTCACATCTCCTCCAACTGTAGAGGGAAAGAAAGGTGCACTAAATGCGGAGAGGAGCACAATGCAACCTGCTGTAACAAGGAAGAAGTTAAGTGCGCGAATTGTGGTGGAGACCACAAAGCAAACGACAGAGCATGTCCAATAAGGAAACGAGAAGAGGAGCGAAAGCAGACACAGGCACTTGGCAGTAAAACACCAGCCAGGGCAGGATATGAACACAACCCAAAAGAATTTCCCCCCATACAGTCCAAAACCTTTAGTGCAGCTGCAATGGGAGAAAAGACCAACCAATATAAGGAGATACATGAAAGAAGATTACCTGCGGTAAGAAGAGAAACAAGTACAGATCAGATGGCGGAGCATGAAAACAAGGAAACGAATGTCGAAAGCATTAGCATCATTGTGAAAATTGTGACCAAAGTCATTATGCAACAATTAAATGGAAACATCCCCAAGGAAGTGATAGAAAAAATTCAGGAAGAATCCACTAAGATGGTCATGCAAGAAATAAAGCAAATGGGAGACAGTGAAAACACAATGGAGATAGGTGATGCTGCAGATAATAATGGATAAAAGGGCTAAACTTATAATTCTACAATGGAATGCCAGAAGCCTGATACCCAAATGGAATGAATTACAGAGAGTTATTGAGGAACATGCTCCCCACGCCCTATTGATCACCGAAACTTGGCTATATGATAATATTAACATAAAGCATAAAAACTACAACATCTAGGAAAGATAGGGGTGACGGATTTGGAGGAGTAGCCATACTTCAGAAATGATGTGAAGCAACATCAGAGACATAGTAGAGCCGTCTGCTAATTTAGAAGTGCTATCCGTCGACCTGAAACACAAAGATCCGATAGAAAATGTTACTGTTGTTTACAAACCTCCTCAAGTTAACATGAAGGAAGAGGACTGGGAAGCTCTATTTGATCAGATACCACCCAAAAGCTTCGTGGGAGGGGATTTTAATGCGCACCACCCGATGTGGCAGGAAAGACAGCGGGATCAGCAAGGTGAAGAACTGGCGTCGGCGATAACCTCGTCATCACTTACCGTGCTGAACAACAAGCACGGAACGCGACTAGGGACGCCATTCCAAAGGAACTCGTCACCCGACATCTCACTAATTGCGGCATGCCTGAGGACCAGGACTAAATGGGAGATGCTACAGGACTCATTAGGTAGCGATCATCTGATACTGAAAATCACGTTGGATTCCGTGGCGAAAACGAAGTTAAGCACATCAAAGAGGCGCTGGATCTGCAGTAGAGCTAACTGGAACTTATACCAAGAAAGAATCAGTACAAGAATAGAGCACTTAAGCTCAAACACAGGCAACCTTCAACAACGATACAATGAATTGGAAGAGATAATAATAAAACGGCAGAAGAATGCATCCCGGAATATAAAGTAAACGAGGAAAGCAAGATTAATAGAAAACCCTGGTGGACCAGTGAATGCGCTAGAGCAGTAGCGAGACGACGCCTTGCAACCAAAATGTATAGAAAAGACTCGACATTCCAGAATTTTAGGATACTTAGACAAACAACAGCAGAGGCCAGAAACACTATCAGAAAAACCAAAAGAGAAGGATGGAAAACCTTCTGCTCCAGCATCAAATATGGCACTTCGACGCAAGAAATGTGGAAGAAGCTACGATGGTTCAACGGCAAGAGATCTTCCCAAAACATCATCTACACAGACGACAAGCTGGCGGAACAATTTCTAGAATTAACGGCACCTGCATTTGTTCCCGGGAATACGGTATGGAATGCTCAGCAGCACCCTAAAGAAAACTACAACATCTCAAATAACGAATTCTTCAGCATGTCTGAGCTTGAAAGTGCCATTAAAAAGAGGGATACAGCTCCAGGAATGGATAGTATCACGTATTCAATGATAGACAACATGCCACAAAATGCTAAACATAAAATTCTGAACCTATTCAACGAAATGATAAACAGATCTTACGTGCCGGAACAATGGAGAAATGTAGTAATTGTCCCAGTGCCGAAACCCAATAGGGACAAGAATGATGCATCGGCATATCGGCCTATATCACTAATCCCGTGCATGCTAAATTAATGAGCACAATGATAAAGAACAGGATGGAATGGCATGTAGAACACCATCGAAACCTCGATCACCGCACCATGGGATTTCGGAAGGGGTGCAGCACAATGGATGTCATTAGCACACTAGTTACGGACATCCAATTAAATTTTGTCAGAAACAACTATCTCCTAGCTGCGTTCCTGGACATAAAAGACGCATACAATAACATACAGATCAATATATTACAGGAAGCCATGGAAGAGATGAAGCTACATAATAAACTCATATCTTGGTGTTGCAATTACCTGGGTCACAGAGTGAATATAATACACACAGCAGAAGGAAAGAGATTTGAACGACACGTCTACCAGGGAATTCCACAGGGCGACCCAATGAGTCCGACCCTCTTCAATATATACTCGGCTAAGCTGTTCACCGAGCTACCAGGAATGGTGACCTTCCTTCAGTATGCGGATGATTTTGTGATATATGTCTCCCATCCCGACAAAGAAAAGGCAAGAGTAATACTACAAGCCGCAGTTACAGCAATCCTTGAAAAGCTGAGAGAGAAAGGATTAGACATGACAATACAAAAAAGTAAAATTGTATATTTACTCATAGACATTACCAGAAAAATGAGCTTAAAATAACTCTAAACGGTATTGGGATGGAGTTGGTGAGGAAATCAAATTTCTTGGAATATGGCTAGACTCAAAGCTTACGTGGAGAAAACACATAATGGATCTGAGAGCGTCATCTCTAACGCGGATCAATACAATGAAAGTAGTTGCTTCATGAACTGGGGAGCGGATCCTCGCCCATTGCGCAATGTGTACTACAGCGTAGTTAGAAGCAGACTGGACTATGGAAGCTTTCTGTACGATAATGCTTGCAAAACACTACAGGCGAAACTTGATTCACTGCAGGCAGCGGTACTGAGGATAATAGGAGGCTTCATTAAGACCACTCCAATAGCGGCAATGGAAGCAGAGACAATAACCCCGCCACTACATATACGCAGAAAGAAAATAGGGTTGAACTTCTGGTTAAGGGTAAGCTCCAAAAAAAGAACACCCATTGTTGAGGAAAGTACAGATATTAGCCCATGAGATTCGAAGCAACCTCCAGACCCTCACAGAATGCCAAGACTAGTAACATACAGACAGCTAACTAGTAAGTGGAATATCCATACGGCAGAAAACAACGACCTCTACTCGGAAAAGCAACCTTGGCAAAAAGTGGATTTAGCGTCACATGTGTACCTGTACATCACATCAGAGCAGCTCGAAAGAAAATTCTGGAATCAGGAAGAAGCGAAACAAAGGACGATTGAAACAATCAATACAAGGTGGAAAGACTGGTGTCAAATCTTCACGGACGGATCCAAGGCGGGGGAAGAGGCATGTGCAGCTGCATATGTGGAACCTAGAAGCGACGTCGTAGAAGCGTTTCGATTGCCGAACCAATTCTCGACCTTTTCTGCAGAACTTTTCGCCATTCTCAAAGGAATACAATATGTTCAAAGTACAGAGAAAAAGAAAGCAGTAATATGTTCAGACTCGAGAAGCGCCTTGCAGGCAATCTTAGCAATCCCTAAAGGCAAGGGAAAAAACTACATAGCCTATCAAGTGGCTAGAGAAATAACGAAGACAATAGCTAAAGGGATAGACCTACAATTACAATGGGTACCTAGCCACGTGGGTATACAGGGAAATGAAAGAGCCGATAAGGCAGCCAAAGAACAATTAGTTGCAGCACAAAAGGAGGACGTCGCAATACCGTTTACTGACCTTAGACACACTGCGCGGACCATAACACTGAAAGAATGGGAAATGAAATGGCAAATCAACAAGGATTCCAAGGGATTGTGGCATCGGGCCATTTGCAACAGAATCGAAAGAACGCCATGGTACGAGACCAAAGAACTGAGCAGAAGGAAGATTACATTATTCAACAGGTTACGTACAGGACACTCCCTTTTAAAGGATAAGAAGCATATCATGAACATTGTAGAGTCGCCAAATTGTGATAAATGTGGTGAACTGGAAGATATATATCACGTCTTACTTAGATGCAAAACTTACAGAGACATGAGAAAGGAGCTGATTGAAAAACAGCTAAAAATTACTGATATAATATCTCTAATGATCAACTTAGCAACTCCCTGCACCAAAGTTGTCAATACCATATGCAAATATGTAGATAATACCAAAATTTGTATATAAGTCAAATAAACATAAACCCTAACAATAACAACCCTATGTTTATGGCGTAATTAGCCTAAGGCTAACAGCCAAGTCAAAAAAAAAAAAAAAAAAAAAAAAAAAAAAAAAAATTCTGCAAATTTTTCTTAAGTGCTATATTGTTTCAGTTTATTCACTTCCAGCCAGTTCTTCTTATACTGCTTTCTTATTTGCATTGAATTTCAGCCTGCTTTTCATTACTATCAAATTATGGACAGAGTCTATGTCTGCTCCTGGGTATGCTTACAGTCTAGAACTTGATTCCTGAATCGTCTGTTTGACCATGATATAATCTAGCTGGTATCTGCCTTGTATCCCCAGGACGTTTCCAGGTGTATATCCATCTTGCATGGTTCTTCAACAGTGTGTTCGCCACTACTAGCTTATATCATTCACTAAAATTCTAACAATCTGCTTCCTCGCTTCATTTGTGTCTCCTAAACCAAAACTTCCTTCAGTATTCCCCTCTATTCCTTCTTGCACTATCGCATCCATTCACTCTTGATTATTAGATTTTCCTCCCCCTTCACATATTTTATTAATTCTTCAATTTTAGCTTATATTTTCTCTATTTCTTCAACATCTTTCCTGCGATCGTTGGCATTACAATTATATTAACGTGGTTGGGGCGGGCTTACTTTCTAACCTCATCGAAATAATCCTGTCACTAACCTGTTCATAATACTACATTCTTATTCATTGCAAATCCTACACCAGTGAGTCCATTGACAGCTTCTGTGCTAATTATCCTGTGTTCCCCAGACCAGAAATCCTGTGCATCGTTCCATTTAATCTCACTAATCCCAACAACATCTAACTTAAGTTGTTCCATCTCCCTTTTTAAGTTTTCTAACCTACCTGCCCTATTCAGACTTTCTAACATTCCACGCTCCAACTCGTAGAATGTTTCTATCAATTCTGATGACTCCTCCCTGAGCAGATCCCACCCGGAGATCCGATTGGAGGACTATTTTACCTCCGGAATATTTTACCCAGGTAGAAGACATCAAGATTATATGTAATTTGAGAGGATTAAATGTCCTCGCGATGCCCTTTGGGTCTTTAATGCAGTGGTTTCCCGTTGCCTTCTGCATCCCCATGCCGTTTAACATTTCTGATTTATCCGCCTTTAGGGGCCGTTTCCAACCCCAAGGGCAAGAGGGTGCCCTGAATCACTCCCCGCTCTTCCGCCCTCCTTTAGCAGGCCGTTGGCAATCAGTGGGTGACTCTTTATACCAGGAATCTTTCAGTCACCAGAGCCTCGTCCGTGCAAACAAGGTGCACCACTTGAAGGAGAGATTGACATTTGATTGGAAAAGGCTAGTATACTCTCTCCCAAACCGTTACACCCCCCTTTCATGTTATACATAAGCAAATACCTTTGTTAGACATTTTTTTCTTGGGCTTTACGCCTCGTTGAGAACGTGGTCATTAGAGGCGGGAAAGGAACGCGAAGGAATTCGGCCATGGCCTTTTTGAAGGAAGCATTCCGGTATTCGCCTGGAGTGATTTGGGGAAACTATGGAAAACCCTAGTCTGGATTACCGGACGGGGATTCGAACCCGCGTCCTCCCGAATGCGAGGCCAGAACGATATCCGTTCACCCACCACACTCGGTTTTACACATTTTCCCTCCATCATGGAACAAAATTTGGTGGTTAGCGGAAATAATGCCTTTGTTTTTTACATTGGTGCGAGAGGTAAAAGAAATAAGATGTCGGCAACACATAAAGGATAAATGTGGTCAAACGCCAGCCATAGATCTCGTAATTCTAAGTCTTGTGTGTGTGTTGACAGAATAATTCCGTCGTTTAGAATCGCCACAAAAACTTTACGAACTCAATCAGCTGTTATTTCTGACCACCGTTTGTTTCTTCGTATCCATTTAAAATAATTTTGTTCAGGAACTCACTACAATTTATCGCACTCCTTCTGTATAAGGCACTTTCGGAGAGAAGTTTAATGAGGACAATGGTTTAGCAGATGATTAATGGCTGAAATGGTTACTACAAATTTCTAGCAATTAACATTTTATACTGTAACTAAAGAATGACTGAAACATAATATCCAAGGGATATACATCGCCTGTGGCCAGTTTCACCGTCAGGTATGTGGAAAGTGCTGTGGCAGAGTTAATCACCTAATTATTAATTACCAAGATGTGAGTTTAATCGTAATTTTGATCTGTATGTTAAAAGCGACCAATTTAAGATCATAGCTTCTTCGTGCAGTGAATTTTACTAACTTACTTACTTACTTATGGCTTTTGGTCTCGTCGACGTCGAGGTCATTAGAGGCGGGACGGGACTAGGAAGTGGAAGGAATTCAGCCATGTCTTTTTGAAGGAAGCATACCGGCATTCGCCTGGATTGATTTGGGAAAACCGTGGAAACCCAAATCTGGATGCCCGGACGGGGATTCGAACTGGCGTCCTCCCGAATGCGAGACCAATACAATAATCCGTTAATAGTAGTTGGTAAGATTAGTATTGGATGCGAGAACCTTAAACAAGACAGTAGAGAGAGAAACTGATCGCCCAGAAAATCTTGAAGAAATATTACGGAGATTCTATGGTGTGACCTATTATGACAAGTTTGGATTTAATTGCAGGATATTGGCAAATTCCATTAGCTTCAGAGTCAATAAAATACACCGCATTTTTATTTGGAGACAAATGTTACCAATACAAGGTGGTTCCTTTGGGATTGAAAATTTCGGACTCCAATTTAATAAGAGCCTTTTATCAAGTATTGTGAGATTATTTATTGAGTAAACTATCTATTTATATCGATGATATACTGATAAGTACAAGCTCTTGTGAAGAACTTTGCGAAATTTTAGCAGATGTGTTGGTAGCTTTACAAAGAGGGGGCATGACACTGAAACTGTCAATGTGTGAATTTGTGAAGAAAGAAGTAAATTTTTTTGGGACATCTAGTAGATTCAGAGGGAATACGTCCAGACCCAGGGAAAATAAAAGCAATTGCAGAATTTTCAGTGCCAAATAACAAAAGACAGTTGAAGTCATTCTTCGGATTATGCAGGTTTTACCGAATGTTTGTTTCTGATCAGTCATTCAATGATCCTCACCTGGCAGAGTTAAGGAAGAAAAATGCAGATCGGCCATAGACGGAGCAGTGTCAGCAGGCGTTTGAGAAGTTAAAGAAGGAATTAAAAAGCAGGGAGATGTTGTAACATCCGGATCTGAGCTTGCCGTTTTGCATGGGATCTGATAACTCTAATTATGGTCTGGGAGCTCATTTATTTCAATTAGAGAGCGTTGTTGGAAAGAAGAAACACGATCAATTTCATTAGCTAGCCGTGTGCTAAATAAAAACGAACGATGTTATGGAATATCTGAGAAGGAAGCATTCGCTATTGTGTGGGCATTCGGAAAGTTTAAATATTACTTGTAACGGCACAAGACCGTTGTGTTTACGGACCGCAAAGCGTTGACCTTCCTGTGCGAATGCAAACTTATGATTAGTTGTTTGACCTGTTTAGTATTATTTCTTCAGCAGTTCGATTTTGAAGTAAGATACAAAAAGGGAAGTGAAAATCAAGTTACCGATGCTTTATCGCGGCTTCCGTTAGGAACTAACAACTTTCAGAACAATATGGGACTTGAAAAAACTATTAAGATGTTCTATATGAAGGGAGTCACACATGAAAAAACGATCAAGGACATTTCCAAAAAATCTGAGGAGGAGGCAAAATTAAGACGAATGTTTGAAGCTAATAAAACAGAATCTAGGGGACACGAGGAATATTAAATTGCTTAAGCGTTACAAGATCCATGAAGGAATTCTATTTAGGAGAACGGATGAATTGTCAGATGACTCGAAAATTTGCTTGCCGACGAAGTACAGGGTGTTTCAAAAAGAATATATGTATTTCGAATGCATATAGTTATTAAACTGTAAGACATACGAATATGAAACTTTACACACATATTTAAGAAACTCGTAAGTTCAGATTACAGATGTTCAATATGTCCTCCATCAACCACACGAACAATATCACATCGATACTGAAATTCCTCCCATACTCGGGCAAGCATGTCCTTCGTCACTGATGTTACGGCAGTACGGATCCGGTTCCTCAAGTCCTCAAGTTTCTGTGGGAGTGGTGGTACATAAACGTTGTCTTTAATGAAACCCCACAGGAAGAAGTTACAGGGTGTCAAATCCAGTGACCATGGAGCCCAGCTGATGCATGCTAAGTCGCCAGCTCCTTGACGACCAATCCAACGGTTCGGTACAGTTTCATTCAGATATTCACGCACTTGGCGACTCCAGTGAGGGGGTTCCCCGTCTGGTTGAAAAATGAAGTTGTCTTCGTACAGCCTCGGAAACAAGCAGTTTTGTAATATAGCGAGATACTGCTGACCGTTAACCGTGTTTCCATCAAAGAAGAATGGGCCGTAAACAGATGATCGGGATATCGCACAAAAGCACTTTAGGCGAATCTCGTACATGTTCAATGACTGCATGTGGATTCTGTAGACCCCAAATTCGAACATTGTGTTTGTTTACCTGACCACTAACATGGAAAGTCGCTTCATCATTGAAAACGATGCGTTGTGCGAAAGTGTTATCATTGTCAATAGCATCATTAATCTCGTTACAAAATGCCACACGTTTCCGTTTGTCATCAGGGCGCAGGGCTTGTAACAACTGTAACTTGTATGGCTTCAAAACCAACCGGGCGACGTCTCAAAACATGCCAAATTGTTGTTGTAGGTAGTTGTAACTCCCAACCGGCACGACAAGTTGATTTTGAAGGACTACGTTAGAAAGCAGTTTGAATTCGTGTAGCATGTGCCTCAGAAACACGAGGGCGGCCAGGACTCTTTCCTTTACATACACATCCGGTATCTACAAACTGTCGATACCATCTACGAATGTTCCACCCATTCGGATCATGCATTTGGTACCTCAACCTGAAACGTCTTTGCATTGTAATCACGGAATTGCACTTCGCAAACTCGATAACACAAAATGATTTCTGCTGTGGAGTAGCCATTTTAAACATATGACGGTTACCAAGAATAACACAAGACGACTGACATCTAGCGGCTATTAAATAAACTAGACTATGTATTCGTTTCTCCAATAGCCGAGCCGGGGCGCAGCGATCGATAATTTGGACAAAAGAATACTTTGTAATACGTATATTCTTTTTTAAACACCCTGTATGTGGATGTGACAATAGATTATGTATATTTAAGTTATGGTCACCACGGAGCGGCTAAGTGTACCCGAAAATTAAAGGAGGTATTGCTATTTTATAATATGAAGAAGAGAGTGGCCCAAAGGGTAGCCAGATGTGATCGGTGTCAAGGGACGAAAGTTTCAACTGTAGCAATGAAAGGCTTAATGGAAAACATATTACCAGAGAATGTGCTAGAGCTAGTGGCGGTGGATTTGTATGGTTCTCTGCCAAAAGCTAGATGTGGATTTGCATACATTTAAGTAATGTTAGATGTATTCGCGAAGTTTGTGCGGTTTTATGCAATAAAAAATTCTACAGGCAAATATTGTTGGACAGGATGAAAAAAGATTATTTTAAGAACATGTAATTTCCGAAAGTAATATTATCGGACAACCGTAGTCAATTTACATTAAGACGATGGGCTCAATGTATGGAGGAAAATGAGGTAAAACATGTGAGGAGATCCTGCTGAACGGGTTATGAGAGAAATTGGTCGACTAATCCGAAGTTATTGTAGTAACAAGCATACGACATGGATAGATTATGTCACCGAATGCGAAGGTGTAATAAATATAGTGCCTAATGAAAGTACTGGTTACACACCATATTTCTTAATGTACAGGGTGAGTCAAAAGTCGCAGTACACCCTTTTATTTCAAAAACTCTGCAGGAATTGGGAAACCTGAATATTCCAGTAAGGTATTGGTGAGGTGGTCTATCTTTTACGGTATGTACCGAACATGGGCGCCATCTTGAAATCGGCCATCTTGAATCTAAGTCAATTTTTTTAAATGGAAAGGGGGTCGTGTGACACATCAAATAACATCAGAATTTTCTCACAAGTTCATTCCTGTAAACAGATTTGAAATAGCAGTTGCGGTTCAAAAGTTACATAGCTTTTTTGTTGCAGATAACTGAAGATGGCTTTGACCAAGGAGGAGAGAATTGAAATCATTTTGATGTCTGGAAAACGAAGTTTCCGTGTCATAGCTGCAGATTTTAACAACCGGCACGCAGAAAGACCTCCAATTTCACACAACACTGTCAGGTGCTTAATTTCCAAATTCTGAGAAACTGGGACTGTGGCTGACAAGGCACGGAGTGGCCATCCAAAAAGTGCTACTGACGAGACAACCTCAACAATGGTTTTGGCGTCCTTCGTGAAGCGCCCACGACGTTTGTCAGCAGAATGTGGAATCAGCCAGTCATCGATCATACGAATCCTTCATGCCCATCGATGGTATCCATTCAAGATTCCGTTACTCCAGCACCTAGCAGAGGATGACCCAGACAGTTTTGCACGTGGGCCTTAGAGGATCCCTCTTTTGCACAAAGCATCTTGTTCAGTGATGAGGCAAACTTTTATGTCAGTGGTGAAGTTAACCGTCACAACCACGGTTGTTAAAATCTGCAGCTATGCACGGAAACTTCGTTCTCCAGACATCAAAATGATTTCAATTCTCTCCTCCTTGGTCAAAGCCATCTTCAGTTATCTGCAACAAAAAAGTTACGTAACTTTTGAACCGCAACTGCTATTTCAAATCTGTTTACAGGAATGAACTTGTGAGAAAATTCTGATGTTATTTGATGTGTCACACGACCCCCTTTCCATTTAAAAAAATTGACTTAGATTCAAGATGGCCGATTTCAAGATGGCGCCCATGTTCGGTACATACCGTAAAAGATAGACCACCTCACCAATACCTTACTGGAATATTCAGGTTTCCCAATTCCTGCAGAGTTTTTGAAATAAAAGGGTGTACTGCGACTTTTGACTCACCCTGTACAATAAGAATGCACCGAATCTCATTAAAGAGTTAGTCGACTTTCCAACAAGACAAAATAAGCCTGAAGAGGATATATTTACACAAGTGAAGGAGAGGAAAAGGCATGACCGAGGAAGAAAAACCCTTGAATTTAGTCTGCATGATCTGGTTTTAGTAAAAACGCAAGAGCGATAAAGTCAAATAAAATCTGAAATAAGAAAGTTTTTCGACATTTATCATGGGCCGTTTTGGGTAGACGGGAAGCCACATAAAAATGTATATTGGTTAGTTTACCCTAAATTGGGAAGGAAATTTGGACTATATAATGTAGCGGATCTTAAATTGATAAGGTGAAATGATGAGTGACTTGAGTAAACAAGGGAACAATAAACTGATAATATTTTATCCATGATGGATCAGTGGAACTCCGTGACTGTTATATCAAAATTGATGGTAAAGAAAACAGCAACCAGTCACATTTGTGACTGGTTGCTGTTTTCTTTACCATCAATAAACTGATAATCTGACAGTGATGATGAGTTAATTTTGATGTGTGTGAGGAGACAAAAGTGTACTCAAAAGATAGTAAGCGAGTTGTGTAGAGGAGCAATGTCTACTGAAAGTGCTATACTTTACAACAAATAATCATTTTTTTAAATAAAAAATGTGCTGATTTTTTTGTTAAGTGGGGGCATATGCGAGGTCCCACTTCATCAGATGTTGAGAAATAATAATAATAATTATTATACAATTTTGTATGCAATGTATGAATGTATCTTTTCTTGCAAGCCCATACAGTATAAGAGTTTGTGTAGATAAGGGGTAAATTTAAGTTTTCATTATATGTTTCTAACTTGTTGAAGTTGGTAGACTGTAATGTTATTGTTCGTATAGCCAAGGAGACGCGGTTTGATATAAAGAAGTTGTAGATGAAAAGATGGCGGTGAGATTAATGGATGTTTAAAATACCGTCCTTTGTTCTTGATCTCACGAATGCTAGAAAGTGTATTGTTTGAGTTGATTTTAAGTGTTAATAAATAGTAGTTGTTATAAAGAAACAGAAACTTTGAATTCATAGAGAAGTATATAACCAGATTAATTAAGCGAGGTGATTGCTAGAAAACTTGTGTGACGATATACTGGGGCCATACATATATAGTCCTCAGCGTGCTATCAATTGCAGAAAAGATTGCAAAGGACCTGGAAGGAGTGGTAAGATCAACCAGGATTTCTTGAATTATCGACGCTAAAGTGATAGAGAAGATAGCAGTAAAAAGGAGACCTCGCACTGGGCTGAGAACATTGGGCAGGTGGTCTGAAAAGTTACAAAATCCTTCATTTACAGGAGAGGGTGATGAGAGGATGTACCAGAAAAGTTAGAGAATTGTGTCTGTGGCTCAAAGCACGGGTTATCATATCATCAGACTACTATACCCATTCTGAGCTTTATATGTTCATAATCCTATAAATAAAAGCCGCAGATATGGTAGAGCAGTCACAAATACCAAATCAAAATCAAAAAGCACAATGACTGGAGCTAAACTGCAATAGATATGGGAATCACTGTTGATGTTGTTAAGGGGAAAGTAAAAGTTTTTGCTCTCCTCATTCAGAAGAGAACAAGTTAAACAACAGAATTCGATGGCGACAGGAAAAGGAAATTTTATAAATTAGTTTGCTTTATGTTTTTATTATTACATTGTTTCAAAGTAAGAAGGAAAATAGTAGTATTTATCTTATTAAACCACTCCTATCATCTGTTATTAAGTTCTTTTTTTAATAATGTCCTCTTCTTCACTTAAAACAGACATAATTACGCAAGATGCAGCGAGAGCAATAGGTTTTCCTCGCGTAGCCACTTGGTGACTGCAGGTAGCAGTTGGAACGACCACAATTGTTCGCACACCAAATATGGTTGGTGGAGACAACAAGGCAAACCACCCGACTGCAAACACACAAACGTTTGCAAACTATGCGCGCTTGGTGAATCCCAGGTTTAAGAAAATATGTAGAATTTATCATAAAAAATATACTGATTTTAAGTTTAATTTTGGTAAAGTATTAAAATCTAAATAATTATAAATTTATTTTTTCACCTCTGCTTCCGCAAAAGATACGCATCCGCGGGTGTCAAGCGCTGGACATCCGCATCCGCAACCCTAGTGTGTATAACAGCAGGAATATTCTGACTCTCGAGATATCTCCAGTAACAGCTAATCGTATTATGTAAATAAGAAGTAAGGAATTTTACCAATAAAATTCACCATTTCTAACGGTACGCAAATAACAGCGATGAAAGAAACAAATATTTTAGCAATGTTAAAGAAGGATTTCAGTTTTTCGCTTTTTAGTGGTGACAGTCCCATACCACAGACGAAAAAGGTGATATGTCTCTTGCTACAACTTCTATACATGGAGTTGAGAGTGCTGGTGAGGACTCAGTTATATGTAAACAAATAATTTGTCAATTAATAATAACGATATGTGAAAACATTTATATATGAGTTTGAATGTTTGAATATTCAGAGTGATTTATACCATTAAACTATGGACATAATGGGTGACCTCGGCCGTCGCCAAGTGCAGCGCCGACCAGTAGCCAGAAATATCGCTTGCGATAGTATCAGCGGTCTGTCCGCATTCCGATCCCAGCGTTACTACCTCGCAGCTGTCGGACCTAGGAAGTTGGTAGCGTATTAGTGCCCGCTACCCTGCAACAACTCACTGATTTTGACTTTGCTTCTTCATCAGGCAACATCATCCGAACACCTGCAGCAGTTTTGAGAGTGGGTCACCCTGCTCTCTACGCCTGAGACCCACATGGTAGACAGTACCTCGACCCTTGCGTAGCTATGTCGAGGAAAGCTTCTTATTCAGACCACCTCTGGTGATGTGGTGCGTCTGGACTTCGCTCATACCTTAATGCATCCTCAGCCATTCCTTTCTTCTCCAATGCTATGGACTTGAAATCATCGTCCCAAACCCATTCATTGCAACAACATTATTCTTTCCAATCTCGCGTGTGGCACTGTCTAAATGATTTTAAGACAAATTAATGTCAGCGTCATTTTACGAGTGTTCGCATACTCACCTTCTAGGAAATTCTCCATTCTTTGCTTATGTTCTGGTTTTTAATGTAAAGTGGAAACTCCAGTGTTTTCAATCTTACGTATTATACGGTTCAATATTCTCATTTTATGCTAATCTATTCTCCATTCTGGTCAAGATTAGTTGCATTTGTTATGGCACGAAAATAAACTTCATATTGATGTTTTTGAAGTTTCTGAGCTTGCTGTATAAATTTAATTTTAATATTTACATTTAGTATTATAATTATGGCCCGATAATTACTCCAGTTTTTTTCAAATTTAACAAGTCAAAATATTAATTTTAATAGTATTATTTGTCTAGATAAAATCCTATTCACTGCGATAACGACGATATCGTCATTCTGGGTGATAAATCGCAACATCGATTTACAAGTTGCAGACGGGTCTCCTCCTCTATAACCTAAAATTACTGTGAATAATATGATGGCTTTAATTCTTTACGAAACTCCAATTAAATCATATGCTCTGTTTGGTGTAGTAGAGGTGATACGATTTACTCATTTCAAGGGAATAAAATGCGATAAAATTTAGTGCATTAAAGAAAAATAGGAAAAAAATTATTTTATGTTTTTAGGGTACCTTTTTTCAGACACCGTGAGTGTGTTTATAGTATTAAATGTAACGTTGTTTTTCGGTTCTTTTTGTGAACTAACCAGCAATATTTGTGTATAGTCGAAATTTTGAAACACTTTTATATCTGCCAATGAAGGAGCCCTATTTCCGCGAGAACGTATAGAATTTTTCGATTTTCAGCTGATATATTTTAACCAAAAAATGTGAAATTACCGAAATATTATTAGGCTAGCGGTAGCTATCGTTAAATTTTGCCATTATAATCAAAATTCAACTACAGGTACCGAAAATACTGACTCAGCCACATACATAATCAGAACTAAAACACGACAGCGACTCTGTAGATTTGCATTCGTGGTCATTGATGAAGTATTACGTCAGGGAATCACAGCCCAGTATTTGGTTTTTTTTTTATTCTTATAGCTTTACGCCTCTTCAACTTTGGGGTCATTAGAGGCGGGATAAGACGGGGTACAAGGAAAGAGAAGGAATTCGGCCATGACCTTTTGAAGGAAGCATCCCGGCATTCGCCTGGAGCGATTTAGGGCAACCATGGATAACCGAAATCTGGATACCCGGACGGGGATTCGAACCGGCGTCCTCCCGAATGTGAGACCGGAAAGTTAACCGCTCACCCACCACGCTAGGTCGGGGTTAGCGATTTGGTCTAATGCGTACACCAGTTCTATGTAGAGGTGCGATTTAGTTAGCATTATGGAGATACTCTAATTGCCCTGGCGAGATCTAAACTTGATGATTATGAATTAATGTGTTCTTTGTGCTACAAGCATGTAGTTTATTAGAATTTGGAATGAAATTTGTTTATTATTTTGACACTTTTAGCTATTAAGGACTATTGTAAACACTGAGCATGAGTTGTGTCACCAAAGTAACAATTTCTTCCTATTGTGGCAGTAACGCCTATTTTCGGTTCTCTTTAAACTGATGTTTCCACTTCTCTTAATAGAACTGTCGCGATAATACCAAATTTTTCACTGAAGAACGTTCAAAAATATTTGTCCTATAACTAATAATTAATTGATAATACCCATGAACTGTTTGTATCCAACAAAGATATATTCATTACAAACCAGAGGCGTAATTCTATTAATACGTGAACTGTTGTTTCGATTATCCGTATCATCTCTTTTCCTGAGAACTAACTTCGGCGTAAAAAGATACAACGGCAGTAAAAGTTGAGATTAACGTCACCCGAAATTATACAAAATTTAAACAATCGTCGTGTAAAACAAGAACATGGCGGATTTTATAATTCGGTGGCGGGGAGCAATCACTGTTAATGTAACGCGCTCTACGGACTCGATTAAGCAGTTTTGTCGCACTTGAACTCCAGAAATGACGAATATGAATTTACGCAACGTGCTTTATCCGATGGCTAACAATGCCGAGCACAAAGTTAATGAAATACGTGTATCAACCTCGTGAGTATACTTCAGAAGGAACTCCTGAAGTTACTGTTCTTACGACGGCACTGTGCTGATGAGGACTCCCGCTGCTGTGACCCAGCCCTCCACACTTCCCCCTCCCCCTGCCCTCCACACTTCCCCCTCCCCCTGCCCTCCACACTTCCCCCTCCCCCTGCCCTCCTCACTACCCCTCCACCTGCCCTCCACACTTCCATCTCCACTTGCCCTGCACACTTCCCTCTCCCCCGCCCTCCACACTTCCCCGTACCCCGCCCTCCACTCTTCCCCCTCCCGCTGCCCTCCACACTTCTACCTCCACCTGCCCTCCACACTTCCCCATCCCCCTGCCCTCCACACTACCCCTCCCCCTGCACTCCACAATTCCCCCTCCACCTGCCCTCCACACTTCCCCCTCCACTTGCCCTCCACACTACCCCTCTCCCTGCACTCCACACTACCCCTCCCCCAGACATCCACACTACTCCCTCCCCCTGACATCCACACTACTCCCTCCCCCTGCCCTCCACACTTCCCCTCCCCCCGCCCTCCACACTCCCCCCTCCCCCTTCCCACCACACTACCCTTCCCACTGCCCTCCACACTACCCCCTACCCCTGCCATCCACACTACTTGCCCACCACACTTCCCCCTCCACTTGCCCTCTACACTTCCCCCACCCCCTGCCCTCCACAATACCCCTTCCCCTGCCCTCCACACTACCCCTCTTCTTGCACTCCACACTACCCCCTCCCCCTGACATCCACACTACCCCCTCCCCCTGACATCCACACTACCCCCTCCCCCTGACATCCACACTACCCCCTCCCCCTGCCCTCCACACTACCCCACCCCCTGCCATCCACACTACCCCCTACCCATGCCCTATACACTTCCCCCTCCCCCTGCCCCCACACTTCCCCCTCCACCTGCCTTCCACACTTCCCCCTCCACTTGCCCTCCACACTTCCCCCTCCCCCTGCCCTCCACAATACCCCTCCCCCTGCCCGCCACACTACCCCTCTCCCTGCACTCCACACTACCCCCTCCCCCTGACATACACACTACCCCCTCCCCCTGCCCTCGAACCTTCCCCCTCCCCCTGCCCCCACACTTCCCCCTCCCCCTGCCCTCTACACTTCCCACTCCCCCTGCCTTCCACACTTCCCCCTCCACTTGCCCACCACACTTCCCCTCCCCCTACCCTCCTCACTTCCCCCTCCACCTGCCTTCCACACTTCCCCATCCCCCTGCACTCCACAATTCCCCCGCCCCATGCCCTCTTAACTTCCTACTTCATAGCTCCGGGAAGAGATATCTGACTTCATATTTTGGTGGTCCTATTTCCTACATGCGAAAATTTGACGTCGATGAGCTATGAATTTTACCTGTCCCTAGGAATGGTAAATATGGCACAGACTGGGACGTTAATGACCGCTTTTCATTCATTAATTTTCTCAAAAGAATATTAAACTTTCCCTCTGGGAGATTTTATAGCTTTGATATGTCGAAAAATTTATTTTGAAATTACCTGCAACTAATTAGTATATTCAGAACTAAATTTACGGAGGCAGTCAGTAATCGGTGTCTATTGTTCATGAACAAAATGTCAGCAGCAGCCGAATGCTTCATTTTATGGAAAAATTATGGGTTTCATTTTTGGGGCCCTATTTAAGAGAGAATGTAACTATGCAGTGTTCATATCCTTCCCTTAATTAACCCATTTCCGCCACTAAAACTTGGAATTTACTGTTTCTAACTTCAAAACAATTACTGAAGAGCCTTATTATGTTCAACTCTCCATGCAACAATCAACCAGTATTCTATTATCGAGATTGTTTTCTAGTGAGGCACAGAAAAGAGGCTACTCACACTATTCCGGCCAGCGTATTAGTTGGACACATTTCTTTTTCTATTCTTTAAAATAGAAAAAAATAAACGCACGCATTTTGTACAGCCTAGTAATTTTAAATCTGATATTTCAACACTTATTTCGCAAACATTAATTTAATTTTTATTATTTTTAGCATATTCTTTGTTTGTTGGCACGATACATAGGATTGTATTGGTGTTAAACATGGTTGCCGGCAGAATTACTTTTAAGGGGGAGGGGGAATCTGTTTTTTTTTTAATACATTATATATAACATCTATTACTTATTAACTTGGGATACTGAATTTTTTTGCAAGATGTTGAACAAATATGATCAACAACCTAGGCGTCTTATTCAAACAGTGAATTTATAATAATTTTTTTGTTTCTTAATCTATTTCTGTGTATTTTCTTTCATAGCAGGGGAGGGGGGGGGGGTTCAAGTGCAGCCCCATGCACCACCCTCCCGACGCCCATGCTGTTAAACATACATTATTTGTTTGTAAACTTGCTGCATTTAACCACAGTTCATTATCTCTTGATGACTTTATAATTTATTAGCTACAGATTTCTAATTTTACAGCGCTTGCAGTTTCCTGTCCACTTTATAATTTTTAATATTTCACCACATCACTATACACTTCAACTATTTCTAATCTACCATCTCAGTTAAATTTTCAGTGTTGGTATCGGAGGAGTAATCCGATTTCCAGATCTCCCGAAATACTGTTATTTCGTAATGGTCCATCCAAAACATTTTGTAATGTTTAAGCTTAGTATAAGTCTCCGCAGACCAGCTGGTTGCGTCATCAGTGCGAAATTTGACTTGCTGATCGAGCGCTAGGAAGAAGGCGATGGAAATGCAAAAACTGATGGTAAGCGCCGGCATGTAAACAGATCGCCAGCATTTAATAGACGAGCAACTGGACGAAATTTCCTCTACCTCTGAATCGGCTTATTGCCAGCGTTTTGTTAGAGGCGGTGGGCTCGGATATCCCAAAGAAAATTAATATCATATTCGCAAACCAGCAAAATAAAACACCCGAACTTTGTGATAAGCAAACCGAATTCCATTACTGCAGATCCAGCGGTATTGTACGCCGGTTTTGAAGACACACTTCGGCTAACTATACTCGAAGAAATGCTTACACTTACACTTGCCCTCCAACATTTGACACGAGTCCTCCATCCTGGCGGTTAAAACATAACGTTCCCACAATCATCGGCAATTGACAGGATACAACTGAGATCACTAAATCTTCCAACAGATCCATCTCAGCTCCTGACTCTAGTCCACAAGATTTTCGAGATTTGATCCTAAGGAAACATACAAGCAGTTTGTCATGATCTATGCACGCATTCTGTTAGATACAAGTCTATCTTGGCCCCAGTGCAATGTTCATACAAGACACCCGTAAACTCCATGTTAAAAATTACTCAAATGAATACTAAAGGAAGCGCCATGGTTCTACACGAAATCATAATGGTGGCGGAGGAATTGAGATCAGATATTATTAGTGATAAACACACGGCATGTGCTGAGATAAGAGCAGCATAGGGAACCTTCATAATGATAAGCATATATTTCCAGTACAGTGACGAGATCTACCTATACCTAGATAGAATACGGCAGATAGATGCAGCTCTGGGAAATTATTCACTAGTTATTGCAGCGGACGTCAATGCAAAGTCTTCTCTTTGACACAGCAAGAAGACTGACAGGAGAGGGAAACTTCTAGAAGAGCCATTAAGCGAATTGGTTATAGAGGTTAGAAACCAAGCAGATAATCCTCCTACTTTCTGCAACAGTGCTGGCGTAAGAACAAATATTGATGTACCAATTACAAAGATTCATGCTTTGGAGTTGTAGAATGCTTGACAAGACGACAACAAGTGATCACAATTTGATTGTTTGTGAACTGGGAACAACGCAGACAGAAGAAAGTAGTGGCAACGGAAGTATTAAAATAGCGTATAGCATCAAGAAAGCTGCATGGGAAAAGTGAAGGAATGTGTTCACTCCACCGAATTTTTCAGAAAACCACTTCGATGTAGACAAAGACGCAAGGGAGCTGACATCTGCTGTACAAAGTGCTATGAAACGGGCGATACCACTAAAGAAGATAGTAGATCCCACTGACAAAATATGGACTGAAAAACTTCAGAAACTACGACTAACCATGAAAAAAACAAGAAGAACTTATCAACAAAGCATGGTGGCAGCAGACAGAAGTATCCTCCTCGAGAGCTACGTGCAGAACAGGCAGATTTTCAAAGACGCATTGAGAGAGACGAAACAAAAATACTTGGAAGCCTTCGTGGGGGAAAACCATATGGACAATCAATGGGGTATTCATTACAAAAGAGCTGCAGGTAAAATCAGACCTCGCACAATACTATCCACAGTAAAAAGAACAGATGGACGATTAACCACAAATTGGAGAGACTCAGCGGAGGAGTTATTTAAAGTTTTGCTTCCTGATGATAACCCGGAAGAAGAAACAGAAGAACAAGCTACACTACGAAGGAACATGTGGCTAATCATAAAATTAACCCCCGTCCCATGCAGACTCCTGAACGAATGCCTATATCATGGTAGAGTTCCGGGAATATGGAAAACAGTGAGGTGGTAATTCTAAAGAAAGGAGACGACAAGGTTACTTTTCTACAGAAATCTTACCGGCTGGTTTGTTTATTGAATGTGCTTGGCAAATTTCAAGAGACGATTCTATGCAAAAACAATTACAAAACCACCGGGAACTTCAGAGAATGAATCCTAGTCGATATGGATTTAGAACGAGAAAGTCAACAGAGGATGCAATAAATCGGTCGATGGAAACAATTAGTAGCAGTATATTTGTGGACATTTCGGGGGCACTCGACAATTTATGGTGGCCCACCCTGTTTGAACGGCTGTGGGAGATTAGTTCTCCAAGAAGATTACTCTACACCTTCAGGGACTATTGCAGATTTAGAACTAATTTCTTAAGATGCCACAACACGTTCATCACGAAGACCCTCACGAAAGGATGCCCGCAAGGTTCGGTTTGCGGTCCCATATTCTGGGATATAGGGATGGAACTAGTGATCGAACTATTACAATGAACACCTGAACATCTAGGTCTAATTGCTTTTGCTGATGACCTTTATTACTAGTGGAAGGAGCTAAAAGAGCAGAAATTGAGCACCATAGGATTCTAGTACTTAACTGTATGAGCCATTGGTGCAGTAAAGTCAAGCTGAGTTTGGCACCACAAAAAACAACATTCATGTTGCTCGAGGGCAAGCTGACTTGAAAATCCTATAAACACATTGTGCAGGTACTTAGGCATTCAATTGGATGAACGTTTAAATCGAAGTCCACTTAGAGAAGACAGTAGCACGAGCAGTGGCGGTCATGAATAAAATAATTAATATCGGCAAACGAAAATTCACTGTTCCAGTTCAAACAATAAGACTATACCATGACGCAATATTATCCTTTTTAGTGGTAAACTCAGCAAGTGTGTGGGCAAAGCATCTAAGAAAATGAAACCAAAACAGCGAGTCAGACATATCCAACGAGGAATACTGTTAAGATTGACAGGAGCATACCGAACCGTGGCAACAAATTCATTAACCACTGCCATTGGTGGATGGCCATTGGACCTAGAAAAGGGAACCAAGTTAAGGTAGCAGAAATTGAAGGCAGCGAAGCAACAACGGAGATGCACATTCGGAAGCTCCTATTGGTGGGATGGCAACAAGAATGGAACAACAGTGAAACAGGTCGAAAAACATATGATATGTTTCCATCTATAGAGAAGGGGTTAAAGTTGAAATACCTTCAACCTTCTTCCAGATTGCTACGCTACATTACGTTTTGTAAGGGAAAAAATATAAGAATATATTTTATTTAATTTAATATTAGAAAAGATTACCCAGTTAATTGTTTTGTTAGTTGTTACGAAAATGTTATGAAGTAATATCTATGGTTACCAAATAAGTATGAGGTGCAATGATCTGTCGAATAGATCATAGAAATGATGCTGGAGTTTGGATTGAAAGAAAAAGAGAAGAGACGAGAAGTTAAGAGAAAAATGAAGTAAATATTGGTTTTAGGAATGTGATAGTATGTATTGTATGAAGTGTAAAGTTTGTTTATTAAGAAAAATGTAGATTTGAATAAAAGCTCACTTCCTAAAGATAACGAAGACAGGAACTAATCATTTACAACGACCTTATACTTTGGCAACCAAGAAGACAGGACGACAATTGCACACTGGCTTATAAAAGAAACATTTTAACCTTCAATTTGTGGATATAAGACGACCATTGGTTTGGCAAGAACCTAAGAAAAAAATGTATTTCATTATATTTTATGAAAAATAAAAAAATAAAGGTGCCGTCGAAATTAGAGCTGTTAAGAGAAAATTTTGGTCAGTTATAGTAAATAGGCTATAAAAATTAATCAACCAATGTATAAGAAATCGAGCAACAAATAGATTATCGTTTGAAAAAAAAGAATCGATTGTGTTCAATGCAAGTCAGAATTATTGTTAAAATCTTTTGTAAAACATTTTTTTTTCTTTTATTAATTTTAAAAATATAAAAAATAAAAGGGAATTAAAACGCTTAAAGAATTCTTTTTTCAATAGTTTGTATCTTGTTTTCAAAAGTGTATAAAGTACATCGGACTATTTCCGGATGTAGTGGACTGTGCAGAATTTGGTCCTTAGCAGTAGTACTATTTCTTTCAAGAAGATTTGGTTTGTGTCATATTAAGTGTAGAAATATTAGATTTTGTTTGATTTTTATTATTTTTGTGTGAATGTAATTACAGTGAATAGTTAAGGGTATTATGTTAAATACGTGTTTATGAATTCGACGCTGTTGTTCACGGCATGGCGAATGTATCCTTGCGCGCTTTCGTTTGTCAAACTGTAAGAGCACTTGGGTAACATATTCTTTGACGTAGGAGTAGCAAAGTAAATTATTAACAAATATCTTTTTCGTAAGGTTTTGCGACAAACATTTATAGTTAAAGCCCCGAAAATATTATAGAACGGAAATAAATTTTTATATTGGTGAGAAATATTAATTTTAAAGACTTTTTTCCTGCAATGTTAATTCGTTGCTAGAAAACACTTCAAAAGATACTGCTTGTGACAAGGCTGATATTAGAAAAATTCTGTTTGCCGTATTGATAAATTATTTATTATTTTGTTTCACCGTATTTTGATTCAAATACGTGTTAACTGATAGTGACCAGCATTCAGGGAGGCATTGCAACCGATCAACATAGTATAAATATATCTGAAGGTGAACTGAATGGTTATGTCGGACAGCAAAGTGAAACGGGAATTGACTTGGATAACACTGACAAAGATATAACGTTGTTAGGGAATAATGACGGAGAAGGGGGATCTTTCTCACCACAGCAGACTCCTGAAAGGAAAGAGCAGGAACGGCAAGATGGTCAAAATGATGCAGCAAATTATAGAGGAGAAAAAATTAAAAGAAGATTTAATTAAGGAAATAGATACTGTAAGCGAAAGTCTGAAGATAAGGATTAGGACGACGTACGAACTCGTAGCTGCTAGAGAAAGGGAAATCCGACATGATGTGCACAAGCAAGTGGAAAATATGGGATCAGATCTAAGTGACAAAATAAGCAATGTGGCAGATCAACGAGAAGTATAAGAGATTAGTTCAGAGCTTAAGAGGCAGACAATCTGGAGGAAGGATTAACCTGTGTTACAGGCCAAAGTCAAAATTAATAATGCAAGGTCGACGACGAATTTGAAGAGTTAAGATGGATGAAGAAGATGAAGGAGTAAGATAAACAGTAAATAAGTTGGAAATAATGATGACAGTAGAGAAGTTCACAGAGAAATTAAATGAGTTTGGAGGATGAAGAAACCAAAAAAGTTGGTCACAGTTTGAGTCTAAAGAAGGATTGTCAGAAAAGGAAGAAAATATAGAAGGTGAAGATTTTAAAGAAAGCATAATGATGAAGGATGAAAAACAATACGTAATGGAGATAATGAAGGAAATGAATGACGTATATGAAGAAGAGATGAGAAACTGGAAGAAAAAAAGGAAGAAACAAATGCTACAAGTATATAAAGCGGACAGACTTTAATTTAGGAGTCCTGGTATTCTTCAAGTTTTCGAAGTAGATTCAGGCCAATTAAAGAAATTCTTTGATATATGCTGTAGTTATTTTGAAACTAGGGGCAAGGCTCACGGAAATGGTTATATTTAATTCAACTATAAAAATTAGGGTTAAAAAGTATAATTGAATTAAAGTTGAACAAACAAAGTCAAAGATAATACAATATAATAAGTGGAAATATTTTCCCTTTTTGTAGGACATTTCGTTTTTATTAAAGTTCTGAGTTCAGAATTTGTATAAAACGAAATGTGGGGGCATGTGTAAGGGAAAACATATAAGATCATAATGAAGTCTTCACGGGTGTACCACCGGATAGTGTTTCGTCTTCATTAGGAGTCGAGACATCTGCACAGGGAAGAAAGCATAATGAAGAAGGATGATAAACAATTCATAATGGAGAGAATAAAGGAAATGAATGATGTATATGAAGAAGAGTTGAGAAACTGGAAGAAAAAAAGGAAGAAACAAATGATACAAGTATATAAAGCGGACAGACTTTAATTTAGGAGTCCTGGTATTCTTCACGTTTTCGTAGTAGATTCAGGCCAATTAAAGAAATTCTTTGATATATGCTGTAGTTATTTTGAAACTAGGGGCAAGGCTCACGTAAATGCTTATATTTAATTCTACTATAAAACAAAGAAAAACTATGGGTTGAAAAGTATAATTGAATTAAAGTTGAACAAACAGAAGTCAAAGATAATACAATATAATAAGTGGAAATATTTTCCCTTTTTGTAGGACATTTCGTTTTTATTAAAGTTCTGAGTTCAGAATTTGTATAAAACGAAATGTGGGGGCATGTGTAAGGGAAAACATATAAGATCATAATGAAGTCTTCACGGGTGTACCACCGGATAGTGTTATGAAAACACGATATTTCGACGACTAGCTCCGTCGTCTTCATCAGGAGTCGAGACATCTGCACAGGAGTCGGCTGACCGTCGGATACTGAGTTTCAGACGGTCAGCCGATCCCTGTGCAGATGTCTCGACTCCTTATGAAGACGACGGAGCTAGTCGTCGAAATATCGTGTTTTCATAACACTATCCGGCGGTACACCCGTGAAGACTTCATTTCAAGCATACGCCGTGAAAGTCTCCGTACTTACATATAAGATTATATTTTTATTTAATTTAATATTATTTAAATTAGAAAAGCTTACCAAGTTAATTATTTTGTTAGTTGTTACGAAAATGTTATGGTTTCCATATAAGAATGAGGTGCAATGATCTGTGGAATAGATCAGAGAAATAATGATGGAGTTTGGATTGAAAGAAAAAGAGAAGAGATGAGAAGTTAAGAGAAAACAGAAGTAAATATTGGTTTTAGGAATGTGATGGTATGTATTGTATGAAATGTAAATGTTGTTTATTAAGAGGAATATTGATTTGAATAAAAGCTCACTTCCTAAAGGTAACGAAGAAAGGAACTAATAATTTACAAATACCTTATAAGGTCACGAGCCTTATAATAGCTGGCTCCGAAGTCGATATATTGTGGATTCAAGCAGGTACGAATGTGGTAGAGAGTACGCCGGAGCATGTTGTATGGGAATGTGAAATAACAGCCAGTTTTAGAGAAAACCAACAAGCTCGGCTGCAAGGGAGGAGAATGTTTGACATACTACGCGACGAAAGTTTGTGGCATTTGCTGGACGAGGCAGCTGATCGAGCTCAAAGTTTTGGAAGGAGAAATTTATAGAAAGGAAAAATGCCAAGTGAAATCAAAGTCCACAGATGGCAAAAGATTAGAACAGAATTACAACTCGTGGAATAGTGGAAGCTAATTCCAGAAACAACTGCAGAGGGAACAACGATGCTGGAAGTCTGGTTTTCACAACACCGGATTGACGGAAGATGTCCTACTTCAATGAGCAACATCAATCGTCGGAAGATCTTCGGAGTGCTCCAGAGAGGCCGTCTTCTGAGCGACAGCTGGGGACGTCTCGGTATTCCAGGATGACCGCCTGGGCGGCTGACTTTGCTGCCGGTTCTGGGGGGACTACCTTTGGAGCGCAATCAACAACACCAAGAAAAAATGAACATTAGTGAAACCGAAGTGCGACTGGAATAATTGGTGGTGGTAATATTAGTGTCAGTAGTAATAGTGGTATTAGTCTTAGCCTAATAGTAATGTTAGTAGTAATGTTAGGAACAATGGCAGTAGTAGTAGTGGTGGTACCCACTCTCTTTAGTAACAGTAGAAGTAATAGGGATATTGGAACGTGAATCAAAATTTCCTTGCCTTCATCGTTTATAGAGTGAAAACGTCAGATATACAGGGTGTTACAAAAAGGTACGGCCAAACATTCATGAAACATTCCTCACACACAAACAAAGAAAATATGTTATGTGGATATATGTCCGGAAACGCTTACTTTCCATGTTAGAGCTCATTTTAGTTTCGTTAGTATGTACTGTACTTCCTCGATTCACCACCCTCTTGACTTCCATTTATGTGGGCATTTGAAAGCCCTTGTCTACGCAACCCCGGTACCAAATGTAGAGACTCTTCGTGCTCGTATTGTGGACGGCTGTGATACTATACGCCATTCTCCAGGGCTCTATCAGCGCATCAGGGATTCCATGCGACGGAGGGTGGATGCATGTATCCTCGCTCACGGAGGACATTTTGAACATTTCCTGTAACAAAGTGTTTGAAGTCACGCTGGTACGTTCTGTTGCTGTGTGTTTCCATTCCATGTTTAATGTGATTTGAAGAGAAGTAATAGAATGAGCTCTAACATGGAAAGTAAGCGTTTCCAGACACATGTCCACATAACATATTTTCTTTGTTTGTGTGTGAGGAATGTTTCCTGAAAGTTTAGCCGTACCTTTTTGTAACACCCTGTATAAGATATAAATATGTTTACATGTAAAATAATGGAATTTGTCGTAACTTATGCGCCCAGATGCTAGCAACATAGCCCAAAATTTAGGATAATATAGTGTAGTGGTACCTCTTTATTATGGACATTGGAAGATGAAATCTTCTTTGCCCAGTACTAATTAGTTTGTTCATCACGATTTTGGCATGATTCCACACTTCCGTTATAAGGGCAGCAAAGTAAAGTCGATCGTCAATTGTGACTCCCAGATACTTACAAGTTTTGGCTTTTGTTATGGGGACTTTGTTGGTATTTATTATTGGCTTTCGCATGGGGAGGCCACTGAGAAACATAAATTGATTGTTGTGTGGTGCAAGGTTTAATTCCACTGTAGAACATCAGTTTTGAAGATGCTCTATTGCCATTATACTTCTGGTCTCTTCTTCAACTCTTGTTTCGCCTTGTATCAGCAGTAGGAGGTCATTCGCGAAGGCAACCAGCCCCAGGAGTTCTTCTTACCTGTTCATGATTTCTACAACCATTTTGAATTTTACATCCAAGGGCACTGGCCCACTCAACGATCCATGCGGAAAGCCCTTTGTTAATTTTTTCTCTGGACATCTCAGTTTGGCAATTCGGTACTCGCGTAATGTTCCGCAGAGGTTTGCTAGGAATTCCGATTGGTCGTAGCGGCTAAAAGGCGCTTGCCACTATGAAGTGTCAGATGCCCCCGAGATATCCACGAAAATGACTATTATATATTTGCTGTTATTACTTTTCACTAGATATACTACCTCATTTATGGCATCCTCAGTCGACCTGCCTGCTCTAAAGCCAAACTGATTGACACTCATACCATACAATCTTTATTGCATCTGTAATTTACAGACAGCTTTTGGGGGAAAAGGGCACGTAAGATATTCAGTAGTTAGCAACCATCGACATTGGTCTGTAAAACAGTCGGGGTTCGTCTTAAATTTTTGAAGCATAAGATACCATATCAAACCACGGACGCGGCGGGAATGTGTGAGAGTGGTCGACCATCGGAAAGAAGAATACTGAGAGCAGAGCTAAGAAGATTCTTGAAGAGTGGAATATTTCAAAAGCTTCGTAGCTTTGTTATAAGTCACGTAGCTGTAGAGTCTTGTTGCTTTTGTATTGCAGGCAAGGCGGTGCCGTTTGTGGAGCTGACGGTGGCGCACGCGTCATGCTGACGATCCTGGCCATCAGCTTCGAGCGCTACTACGCCATCTGCGAGCCTCTGCGCGCCGGATACGTGTGCACCAAGACGAGGGCCATGCTCATCTGTCTGCTGGCGTTGTATTGCAGGCAAGGCGGTGCCGTTTGTGGAGCTGACGGTGGCGCACGCGTCAGTGCTGACGATCCTGGCCATCAGCTTCGAGCGCTACTACGCCATCTGCGAGCCTCTGCGCGCCGGATACGTGTGCACCAAGACGAGGGCCATGCTCATCTGTCTGCTGGCGTTGTATTGCAGGCAAGGCGGTGCCGTTTGTGGAGCTGACGGTGGCGCACGCGTCAGTGCTGACGATCCTGGCCATCAGCTTCGAGCGCTACTACGCCATCTGCGAGCCTCTGCGCGCCGGATACGTGTGCACCAAGACGAGGGCCATGCTCATCTGTCTGCTGGCATTGTATTGCAGGCAAGGCGGTTCCGTTTGTGGAGCTGACGGTGGCGCCCGGCGTCAGTGCTGACGATCCTGGCCATCAGCTTCGAGCGCTACTACGCCATCTGCGAGCCACTGCGCGCCGGATACGTGTGCACCAAGACGAGGGCCATGCTCATCTGTCTGCTGGCGTTGTATTGCAGGCAAGGCGGTGCCGTTTGTGGAGCTGACGGTGGCGCCCGCGTCAGTGCTGACGATCCTGGCCATCAGCTTCGAGCGCTACTACGCCATCTGCGAGCCTCTGCGCGCCGGATACGTGTGCACCAAGACGAGGGCCATGCTCATCTGTCTGCTGGCGTTGTATTGCAGGCAAGGCGGTGCCGTTTGTGGGAGCTACGGTGGCGCCCGCGTCAGTGCTGATGATCCTGGCCATCAGCTTCGAGCGCTACTACGCCATCTGCGAGCCTCTGCGCGCCGGATACGTGTGCACCAAGACGAGGGCCATGCTCATCTGTCTGCTGGCGTTGTATTGCAGGCAAGGCGGTGCCGTTTGTGGAGCTGACGGTGGCGCCCGCGTCAGTGCTGACGATCCTGGCCATCAGCTTGGAGCGCTACTACGCCATCTGCGAGCCTCTGCGCGCCGGATACGTGTGCACCAAGACGAGGGCCATGCTCATCTGTCTGCTGGCGTTGTATTGCAGGCAAGGCGGTGCCGTTTGTGGAGCTGACGGTGGCGCACGCGTCAGTGCTGACGATCCTGGCCATCAGCTTCGAGCGCTACTACGCCATCTGCGAGCCTCTGTGCGCCGGATACGTGTGCACCAAGACGAGGGCCATGCTCATCTGTCTGCTGGCGTTGTATTGCAGGCAAGGCGGTGCCGTTTGTGGAGCTGACGGTGGCGCACGCGTCAGTGCTGACGATCCTGGCCATCAGCTTCGAGCGCTACTACGCCATCTGCGAGCCTCTGCGAGCCTCTGCGCGCCGGATACGTGTGCACCAAGACGAGGGCCATGCTCATCTGTCTGCTGGCGTTGTATTGCAGGCAAGGCGGTGCCGTTTGTGGAGCTGACGGTGGCGCCCGCGTCAGTGCTGACGATCCTGGCCATCAGCTTCGAGCACTACTACGCCATCTGCGAGCCTCTGCGCGCCGGATACGTGTGCACCAAGACGAGGGCCATGCTCATCTGTCTGCTGGCGTTGTATTGCAGGCAAGGCGGTGCCGTTTGTGGAGCTGACGGTGGCGCACGCGTCAGTGCTGACGATCCTGGCCATCAGCTTCGAGCGCTACTACGCCATCTGCGAGCCTCTGCGCGCCGGATACGTGTGCACCAAGACGAGGGCCATGCTCATCTGTCTGCTGGCATGGGCCCTCGCCGCCCTCCTCACCAGGTAGGCGCACAGTGGCTGAGCTTGATGTCTTTCTCTCGCTGTTTCCTCAATTTCTTCCGCTATCAGACTGTGCAGACCCACGCTTAATGCTTGGCTAACTTGTAACAGCCGCAATAGGTAACCCAAAATAGGGGAATACATTTCCCGGTTTAGCAGTGGAACGTGGACGGTAGAAATGTCTGACATGAGAAAGTTTCAGTGACTTTAGATGGAGTCTACCTCATTCGTTCGACCTGGAGCGAACAACTCTATACTTGTTTGTAAATGGAATTAATTTAACTTCGTAATATGAATTTTTTAAAACACTGATGTGCAATTACTACAAGTACACTAGTTGTTTATAGCGCAGATTTTAATGATTCTGGGGGGATTACTGTTAATACGTGAAAATACCACTGATTTAGATTAAAATTGTCATAATTACTAACTTGTGTTCACGACTTCGTTCTTGTTTGTAAAAAATTCTAATTGACAGCTACCGACATTTTATCACCATAGTGCAGGATGGGAGAGTCGAGGTTAATACCACAAACAATTATTAGTGATCTGCGCTGGGTACTTACTGCAAAATGAAATATAGGGACACACTTGTCTTCAGTTGAAATATGAAAACGCCTTCTGATGATCAATTTCAACAATCAAATCTCCACCGACATAACACCACCATGGTGCACGTTCAAAGACCAAGGATATTGTGATACACAATCACCAGTGGACTGCGCTGGGTAGTTTTGTGTGTGAAATATAGGGATGAATGTCTATTTTTATATCAGTCCCAACACTTTCAACTACCATTTCTATTACACCCCCACAGCTACCGACATGCAATCACCATAGTGCACGATGTAAGACTCCAGGCTACCACCACACACTAACGCCAGTGGTCTGCGCTTGATAGTTCTGGCTGCAATGTGATACATAGGGACACCAACGTCTTTGAAAGAAATAGGAAAATGCCCTACGTCGAACATTTTCAACCACCCCCACTCCCACATCCCCATAGCTACCGACGTCCAACCACCATAGTGGATGATGGGAGTATCGATGCTACTACCACACACAAACTCCAGTGGTTTGCGCTATGTAGTTCTTTCAGCAAAGTGAAATATACGGACACATATGCCTTTGGGCTAAATGCGAAAATGTCATTGATCGACCACTTTCAACCACCATGTCTCCCGTTTACCAAAATTAGGCCAACGTTGTGCACGATCGGTGAATGTATGCTACTACCACACACAAACACCAATGATCTGCGTGGGATACTTTTGACTTAAATGTGATACATAGGGACACACGCGTCTTTGGTCTAGAGCCCAGGTCAACCACTTTCAACCACCGTATCTCCCACAGCTACCGATATGCAACCACCATAGTGCACAATGGGAAACTTGCTGCTAATATCACAAACAAACATCAATGGTCTCTGCTATGTAGTTGTAGCATGAAAGAGATTTATAGGGACACACAAGTCTATGGTCAAAATATGAAAAAACCCAAATCGACCACCTTTAACCGCCATATCTCCCACACCCGCACAGGTTACGGCAGTCGGCCAACGTTGTGTACTATAGGAAACTCCATGCTACTACCACACACAAACACCAGTGATCGGTGCTACGTAGTGGCGGCTGAAACGCGAAATATAAGGAAACACATGTATAATTTTATATATAAAAATAAGATTGATGATGGGTTAATACTGTGGGATCACTGAGATGGGCGATTCTGTTGATATATAATGTACTTTACATTTGCGCAATTTACATGAACATGTTCGCATTACATGTCATGGTTAAAATTATTCAGCTGAAAGCCCTATTACTATGAAAATATTTTTTTCTAGGTTATAGTGGACTAGTAATCCAGAAATAGCAAGAAAAATGTTCTGTTTACAAAACAAATAAGAAATCATGATAATATAACAACACCGCTCTTATGGTCATATGTGTTGCACGGTAAATTCAAAAGACAGCGAAAGAATCTATGTTCTTTATGCAGATGGCTCTGCAGAAACCTTTGTTTGTAGTTTTTTTTTGCTTTCTTCGTTGTTTTTGATTTTGCATATTTCTTGTAATCAAAGTGCGTTAAACGCGAACAACGGTCTATCTTTAATCTTCTTTAATGCTTTGCGTCACGGACAAGATGAATGGACCAGAGGGGAAAGGAGTTGCTCTGACAAGGAGAGGTCTTCGTGTGGAAACCGCGATTGTAGAACGAATAAGTCTTATAAATAGCACGTCATCTCTGGTTTCTCAACCTAAAGCAGTTCTGGCTGGAGTACCTCCGCTTAAGAGAAGTTGGGGGTTAAAAACTATAAAAATTATGTATGAATTATCCATACCTATCGAGAAGACAATTAACTATGAGCGGCATTAAGGCGGTGTGCTCCTGGGAGGTTAGCTCCGGATTCGATACAATCAAACGCTAACTTCTTTTCTATTTTATTTCTCATTGATATTCGCTTTTGCAGCATTGAAAATTTGTTTTGAAACAAATTCACCACCTCCTGTGCACTGATTGGCCCCCGACGTACGTGACTCGTACGGTGCCCTACCCAGAGTCAGGCTCCGAAACGTTACTTCTTATAGACGTGTTCTCCAGGAGGATAGCTCTAGAAGATTTTATTCATCTGATTAACCGAGAAAGCGTTTATTCTTTCACCACTTGTAAGCGGTTGTATCAGTTGGCAACCGAGCTGTCTCTTCTCCGACAGTGGCTAAAGCGAAAACTGTACGGGTTTTAAAAAATTCTGTCCTTGGTGCGGTGCGTTTCTCGGTGAATGGACATAGAATAACTTAATCGAAGTTCTGTCCACAATGATCAACGCTAACAACATCAAACAGTCGTTGAGTCTTCAAGTTACGAGCTTTACTTCGAGTTAGTGAGTGCGTTATCTATTTAAAAAACTAATAGATGTGAACATTGAGAACCTATATGTAGGTGAAGGGTCATACGATACGAATTCATCCTGTACTATGGGCAAGTAAGAATATAATTAATGCATATAATAATTTGTTAGTTTAGGCAATTGTTAATTGTAATGTGTACCTTGTATGTCGTAAGTCAGTGCAAGGGGCAATGTTGCAGGTGATCTTGGCTGAGACTCACAAAACTGTCGACGCCAGGAGCAGCAGCATAGGAGGGGAGGAGGGGGGGGGGGGTCGGCGCTTGCCATTCACGGTGGGTCGGAAAACTAATAGTTTTTCGTACTCCTGGATTAAAAAAAATACCTATATACATCAGTAGGGCTGGATGAGAATATTGAGCTCGGTAATTTTAGAATTCTACATTGTCTGGCACTACAACATGTTACTCTTTGCTGGATGGTGTAGGGAAAGGACCTAATTTCCCCCCACCCTCTTTATTTTTTCCTTTATATCTATATACAAAATTTCGTGGAAATAACATACATTCTGCAGGTTATGTAGGGTCATGTTAGAGCGAACGTTACTTTTTGATGTACTAATTATAAAATCATTTCCTTAGTATGTACGATATGTATTAACGAAATATTGTGAAATTACTATTTGTGGAAATATGGGCACTACTAATCGTCCTTCAGATTACAATTATTTGCAGTGACACCCCAAGTACGGTTCTTCATTTATGTTTTAATACAATGTACATGTTTTGTATAGTAAAGTTCTTTGTGCTACATCACTGCCTCCGCGCGACTGTGGGCAGACGCGAGTCGCGCCGTGCAGCGTCGTGTTCCCAGTGTGCGCTGTTGAATTTGATTCTTTAATTTGCAAAAATGCGCGCTGCGCTGCGTCACGTCACACGCGCTATACGCGTCTCAATTTGCTCCTTGCCCGCCTCGACTACGGTTACCAACATTTTTTCGGCTGATTAAAGTAGATTTTAGAATAAGCTATTAAAATATAGTACACTTCAAAAAATATAGTATTTTATGGAAACAATAAGAAAAGGATAAAAATTTATGTTGTTTAGCTATTTATTTTTATAAAAACTTAATTTTTTCACTTCTTGCACCATTTAACGATTTTTTTTTCTACAGCAAAAGTGTCATATTCCTTATTGCATTCAGCTTTTAAATTAACGTAGATCAAAAGCTCATTTTTTATTAATGAAAATCTCGCTCTGCTTCTCTCTTCTCGCCATTTCAAATTCATAATTGAAAATACCTTTTCTGCGAATGCCGAAGTGGCGGGAAGTTCTGTCGGTAAACTCACTACAATATCTTACTTTTACTTAGATTTCCTTTAATATTGTTATTTCAGAGTACAGTTCGTCCATTTTGATACTAATTTTTTTTTGTAAATTTAGAACTTCTTATATTGTTTCACAGTCATCAAATGAAACCTCATGATTTAAATTTATATTTTGTATAAAAATTCATTAAGATATAACAGACATTTATTAACGAATAATAAAAAATTCTTTCTAATGTTATCACTTATTTAACTCTCTTTCACGTCGTTACAGCGCTGATTTTAAAGTTGACATAGTATTATAATCATCTAAGACTATGACGTTATTACAATCAAGTTGTTTAACAGTTTAGTGAACGTTAAATAAAAAATAGTTCGCGAAAATCAAAAGGAATTTAACTTTTGTGTCCCCATCAGTTTCATTCATCGTTAAGATATTTTGAATATGTTTATGTCAATCCTCTCCTAAACTAATAAAATAATCTTTCAGTAACTTCCAATTCAGATGAAATTGACTCACTTTCGTCATTGCTAACGTTTTCCTCGACAATTTCAATTTTAATATCAAAAGGTAGAATAACCTATAAGTGAAAATAACTAACAAAACAGAAACGAAGCACCGTGGATGCAACTTTCTTCTACAGCCCTTGAGCTGCAGATTTCTTAATTGAAGATTTTGCCTGTTTGGCGTTTCCTTCAGTTTCACGTGGGGTTGTTGATAATTGTATTTCTCTGATTTTATTTGTCATTTCCTGTAGGCTCATTTTTATTTGTCCTTAAATTAGTAATCAGTTTTTGAGTTTGTTATTTGTTCTTCTTGGCTATCTATTGGATTAAGTTAAACGGTCTTTTGTGCGGTCCTAAATTTAATTCATATGGGGATAGGGTATTAATTGTGCTCGTTTCTGCCTTATTGTAGAAGGAGGTTGCCAACTTTCGGTATCTGTCATTGAACATTTCAATATCAGCTACCTGGTGGAGCTGATTAGTTGGGAGTATTATAGGTAGGTGAAGAGCCCTTTTTAGTGGCTTATTTTGCAGTCTTTGCAGAGTGTCCAAATGAATAGCAGCTGCGTATGCCCATACTAGGGAAATGTATTCCACCAACGGTCTGATAAGCGCCTTATATAATTGGATGCCACTTCTAGTGCTGAGGCTGCTGGTTTGATTGAGTACTGGATATAATTCAACCAGTAGGCGCTGTACCCGCTGTCGGACCTCGTCAACATCTGCCACCCAGGTCAACTTAGTATCTAGGGTGACGCCTAGATACCTGGCTGTGTTCACCCATGGGATTCTCTCATCAAAAGTTCCAGGCTGGATCGAGGTGACATTCTTCTTTTTGTTAGCCAGATGGCCTGGATTTTAGAAGCATTAATGCGTATTCTCCATTTTGTCGCCCAATCTTCAATCTCGTGCGGCCTGAAGCCTCCGTCCAATCATCTCTTTGCTACGTGAAGTTGCAAAGACTGCTGTGTCATCAGCGTAAAGTGCAGTATCAGTACCTTGTTGCATGGGTAGATCAGCTATAAACAGAGTATATAGTACTGGGCCCAGTAAACTGCCCTGTGGAACCACAGCACGTATGAGCCTTCGGGTGGATGTTATGTTATCTACCTTCACAACATATGTTCGTTGTAGTAGGTAACTGCTGATTATCTTTAAAAATCTGCCTGGCACGCCTAGGATTGCCATTTTATAGAGCAATCCCTCGTGCCAAACCGATTCAAAGGCTTTGGCCACATCTACTACACCGTAGTGATCCCGATAGTTAAATGCGCCCTAGCCGTCTCCACTAGTCGCATGAGTTGAATGGTTAGTCCTGAAACCATGTTACTAATCGGGCACCATTTTACCTTCCTCGATGTGAGTTTGTAGCCGTTTGAGGAGGACGCATTCAAAAATTTTGCTGACTGTTGTCAAGTGGTCTATAATTCTGCGGTGACTTAGGGTCTTTCCCTGGTTTAGGTACTGGAATGATTATAGCGTGCTTCCATGCAGTTGGGCAGATACCACTTTCAATTATTCTATTGAATTTTCTTACCAGTTTATCGACGGCGGCAGGTGGCAGATTTTTAAGAATTCTGTTGTTAATGCCATCTTCCCCAGGCGTTTTGTCAGGAGGAAAAGTGGACACTAATTCCAGAAACTCCTGTCGAGTAAATGGTTCTATTTCATCAATGTCTCCTCCATCCCGAAGGTAACGTTGAAGGAGGCGTTGGACTAATCTGATGTGTTGTTCATCTAGCGGTTTATTGATAGGCTGGAAGTTTGCTTCAAAAGCATCAGCAAGAGCTTCCACTTTTTAAATTGGTTTGCATCGTACTCTATTATCTATTTGTAGAGGTGGAATTTGCGACCTTTTGCTCAGCAACCTCCGTGGTTCCCTCCTGGCAGTGATGTCCTCAACTTTAAACATCGCGACTCTTGTCTTCCAAATTTCTTTAATTAGTCTCTTTAGATGGCGCCTATCTTCTGGTCATCTGATTTCATGCAATGTCGGTGAGCTGTTTTTTTCTCCAATAATTGCGAGAATGTCAGCTGGTAGCCCCTTCTGCCGCTTGCTGCCATGGCTGATTCGTCAGCAACATTTTTGATGCATCTTGAGAGTTGATGGAGGTCTGTTTCCAGGTCTTCAGCAGCTGCCAGTTGTTTCACTCTTTCTGTAAGATGAGTCCTAAAGTTCGGCCGGTTTATTCTGCGGTAGCCTCTTCTTATTTCTTCGTATTGTTTGGTTGCTAGGCTGGGTACTTCAAGAATCGCTGGCTTGTGATCAGAGGAGAGGCGATTGAGAACCCTGGCATTGGGTGTGGCAGGCATACCCCTCGTGATAGCTATGTCCAAATCATCATCGTCCACGTTGACGATGATTATAAGGCGTATCAGTCGGTACATTCGGTGTAATTACTACACAGCCGTGGAGGTCGCAGGCCTGTAAAAGTCTTCTGCCACTGATGTTGGTGCATCTGCTGTGCCATGCCTGGTGCTTGGCGTTGAGATCACCAGCAATAAGCAATTTCCCGCGGATTGCAAGGTAATTTTATTGATGTGCTGCCGCGGTGGATGGTAGACGACTATGATGGTGATTGGTACTTGTTGGTCTCAACAACCACTCCAGTAGCATGTATAGGTTCATAGCTAGTAGGAGGATCTTATAGTGTGAGAGTGATGACTGAACCAGTATAGCCGTGCCTCCACCAGCTGTTGGCCGATCTAACTTGTATGTTCTGTAATTATGTGCTGTAAATTTGCGACCAGGCTTGAGGTGTGTCTCACGTATTAAGCATATGTCGATTACTTCTTGTTCTTGTTGTAGTAATTCTACAAATTCCCCCATTTGCTGGAAAACACCATTGGAATTCCATGTATAGAATGTCTGATTGCTCAGTTGACCATGCCTGTTCATGTTGGGTAGTACTTGCTGTTGGGTTAGCTGGAGTTGCCGAACGTACTAGAAGTTGGTCCATTATATTGTCAATATTTGTTGCTACGCTTAGCATTGTTGTCATTTTGACTATATTGCCATGGTCTGATATTGACAGGTTGTTACTGGAGTTGTTGTTGGTTGACACTGCAGTGGAGAATGATTGCAACGCTTCAGCTGTAGGTATCGGCAAGGCAGGCCAGGTGTCTGAGTTCGTTGCTTGAGGAGATGGCTCCGTTGTTTGATTACCTCTTGTAAGGTTGTCTAGTTGATTACTATTTTCTAGGGTAGGAACCCTGCCTCTCAATGTTTGTCGTGCTTCTTTTGATGCTGGACAACCCAGATAAGAGGCTACATGCCCCCCCCCTCTCCACAGTTGGCACATTTAACATTGCGAGCTTCCTTCATCAGGTCACAGTTACTTGTCGAATGCTGTTGTCCGTATTTCACACATCTAATTGGCATACTACAATGACGTTGCACATGTCCAAACGATTGGCAGCGATGACATTGTGGAAGTCCTTGGGTTGAAGCAACCCACCTGAAACATATATAGTATCTTCGCGTACTACAAATGTTTTCAACAATATATAGTATACAGACTCGAAATACAGTACAATGCTATATATTATAGAACTCTTAGCAACCCTAACCTCGACCGACACGTGGAACGTCGATTTGGCGCGTCCAACTCAATTGTGTTTAAAACAATTGATACTGAAGACGGTAGGGAAATTCTACTGTTTGTTAATATTATTATTACTGTTTTATGGGTTATGTTTCCGACTTGCAACTAACCAAATACTTATGATGGCAGACGCCTTTCGATTTTATTCAAGTCATCCTCAGTGCCCTAGGTAAACATATATACAGTGATGTTATTTGAGTTTTGTTCCGTTTATGATATTATTAACTAGGTACTTACAGTTTTATACGAGTGCATTAACACGTGCAATTTCGTGTTTTCATACCAGCTATTATTCTCGCACTATCACTACTGTCCAAAGTTTGTAGGCTGCTTTGTAGCTAATTTTACTGGCCACGAACTATATATAAACTTTTTTGTTGTTGCTGACATCCAAAAGTCGTGAGCCAAAGATTATGTCGAACTATTTCTTATTTTGAATCTGTGGTCATTAGATATTTCTGTTCTGTGGCGGTATGGTTGATTGTAGGATGTGTGCTATTTATTCCTGGTTTGAAACCAGATGTAAGGAACACCTGAGAGCTTTCAGATGTACCATCCACTCAACATTAGCTGAACACGTGTTGCAACAGAATGATTCACACACCAACATACAAACATATATTCAGATACTAAAGATTAAAAATCACAACAAAAACATGCTGACTATTGAGGAAAACCTTCACCTACAAAAAGCACTCAGAAATGGTAAAAAAGTTATGAATGAAGCTAACAAACCAAACCATGTTCAAGAAACTAAAACAATCCAACATTCAACCTGTATTCTACGGTTAAAAATACAGATTAAGTTAAGTTTCGGTGCTGGATCAATAGAAAAATATTAATTTTTAAAAAGTGTATTACTAAAGAATAGGAAATCAGGAAATATTTACAAGAAAATCAAAAAATTAAAGTAGAATTTTCATTATGTGTGTAATGTAAGCGCATATTAAGTGTTTTGCATTTGAACACCAAAGTGTAATGATAGAAAAAGGGGAAAAAATCTCGATTTCTGATTTATTTTCTTCAGTTGGCTGTGTCGCCGCGCGGCGACCTGTGTTTAGGCCCATTTAATTTGATTGGACCTCTCGTCGACTCGACCGCCGCGCGGCACTACACGCCTCGTCTGTTTTACACCTTCCTCACAAGAGACAGTTGACTTCGGTTCTGCATCTGCAAACTGTTGCCAATATTATCATTTCAATAATCGCTGATAAGATTGTAATGATTAAAGTTGACTGTTTACATGTTTCACTCATCACATAATTTTCATACAAGAATAAGTATGAATTATTACACAAATAAATTATTTCAAGTTCCGAACGCAGCAATATGAATTGTCTTGGCTTATTCAAGTGGCGTGTAAGGACCAGAGCCTGGTGGCCGGGGCTGGTCTTTGTTCGTGTGTTGTCCAAGCAGATGGGTTGGGCCTGACCGGCCGTGTTTCTGTGCAGCACTGGCAAACCTCTGATGAAATGTGAACGTGCGTAGGCGTAAATTTAAAAGATTAAGGAGGACTGTTTTTGGAGGGAGATAGCCAAGATTTAAAAGCCAAGTAAAAACTTTGACAAATAGATTGAGCTGCCAGATGTCGTAACACTAAAAGCAACCTGTTGCAAGTAGCCTTTAAAGTTTCGTTGTTGTTGTTTTTGTGGCGACTTAGTCCGGACCGACGCTGGCGAGACACTGGTGGAACCAGAGCAGGCTTTCTGTTTGCGTGCACGTGAGTTGTGGTGCAGTGCTTAAAGCCAGGCGTTACATGCGGAGGCGGCCACGTTAACAGGCGGAGAGAGACCTGACAACACAGAAAACAGTGGTATTACGTTAGAGTGGGTGTTGATACGAGTGTAGATGGTGAAGCCATCTTTCTAGAGAGTCTCACACTTGTGGAACCGTAGGTCTGCGAGTGAACTGATCGAGCTGAGTTATTGACTGCGAAAACTATTCCAAACACCGATTAAAAAGTCATTAGTTGGTTTTGATTAGACATGAAACACTCTGACAGGGAGACGTGCATTGATTAACAATGTTTCAGTCGCTCGTATGAATGAGAGTTTTAAAATGATACCCCTATTAGTTTAAAATCATGGATATTTAGTATTCCAATCTTTTAACTTTGAATGACATGGTTTATATATTTCATTAATTTGTCTTATTGAACAAATGATAAACTGTAATACTTCAAACGTTGTTGATTACAAAATGCAAAGATATCCTCTCATGATCATTAATTTATAGTTATTTACTATTTGACTAAAAAAGTTAGTAATTAATTTTTTTACCGAGCTAAAACATTTTCTTTTCTATTTTTATTTACTGTTTGAAGATTATCATAGGAAACAAACACGATAATTGTTTAAATATCGAATATCCAAGATTAAAAGGACTCCTGTCAGACTCCAAAATGAGAGGCGTAACAAGATAACTGCCATGTTAGACCGTAATATACTATTTATTTTAAATGATTGATCGGGTTAAATCAACTGATAAGAATATAACAAAGTTTAACATAGCCCTGACATTATTTAACATTTCTTTCGCAGCAAATTGGGTAATTTATTACCATTATAATTTAAATTAACTTTGAAGCATCACAGCCGAAACGAAATAACTAAATGAGAGATTCTTTCTACAGCGATTAAAAGGGCGCAGGTTTCGGCTGGCTGAGATTTTTGTTGTATACCGCATACCTGTTACTTGGCTGCGTGCCGCTGGCAGACAAATCTTGTGTCCACTGCCTTTCTGGAAGTGCTCCGTAGCAAACAACTGGGCTGGATACATGGTAACGAGCGTGGTGGCTGAGCGGTAACTCTCTGGCTTCGCAATCGGGAGGCCGTGGGTTCGAATCCCCGTCCGGCCATCCAGATGAGGGTTTTCCATGGTTTAACCAAGTCACTCCACTCGAAGGGCGGGATGGTTCCTTCAAAAGGTGGTGGTAAATTCCTTCCCGTTCCATGCCCCCAGTCCCTTCCCTCGACATCGACGAGGCATAAACTGAGAAACAAGTAGCAACCGGAACCGCGGGGGACGGCTAAGTGCATTCTGCGCCGTCTGGTCGGAGCGGCTGCCGCTGCTGCTGTCGTGGTCAGCGAGGCTGCACGAGCCCCCTGATACAAGTCATCACGTGTATCTGACACATCGCCCTGTAATGCCCTAAATGTTGTTTGATTAATGGTATATTTTATGTATGTTATTTATATTATGGTTTTAATCACACTGTGTTCCGATTTCATGGTTCTGTCACATATGTTTATCAATCATACACACATTACCCATCACATCTACGGCAGCTGAATTGATAGAACATTCACAAAATGTTAACTGATATACTGTGACGCTGCCGTACAATCTTGTCCAGTCTTCTTCTGTGTAGCATCGTGTTTGACGGCAAGCGTGAGGAAGACACTATGCGCTATTCCTGCGTTACTAGGTAAACATGTACTTGAACATTTCAGGTTCTGTGAAAGTACTTTAAACATCCGTTTCATAATCATGGAGTATCACGACAAGGATTACACTCTGTGGCCGAACTGGGAAGTATTACGACAACCTGGAGGCATTAAGGAAAGATGAAGTATTGACGAGGTGAAGGATTAGGATATAAACACGAAATTATAAAGATAAGGAATTTATTTTGTTGCGGCGTAAAATTAATCAGTTTTTTAAATGTATTTGCGTTATGGGGCCTGACCTCCTGACTTTTTAGAATGGTCAATAAACTTATATTATAATTCTGATTAGCACCAAACACCACGTTAGTAATTTTTTGTTATTACAAAAGTAATCCAAACTTATGAGAGAACTAGCAGTTACCCACAACCACCTATGCTTGGAAGTGTGTTTAAGTATAAGAGATTTCTTTAATAATAATAACAGTAATAGCAATAAACATTGCAGTAATAAAAAATTATTTACATTTTATAACAAAAAAGCAATTTCATTAATATTTATCCTCTACAAAAGTAAAATCATTTGCTGTTTCTATATTGAGTTTATTTTTATGATAGGCCCTATGTTGATACGATCAATTATTTCAGCTATAAAATAACATATTCAAATTGATCGTATGTCAACGAATTTTCGATGGCGTAACGTGCCATCATCTTCAGACACCAGGGCCAAGGCACAGTGCGCGACGGAGGTGGCATACAGACTGATCGTCACTGATCGACGCGTTGGAACGTACCACCCCCACCACCGCTATCGGAGCGTCGCGACAGAAGAGGAGGGGATGGGTCTAAGGGTTTAAATACCAACCCAGCAGGTCCGGCCCCGCAGTCACGTCCTGTACTGCGCTCCTAGCGCTGCCAAGCAGGCGCGACCTGAAGATGATGGCACGTTACGTCATCGAAAATTCGTTGACCTATGATCATTTTTCATGCCCGAGAGATCATCAAGCACCAGATTTGCCGGGAAAACCTACGATTTTATGTCATATTTAATCTTATCTTCAGTGGTATCACATTACCAAACAACCTATATCTGCTGCCATATTAAAAGTTATTTTTAATTTCCTTTGCTTTTACTGGTGCCAAAATACTGATGTCATTATTTCAGCCGCATCTAAGTAGTTCCTACGGATCAAGTTTAGATCGCGATATAGTGAATATAAATGCACATGTGAAAGAAACTGTGATTTTCGGACAGCAACATTAGTGGATGTTGTGGTTATGTTGAAATGCAGTCTGGAACAGAGTGACAACTGACACATTTTGTTATAATGTATGGCTCGATGTATTTACTTCTATAATTTAAGCGATGTAGCATAAGGTTTTAGGATTCCTAGTTAATTTTTAATTTCATTGGTTCCATACTGCTGTCTTCACAAAGCAGGAAAGAAATTCCAATTTTATGATGATTTAAACTACAACCGAAAGCATACGTTACAAAATCAGGCTTTTGGTGCTTATTTAATAACAATTATCTTCAATTAAGAAACACCGAAAAATAAATTCCCAGAGCACTGCATTCAAACAACTTCTGATGGTTGGTATACAATCACAGTTTTACTTTATCCTGTTAGAAAATTCGATTTCAAGAACAGATTTACATTTCCTAGTTCAGCATTATTAGTTTATCAAAATCATTCATTTTCGCGCTTTTAAACTGAACACATCATTTTATATGTCATAACATTCTTGCTTTGATCTCTGTGGGAAGTAATGTTTGTATGTGACAGAAACGGCAACGAAGTAGGAGGTTCTTTACTTCTTTTGTGCTGGTAAAATATGAATTGATAATGATAATTCCCAAACGAACTATTCGTTTTAAGATTCTTATTGTGTTTCATTACGTATTCTGTTTATTTTAGTGAACAAAAATTGAAATGGTGGATAAAAAATGGTTAAAAACATTTTTAAGTTTGGGAGATTGTAATTATTATTAATTTTAACAATTGAATTATTTATGATTTTGTAATGAGCCACCTTGTTGGGTTTCTTTGCATTTACAAAAATCAAATTTTACAATTGATCATTTATTTTAAAAATGATAGTTTTAAGAAATAATAATAAAAAGAACATTATATTCAAGATTGAAATTAAAAAGGGCGCCATATAATTGTCCAGCTACCACCAAATTTTTGAATATCGAGAATCTCTTTATCTTCACGGGGCGACCTGCCAGAGCGTGTTTCGTTTCACTTCAGTTCAAAGTGCAATTCAGTGCACGATGATAACTTTACCACTGACACTCTCTTTCCCAGTGACGCTCTGGACGCCTCTGGACGTGCCAGCTGAGACCTCTGCTGAGCTCCGCGCAGTACCAGTATGAAAGCACAGTACCTCACTCGTACCCGCGTCGTACACCAGGCTGTACGCCACAGTCGCAGCCCCAACTTCGCTCCCCCAAGATGCCTTCCAGCTCGCCGTCCGCTGGCAGGGGGAGAAAAAAACCCACCTTATACGCTGTTTGGCACAGCCACACTAAACTTTCCGCCGCTCGATTCACTTTGCTAAAACATGCTGACCCACGTTCGCATGCTATAGCTGCGTCCAGGCAATCCCCCTTCTTGTGCTCAGCGTCCGAAATTCCTGTCGCTGCCTCGCAGCTACAAACATAGCGCTGCTCTTTCTTGTAAATATAACGTTAATGAAAAAAAAGTAAAAAAAAAAAAAAAAAAAAAAGAAAGAAAGAAACATAATCCAAGCGCGATGGTAGTGTAATCTTTTGTCTGCATTTCTTGAAATGAGTGCTCTTCTCAAATACAATCTGGCGTACGTTTCTCCGATATAGAAATGCTCCATTGTGCTCCATTGCTCAGTACACACAAGTCGTAAGGTATTTTCACAAACGTTACTCTGGTCTATAAAGTCTAAAAAAAAATTAAAACACCGTCCAGATTGCAGCGCTAGTTTCTGCGAGATGCCATTCCAAATCTTCAGACACACGCAGCTTGCTTAAGGGTTTATAATAGTATAGATTTGAGTTTCCTGTCGAGTAGAAGTTTTAATATTTGCTTTGAGAGGAAGAACGAACGCATGTAAGCGTGGAGTAAAGCATTCATATTGAATTTCTCAAAAAAATAAAACACAAAATTCGAGAACCACTTAAAAGACTGTTCCGTGAGAAAATGTCGGCAAACATAGGCGTCCACGAAGAATAACATTCAGACCTTAGTCCAAATATGTTGTAATGAACAGCACTCTCTTGTCTCCCAACATTCAAAGGGAAAATATATTACTTTTTCTTCTCTCGTGAAGAATCAAAGCTATCGTAAGGTTACTTTACTTTGCTTCTTTACGTCGGAACGTTTTATGCGTTATTAAAACATGAAACTAAAACATTGTAAGAGTTTTCCAACGTATTAATTTTAAGAACTTAAGAATGTCACTTACCAAAGCTCAACATATAAAGCAAATAAATTCACGGTACATTTCTTCTGTACAACACTAGCTGTAAGAAACCACCTTGTGCTTTTTATTTTCAATAATCTTTGTACCTGTTAATGCGTGTTTGATTCCATGCTTTTATCATTGCAGATGTGATGCTATTGGCTTTTAGTACATATTTGTCGAATTTCTCTTCCGCAGCTTCTGTTCTTCTTCCCTTCGTCTTTTGCTTTACTTAGTTCACGGCAGTTGGTTACTGGCTGTTGTCTGACCGGCTGAGCAGTGCTGTATCATAGCCGAGACCTGTTTGGCTGGAACCTGTTTTGGCGAGAGGGCAGCACAAATAAGGCTATTGGGAAGCATAATTGCCGGTCTCTTGCCATCGCTATATCTGAGATAAGCAGTTAAAAACATACGGAAACGGAGTGAGTAGGTTCTTCGTGTAAGAACTGGCTGTGCTGGTGGTATTCTGCTAGGCTACACCGTTCGTGTGTCCTAATCTTTTGTGAAATAATAACGCAACAATTTCAAAATAATTACCAACGAGATCAAAATCTTCGCTTCTGTCTTTCAATCTCTATCTTTCGCTTTATGTGCTGCTGTAGTAAGCTTTTCAATACAATTCTACATAAGTTATATCCGGCTATTTGTGCAACAAGTGTTTATTAGACTCCTCTATGTTACCGATGTTCGTGGTTTCAGTAAAATCATTGATAACGTGTTGACTAGAAACGAGTTGTGTCACTCTGTGAACAAATGTTTGAAAATAAATGTCAGAAAATTAAATTGGAAGATTCCATCAAATTTCCAGATTTGTGGAAACACATATATGATGAGAAAAAAAAATCTGTTTAGGTTTAAAAAGGTAGACAGTACTTACGGATTATGGCGATCCGTCTCTTGTGGTCTATCAAAAAAGATTCTGAATAAATGCTACCTCCATTAGTGATATGCAATAACATAGTCCGCTTCAATTAATATATACTCATTTGAGCCACTTACGAACATACAACAACACTATTATATATGGAGTTGGAAAATACCCGTAGTTTCTGCGGTAGTAGGGGTATCTAATTAATTTTTAGCCATGCTCCATAAGTTAAAAGCCTCAGGATGTAAAGAATATTCAAGGAGAGTCCAAGAACACATTAGTATGTGTTTACCGATAAAATTTTACTATGTACTCAAAATTTGCAATACAATCTGCGATATAAATACCAAACCTAGGTATTGCCTATTTTGTTCACAAATATGTTCCGGATTGTGCTACCTTGGAGGGTGTTATATGTTATAACAACTAAACTTGATTCGTCCCCTAAAAGTAAATGATCCTGATATCTCGCGACGAAATTTTAGTAGAACCGCTAACTACAGTCAAAAACTCACTGTTTATTTGTGACTTTCTTTCGAAATGTGAAAATTGGCTAATTGGTATTCGTCATAGTTTGAGGAATTAATAGTGCAAAAAAATAAAATAAAAAAAAACAGAACAAGCGGGAAGTTTTAGAAGTTAGAAGTTATTTAGGATAGTTAAAAAGTGGCTTGAATGAAAGAACAGAGTATTACAATAAAAAACAGAGAGATTGTATTTCTGTTGACACTATAAAATTCAACAAACTATATGCAGTGCTGTCAAAGAATGGCTCTGTTTCTCACTGATCAACCGATCCCTTTAGATTATGTTGATTAATCCTGGATGATCGAATAATTTCTCTACTGAAAAGAATTCTGTAAAATAAAATTGAAACAAAACTGTTGAATAAATTCTATACAATTTCTATTGCAATCATTGAGTGCGTATGTAACATAATTGTCACTTACTGCATGCACTGAGTTTCTTGCACTTGGAAGTATCTCGTATGTAAACAAAGCTCAGTGCCAGTTAGTTGCCCCATCCTATCTTAGAAGTTAACATTACCAGTCTCATTATACGCCGATGATTTCCATGTGTTGTAAACATTCTCAATAGCTGATTAACCCTACCATGAATTTTAGAACGCAGTAGTGCCCATTATTATGTCAGCCCTTTTGAATCAAGAACTGATGAGGCACTGATCATCTTGAATCTCTAGGTAGGTGAAGCACAGTCCCCAGGTCTGCTGCAGTGGTCGACGTCTGCAGCTATTCTCTTGTCCAGTGTTGACACTCTTTCATCGGTTGCTTCAACCTCTTTCTTACATTATTCACGGATTATGTATATTGTTTCGATGAAATTCCTGTTGTTCATTTATTTTTTTTTCCGATTTGTTCCATGCTTTAATTCACTTCTTCTGTTTGCTTTATCATTTCGCAACCTTTTCCTTCCCTTCAACATGCTTATAAACATCATTTATCTTCACTTCCACATCTGTCTGGATTCATATACTTTCCGTCGGAAAGCTTGTTGAAACTATTCTGTTTTTTGTTCGACAGCTCTAACAGCAACCATCCTATCTTGTACCAATCTTTTTATCTCAACATACCCCTTACAATACACGCCCTCAATTATCTGCTTCATATATTCTAATCTCTGTCTTCCTCTTCAGCTCTTGCATTCGACTGTTCCATCTACTAACAAGTTAAAGAATCCTGAATGGCTCAAAATATTACCTACCATCCTGTCTCTAGTTACTGTAAGACTTCTTTCCTCATCCATCAGTTTTCAAACTCGTTCGTTTCGTACTTTATCTGTCCACTTAATTTTCAGCATCCTTCTATAGCACCACATTTCAAATGCTTAAATTTGCCATATTTATTTCTTTCTTTTACTTCATTTATTGCTTCCAGTAAGTACAAGTTGAATATTAATAAGAATTGACTACAATCTTGTCTCATTTTTTAACTGATGATCGTCTTTCATGATACTCTACTTTTGTTATAGTCAGTTGATTCTTCATAGATTATAAAGTATTTTCCTATCTCAATATATTAGACCGGTTCTTTAAAATTTTGAACATCTTGTCTCACGTAACATTATCAAAAGCTTTTTATAAATAAAGACTTCTCATAAAAGTATTCAAATATTAAAGCCAGAATTGCTCTTCCTGTACCACTCTTTTTCCTGAGCCCAAACTGATCTTCACCTACTATCTCTTCTACTATCTTTTAGAATCCCCTAGTTAGTTATCTTGAAACGTGTGATGTTAGGATTAGGAGGCAATAATTCTTACATGTGTCAGTTCGTGCTTTTTTTGTAAATTGAAGAAGAAACTTTTAATAAAATTTCTTCTGTTTTGTAAATGTTTGATATCAGTTTGAACAATCTTTGTATTCCATCATCTTCCAGGGATTTCAGAACAGCTTTATTTCATTTCAAACCTGTCAAAGCTCTTTCACATTTTGTCCTTAAAATAGGATCTCTTAAGTTATCAATCTCAACTGTGCCCCTTTTTTTCAGTACAATTTTATTCATATCATCCAATCAAACAGTTTTTCTATTTATTCTTTCCATCTACCTTCTGAACTTGAAAGAAGTTTCCTAGTCAGCAGTTCTAATGTTTTTACATCTTCTCCTCATTTGTCCAAAATTACGTTGGATCTTCCTGTGGGCCACATCTTCTTTTTTTCCTATGAGCATTTCCTTTTTTGGCTCTTCACATTTTCCAGGCAGCCACTTTTCTTTTGCTCTGTTTCACATCGTGTTAATTTTATCTCTAATATTTTCTTATTGCTCTCTTCCTGCTTCATCCTGAGCAATTTAGAACCTTCCCCATGAACTCATCAACTCCAAAATTTCTTCTGTGTTCCAAGGTTTTCGTTGACTTTTTTAATAAAGCCTAATTTTTCTTTACCAGCTTTCATTATTTCTTTCTTCAGTGCATTTCATTCATACTCAATTAGATCTCCTTTCAGGCAATGTATCTGCCATCTCTATAAACTTTTCTCTCGTGTTATATTATTTCAATTTGTTCACTTGCTTCTTTGTTCTCTTAGATTGAGGTTGGAGTTTATGTTTGCTACTGGGTATGATTTACAGTCTAGAACTTGATTCCTGAATCTCAGTTTGACCATGACTTAATCCATCTGATCTCACTAATTCTATTCCTTAGACCTTTTCAGACGTGTATCTTTCGAGCATGATTCTGAAATAGTGCTGTTCACCAGATAACATCTTACACAGTGCACCTCTTTTCGTTCCACTATCGATTTCCAATCACCCATTGATTATTATATTTTTATCCTCTTTCACATATTTGATCAATTCTTGAATTTTATCATATGTTTTCTTTATTTTTTCATGATATTCCTGTGACGTTGGCATATATACTTGCACTAACGTAGCTTAGTTTCGATCCTGAGCAAAATAATAGTGTCACTAAGCTGTTTGGATAAAACTCAACCGTTTTCCCAACTGTGTTGTTAATTAGAAAGTTCCATATCAGTAATTCCGCTGGACAGCTTGTGTGCTAATCATTCCGTGTCCTCTAAACCAGAAATCCTGTTTGACTATCCACTTAACCCCAATGACATCTAAGTATCTAGCTCAAGTCTTTCCATCTTACGTTTTAATTTTTACCTTCCCTATTCAGTCTTTAACATTCCACAGCTTTGACTCCATTCTCATGACTCCTACCTGAGCAGTCCTCACATAGAGATCCGATTGGGGGACTGTTTTAACTCCGGAATATTTTAGCCTGAAAAAGTCATCATTCTGTATGTCATTTGCGAGGATTAGTTTCCCTCAAGAATAACTTTGGATCTTTAAAGGAGTGGTTTCCCGCTTGCCTTCTACATTCCCATTCACCATTTCTGATTCATCTGTCTTTAGAGGACGTTTGTAACCCCAAGGAAAATAAGGTGCCCTTTACTACATTCCGCTCTTATGCCCTCCTTTAAGGAGTCCGTTGGTAATGTTGTAAGGGTCTCGCCTATATCCTGAATCATCTAGTCGCTAGGGCCTCGACCGTACAAGCTGGGTATACCAGGTACAGGAGATATTGATATATGGCTGGAAGAGGCTAATTTAGTCTCTGTCCAACCTTACAACCCACGCTCAGTTCCAGTACTAGTTGGCCAGTTGGTACGTTAATTAGCAACCACTCGTGGAGAGCCCAACCAAACTATTCGTAACAAATTGATTCCTATGGGGACAGAATGACAAGATATATTACCATTGCCAAATTAATGGTGCATCTTCGCTAATATAACTTTGACCGGTCTTATGTGGACCAAATTCAAAGGAGAAAGTTCTCTATTGTTCTTAAGCTACATTAATGGAATTGTTGACAGGACTGTACCTTGTCAGTAAAATGGGTTATGAATTTCTATAGTAACAGACAAGTCCCTCCCAACCACAGATTTGTCAGCTTCTTGCGACCAAACACAAAAGAGGCCGCCTTATATTATTGGTAAACTATACTTAATGACTTGCTAACAGGTTGAAACACCTGCTTCCTGTACCCCTCAAGCCTACCTGCAGCTTCCCATAAGGTGGAAACATTTGATGATTCAGCAAGTCACGGCCCATAACCCCTATATGAAAGTAACTTGACCTATAATGTTCTTAAATCTAATGTGTCTGACAGTTTAAAAAGTATTATTTATAAAATATTTGAATGAAATTCGGATTAAAGGTTCATTAAATGTTTTTTTTAATGAAATTGCATGACATAAAAATGGGTAAATAAGTTTTCTATTGTATTATTGCTTAATCGAACACTGTGGAGGTAACAAACCTAAAGTTTTTAATTAATCTCAAACTATAATCAGTTGAGCTAATTGAAACACTGACTGACTAAGCAGTCTTCAAATCATAATGAAATAATTTAATTGAATCTTCGACCGATTAAGCCGTCCAAATGTTTTATATATGTATATGACACATAAATTTTCACATAAATACAAATTTTCAGAACATTGGGAGTTCAAAATCCTGTTGGCTAAGAAAGCGAGATTTTATGTCAGCTGATTTATTGTTTTCGATAGGTATTTAATCACGCATCATATACCAAGCTCAAGTTTTTAGTTGAATAGCGAGTTCACATAATAAATAAGTTTATGTTCATGGCAGAACCGTATCCTCAAAAGCGCTGTTTTCAGCCAAGCAGCTCAGCGATCAACCTGCGCAACACAATGCAATGATCACATAGTACGCGCTAACACTATCCTCAGTGAAAGACCACGGCTCGTATAAGGACAAGATGTCTTAATATAGCGCTACTAAATACGCCCGTGCATGTTCAAACGTGATATATCTAAACACAGAAGTACAATCCATTGCTTTATATCCTCAATATATTAAATTAATTATGCTATGAGTAGTACAGTCATATTACAATATCAGATCACTTTCAACAGTTTATAAGAAAGATGGATTATGTTTGTTTGGAACTCACGCAACATTGTGACCACTTAAAGTTAAAGGTCAACATGGATAGAACATCTTTGATTTTTATCTGGGTCGTGATAGTTCTCCACGCCCGGTAACTGTGGCACGTAGTATAAGGGAAATAAATATGGCACTGATTCCTATATAGGGTATAGCAACCTTATTTTCACCTGATGGTAGGAATAAGAAATACGTTTTGGGGTAAAGAACATCCTTCCACCAATAGTTTCGTGGATGGCAGAGACTTAATGTAGCAGCTAATCACGTAGGGAAGTGTTCCTATTTGTTATATTACCTTAGATAGAGAAAAGATATTGTTTATTGCACCCTTGAAACACTACAGAATGGTTTCTTATTGATTTCCTGTGTCTTGAGCAAAATACCGCAACGTAACGGGGATAATGGACGATACAAACGGAAAGACTGATACTAGCTTATGGACGTACTTAATACCATTTTAATGGGAGATATTTTCAGTAGTTTCCAACATCAAGACTATAAGGCGACGTAGAAGAGCGTCTCAAGCTCTAAACTCATCAACAAGCACAGTCACTCTGACGGTCTAGAGTCATGGTTGATACGGCCATCGATTGGAAATTCAGTAACTAAAATCAGCGAGTCGTAAAGTTTTTTTGTGTATATGTGAAGTACGCAAGAACGCTTCCATGTTTCAGAATCCACGATTCTTGTAGGTCCCTTAGACCAGCCAGAATGACCTGGATAGGATAGGCGGCTACGATAGCCGCAGCTGGTAAGTTACCAGGTCGTCAAGACCAAATGAAATTATTATTACTCTCATGTGTCAGCGCACTGCAGAAACACAGCCGCCTGTTATCAGCCGCGATCAGAGACATCCTGTATTGACGCCTGTAATGCGATCAGTTTAATCCAGATGGTAATGACGCGAGAGAGGTTGAGGTATTCCAAGAACCAGACGGAGTGGAGGCGAAGTCCTCTACCACTCAGCTTGTCAGGGGAATAAGCAATTATTTTATCAGTCTGAACTTTCCTTTGTAGACTACACGATAAACACTGATTTTATAAATTCAACTGTTGCAAGTAGAGTCACAAACCGAAATATCGGCATACTTTATAGCGATAGCGCTACCGTATGGGTGATACTCTTCGCAACGACGGCTAATATTGCGGGGCCCATAGCACTGTTTTCCCCAACAGAGTTAAGTTAATTTTTGATGAGTGTCCTTTAAATACAACATGAGTAATCTTATCTGCCGTTTATTACTTTTGTAAGTTGTAGGGTTAGGTCACTCTGAAAAACGTATGTAAATGTTTGGAACATATGGAAGTTATGCTGTACCATCACAAGCTAGTGTGTATTCAGACAGAGAGGGAAAAGATAGAAGCTTCCTGGTATCTAAAATCAAAGGACAGCCAACCCTGGCAGCGTAACGGCTAGCGTGTTTGACTCGAGTTCCTGGGGTCGTCGGTTCGAATCAGGCCTCGGGCAAGGGTGGTTTTAATTAAATGTTGTTTCCGTCTTGTGTTGTCCATACTATTGTGAATAAAAACATTTGAGAGATAACACATGTTCAGTTATAAAAATGACAAAGACTTGAAGAATCATTAGTAGATTTAATAATGAAATGTTGCGAAGGTGGCTAAATGGCAATAAAAGTTGAAGGCCATATATAAATAAAAATTTAAAAAATAATTAAAATAATAATAAAAATCAAAGGACAAACCATCCTCCTCAGAGAGTAGTGTTGACAGCAGTTAGTAATATCAAAAGCTCACATTTTTGTAGTGACAGTGATCGGAGGTAACGTAAATTCCTAAATGATATATTATTCCTCCTGAACAACTTCTATTTATGAGGTGGGGTATTTAATGGTATTAGCACGACTCCAGTGCATAAAGACAATAATCAATGGACAAATGTGTAAGATGTCAATCTTGACGATGAACAGGTTTTTCAAATGGAATGACCAGCGGTTTTAAGAATTATACCAGTTTACTGCTTCACCTTTCTGATGCTTAAGTTAATTTTTCTACCGAAGGTTGAAGCAGGGATCTACTTTCATCCAAGATAAGAGATAAGAGAAGCTGTTTGGTTTTACATGAAGTGCGTAAATTAACCGAAAATATATAAATATATATCATTTATTTACAAGATCCTTATTTCCTCCAGGAATAAATATCATACATGCCAAAGTTATGACTCAGATAACACTAACAAATCACATAGTGCCTTCATAATCTGCGAGAAGCAAAACACTGCCTTGAAAATAATACAATTCTGTTATGAACAAATGCTGTCCATAGAGAGAAGAATGTAAAGAGGTAATGTAGCCCTCATTAACATATAGTTTCCACAATACAAGGCGTAGATACATTAGCATCAAACAGATGTCACAAGTAACACAATCAACCAAGATCAAATACACCTATATAAATAAAATTATGAAATCATACGTCAAACATACATCGAAGGTACTAAGTATACGTCATAGATCGTCTATATGGAAGCAGAATCTTCCTTAATCACTGAAAACAGCATAGCGTATATTCTCCAGACAAATATACGATGTATCACTTTTGATACAAACAATTCTTTTCACAACAACAGAATATCACGACACTGGGATATCTACTCACATTACTAAAATGAATCTTTTCTACACACAATAATTGTTTCACATTCAGAGTCTTTCCAAGTTCATATGTCCATATTCGTGGTGGGAACCCAAATTAACATCAAGCTATATATATAATTTCCACGGTTTTGATGTTTGTATTCTCTGTCATCGAACATCATGAAATAAACATGTAAAAATTACGTTAATCCCCTCCAAGAAACACACCGTACGTCCTTTGCGTTTGACAAAATGTTATTCAACTATAGTGAAAACCTGCGAACCCCATCATGCTATGTTCGCTCCACGAAAATTTAGTCTGACATCTGATGTCAGATGGACTAATTGTGGAGCTGGTGGTCTTCCACAAACAGATTTTTTTTGGCTTACCCCTCCTCTACCTCTCTTCCTACAGCACATGTCCTTCTATGGACGGGATTGGACAGGCTTAATCCCGTCCATTCAGGCAAGCAGGATTAAACCAATTTATCCCCCAGACCACACCTTACCATCCTTCCTAACGGGTCTGATGGCTTTAGTTATCAAACATGGCCCGTCATATACTGTTGGTCTCGTAGGTGTATCAGCTGAATGCTAGTGATTCAAAACATTTGACGATAGGTTTTTTCGTCCAAGCACAATTTTGAATTGGTTGAAATGCCAGAAAAAAGTGGGGTACAACAACAAAGTTACATTAACATTTGCAGAACGAAACGTGATTATCAACGTATTTTACGTGATGTCCAATTGTTCAAGACTAAGCAACAATACCGGCGTCCCACTCAGTGAACACACAGTCTTCCGTCGAACGGTGGTTAGGATTAAAACTGTATGTATTTGCGTCAATAATGATCCTGATAGTTCCGTGTTCTTTCTAAAATCGCCAAAGTGGAAATTAGTCTGCCTGCTGCTTGCTGTGGCTGGCGACTTCACAATCAAGAGGAGACGTGGTGCACCCAAGGTTCAAGTTACTACAACGAGTTTGAGGGCATGTTAGCTCGTTATGTGTTAAGTGACAATCATATGACTACGGTTCAGTAAATGGCTGATGTATGTGTCAATTATTCTTACATGACTAAAGAGAAATTTAACCCCAGTTCATCATTCGACTATATACTTTACTAAGACATGAACTCATTATATATAAGAATATACTAGCATTGAATAAAACAAAAAATAAGAATTATGATCCTGGAGATAAAATTTGTGGTACAACCTGTACGTGAAAAGAATAAATAAAAACACATTGTATTTGATTCGCTTTCTTTTTTTCCATCCTACATGCATTACAAGGTGAGTGTCGTTTATCAAATTATTCCTGTTCTGGCACCTTGTTTCATTACTTACATACAAGTCTTAAGACAGATTCCCAATAGACATGACATAGATATCATCAGCCACCAACATGCAGACGGGTATCTTCGTACTACCAACACTCACTGGTATAAATTGTGGCGGGTGGAAGTTAGTATGTGTCAAGTGCCATTTTCAAGGAATTTCGTTTGAAAAGTGTGGAAAATAGATAAAAATCATTAAAATAAGTCAAATTTAATCAATGTAACAAAAATTCTTAAAATTATTCCAGTTCCCTATATGAATGAAGTCAATAGATGATACGACAACTACCCTTACCTGTATACAGAGCACAGTGCCATCTGTATGATGAGCATTCATTATCCCAACGTATTAAAGAAAAGTACATTATATAGACAAGAAAGGTTCATGTTTTAGCTGTGATGGCAGTATCTAGAAAAACCTGCAGAACCCTCCCCACACACATCATGTTACCAATATGAGAGTGTACAAAAGATAATAATTACAGACGTTTGCATCATACAGTTCAATGTTACTGATCAAAGGTGCTGGTAGTAAGTAAATTGTTACAGAAGCATACATAAACACAACAATGGATAGCCAAACTATTATCATCAGTAGGAACATGATCCATCGTATTTGACATTAAACTCATGTTATTGCAGAATGTTCAATTTCTTCTCATAGTAGTTAGTTTAGTCTGAATCTTCTTAGATGTAATGTATGCAGTCTGCAGATTGTTACATAATGTTAAGACCATAAAAAAAAGTTAGCGTGATGTTAGCGTCACGTGCACAGGTTGAAAAATGTGGTGTATGGTGTGTGTTGTGTCTCGGAGATGAAAATGTGCGTCAAACTGCTGTAGTGGCCGCTCACTGCAATTAAAAACGGGTTACATCGCCGGAAGTTCTGTGAAAACCCATGCAGAAATACCGGAATTATGCATTCGCGGAGCACAAATATCGGAATTTTTCGTTCGCCTTTGGACCCGCGTCACCTCCGCAGGCTGAAGCACATTTGGATTCTATTGTCTCAACGACATCATGTGAAAAGCACTCACTACATTATCTAACCAATATTTTTTATTATTATTATTATTATTATATTGTTATCAGGCTTTTGACTGAATTAATGCAATCCTCCATCTCTTCCTTTCTTGATCTAACGTCTTCATCTCTACATATCCTTTACAACCGACGTCCCCAATTATCTGCTTCATATATTCTAATCTCTGTCTTGCTCTACAATTCTTACCTTCGACTGTTCTCACCACCAACAAATTAACCAACCAGCATGTCTCAAAACATGACCTACCAGCCTGTCTCTTCTTTCTTTAAGCTTCTTCAACATTCTTCTATCCTCACCCATCGTTTCCAAAACTCGTTTATTTCGTACTTTGTCTGTCCACGTAATTTTCAGTATTCTTCTATAGCGCCGCATTTCAATTTTCTTTCTTTCCAATATTTCTAAAGTGCATGTTTCGCTACCATAATGTGCTGTACTCCACAAGTAGATTTACGTAGACTAGTAAAAAGATTTTTCTATTTCCTATATCAATGCTTGAAACTAAAACATTTCTAAGGATTCTGTGAACTTATCCGTCTATTGCAGCTAAATAAAAAACTTCGTTTTTTGGCAGACGCGTTTCGATTTATTACATCATCTTCGGTGCCCTAGAACAGTTTTATTTACATGTTTTGTTGTTGTTTATAGTTTGTTTATAATTATAATCTGTTATGAATTGCTAAGAGTGTTACATTCTACTTACAGTTTTTGTTTCCTATTTTCACATTGAAGTCTGGGGAAGTTCCATTTCAGTGATTTTCCTATTGTTTTTTATGTGTTCCGCACATATCCTGAGGTGTCTTCTTTTTATTCGCACTTACTTTCTTCATTTTTGCAGAAACACGCTATTGTTTATGCACTTTTGTTTCGTAACCACAGTACGAGCGTTTGTTATTGTTTACATTACTGTGTTCAGAGATGCTTTTTAATTTCCGGCAACTATCTTATCGATTTTGTTTGTTTGTGTTTTTTAATTTTATCTATGTTTTTGCGTTGTGTGTGTGTTTTTTATATATATTATGGAATTGTTTTAAGTGTTTTGAATAAAGTCTGATTCGTGAGGTGAATGTAGTCATTGATTATATTATTCCCTTCATATATTGCTTTCTGTATGTAGAAATTTTCTTGTACTGTGAGCATGTTTTTGTTGTGGTTATTAATTTTCAATATTTGCATGTCTTTCCATATATCGAACACACTGATATATGGAAAGACATGCAAATATTGAAAATTAATAACCACAACAAAAACATGCTCACAGTACAAGAAAATTTCTACATACAGAAAGCAATATATGAAGGGAATAATATAATCAATGACTACATTCACCTCACGAATCAGACATTATTCAAAACACTTAAAACAATTCCATAATATATATAAAAAACACACACACAACGCAAAAATATAGATAAAATTAAAAAACACAAACAAACAAAATCGATAAGATAGTTGCCGGAAATTAAAAAAGCATCTCTGAACACAGTAATGTAAACAATAACAAACGCTCGTACAGTGGTTACTAAAACAGAAAAGTGCATAAACAATAGCGTGTTTCTGCAAAAATGAAGAAAGTAAGTGCGAATAAAAAGAAGACACCTCAGGAAATGTGCGGAACACATAAAAAACAATAGGAAAATCACTGAAATGGAACTTCCCCAGACTTCAATGTGAAAATAGGAAACAAAAACTGTAAGTAGAATGTAACACTCTTAGCAATTCATAACAGATTATAATTATAAACAACAACAAAACATGTAAATAAAACTGTTCTAGGGCACCGAAGATGATATAATAAATCGAAACGCGTCTGCCAAAAAACGAAGTTTTTTATTTAGCTGCAATAGACGGATAAGTTCACAGAATCCTTATTAATAAAGCAGCTAAGGAAAAAGGTCTGAACCTCAACATGTAAAACATTTCTATCTTTCATGAAGTCTCTTTTTGATAGAGCTATTCTGCTTTTAACATCATTCCTGCTTCAGCCATCGGTTGTAATTTTGCTTCCCAGTTAGCAGAATTCACTTACTTCTCCTTCTGCATCCGATAATATTTTTATATTTAATCTACTAGTATTCATCACTTTTCTTTTGCTTTGATTTATATTCAGTTCAAAACCTTCCTTCAGTATTTTGTTCATTCCATTCAGTAAATTCTCAATATCCTCAGCCTGTTCTGCTAACAAGCCAATGTCATCAGTAAATCGAAGCATACTGATCTTTTTCTCCCTGAAGACTTATGCCACATGAAAATTTTTCTTTGACTTTCTTTATTGCTTTCTCTACATACAAGTTGAATATTAACGGGGATAGACTACAAACTTGTCTCACACCCTTTTTAACAGATGCTTGTCTCTCATGGTTTTCTACTTTCATGATAGCCACTTGATTTTTATGTAATTTATGCAGTATTCTTCTATCTCGATATTTTAGACCTGACATCTTCAAAATTTTGAACATCTTGTCCCACCTAACAATATCAAAAACCTTTTTCTAAATCAACAAATTCCAGTTAAGTATGTTTGTTTTTATTGATCCGCCCTTCAAGTATTAATCTTAAAGCCAGACTTGCTTCCCTTGTACCTTTTTCCTAAACACAAACTGATCTTCACCCACTTTCTCGTCTACTATCCTTTCCATTCTTGTGTACATTATTCTAGTCAGTAATTTGATGCATGTGATCTTATACTAATGGTGCGATAATTTTCACATTTGTCGGCTTGTACTTTCTTCGGATGTGTGAAGAACACATTTTTTAAAAAATCAGTTGGAATTTCTCCTGTTTCATAACTTTTTGACATCAGCTTGAATAATATTTTGATTCCTTCTTCTCCTAGGGATTTCAGAAGTTCTGCAGGGATCTAATCAATTCCAACTGCCCTATTTGCTTTCAAGTCATTCAGAGATCTATTAAATTCTACGCTTAAAACAGTATATCCTAAGTCATCAATGTTGATATCGCCTTCCTTTTCCAACACGCTATTGTTCAAGTCGTCGCCATCATACAGTTTTTCAATGTATTCCTTCCATCTGTTAGCTCTATCGTCTCAGCTTAAAAGAGGTTTCCCATCAGCAGCTTTAATGTTCTCAATTCTTTTCTTCATTTCTCCTAAATTCAGTTTGATCTTCCTGTATGCCACATCTACTTTACCTATGACCATTTCCGTTACTACTTCTTCACACTTTTCTGCTAGTCATTTTTCATTTGTTTTTTTGGATTTCCTGTTATTTGATTTCTAAGCTGCCTGTATTGCTCTCTTCCTGTTTCATCCTGAGCATTTTTGTGTCTTCTCCTCTGATCCATCAGCTCCAAAATTTCTTCTGTGATCCAAGGTTTTCGGACGGCTTGTTCCTTGTTGCTTTACCAGCTTTCATTATTTCAATTTTTAATGCGTTCCATTCGTCCTCAGCTGCGCTCCTTTCAGAGTTTCTTTTTAAATCTAAGTCTACGATTTCTGCAAATCTAACTAGTATAAATGACTATAACGCTTTCTTGTTAACGTGTCCCGGCATAATATATCAACCCAGAATACAGCTACTGCTAAGTGGATTAATCTAACCTAAATTTATCTAATATACTATGAGAAGTAATGTAACATTTTACATTAATCTGAGCTTAACATTAGTTTTGATTGATCGTATTCATACTGATCGTAGTAGTTTCAGCTATTCCTTGTTGTGTTTATGCCTGCATCTGTATAAGTTTCTATAATTTTAGCCTTATTGATCTCGACGACATTGAGCTATATGATATATGAGAGTGAATGTTGGTTGTACGAAGTTGTCCGCCTGTCAGTTAGTGGCTCATGATGCCTATATTATGTCTATCGGGAATATGTCTTAAGACTTGTATGTAAGTGATGAAACAAGATACTGGTTCAATAACGTATGAAAAATAATTTAATAAACGATATTCATTTTGTGATGTATGTAGGGTGAAATAAAACAAACCGAATCAAATTCAATGTGTATTTATATGTACTTTTCACATACAGGTAGAACAACAAATATCATATCCAGGATCATAATTCTTAATTACTATATTATTCATTTCTAGTAACTTTTCATGTCTTAGTATTACATAGTCGAATGATGAAATTAGATTGAATATTACTTGATTCATATAAGCATAATTAATACGCACATCAACCAGTTACTGAACCATAAGCATATGATTGTCACATAGTACTGAAACAGCTGATCGTAGTATCTTGAAACTTGGGTGCACCACGTCTCTTTCTGATTGTGGAGGTTCCAGTCGCAGCAGGCTGCAGGTCGACTAGGTTGCGCCGTGTTGATTTTCGAAGGAACACGGAGTTATTAGGTTCATTATTGATGCAAATAAATACAGTATTTATCCAAACCGCCATTCGGCACAAGATCATCTGTTCACCGAATGCAACGCTGGTCTTGTTGCTTTTTTGTCTTGAACAAATCGGACACTACTTAAATTCTTTGATAATCACGTTTCATTCTTCAAAAGTTAATGTAACTTTATTGTTGTACGCCATTTTTCTCGCATGACAACCAATTCAAAATTGTGCTTGGACGAAAAACCTATCTTCAAACATTTTGAATCACTAGCATTCCACTGATACACCTACCAGAACAACAGTATCTGACGGGCCATGTTTGATAACTAAAGCTAGCAGACCGGATTGGTGCAGTGTAAGGTGAGGTTGGGGGGGGGGGAGTGTTTAATCCTGCTTGCCTGAATGGTCAGGATTAAGCCTGTTCAATTCCGTCCATAGAAGGACATGTGCTATCGGAAGAGTGGTGGAGGTTGGGTAAGCCAGATAAGACCTGTTTGTGGAAGACCACCAGCTCTACAATTCATCCATCTAACATCAGATGTGAGCCTAAATGTTCGTGGAGTGAACATAGCGTGATGGGATTCTCAGCTTTTCACTATAGTTGAAGAACATTTTGTCAAACACAAAGGACGTACGGTGTATTTCTTGGAGGGGATGAACGTAATTTTTACATGTTTAAACGATGATGTTCGATGATAAAGAATACATACATCAATATCGTGAAAGATATATATATATATATATATACAGCTTCATGTTATTTCTGGGGATCTACCCACAAATTTGGATGCATAAACGCTAATAGGACTGAATGTGAAACAGTTATTAGGCTCATGGATTCTGAAACATGGAAGCGTTCTTGCATACTTCACACATACACAGAAAACTTTAGGACTCCCTGATTTTAGTTACTGAATTTGCAATCGGTGGCCGTATCAACTACAAAATTTAGACTATCAGCTTTAAAGTAGTTTGCTTTGTGATGATTTCAAGCTTTAAGACACTGTTCAACGTAGTTTTGTCGTCTTCATGCTAGAATTCAATGAAAATTTTGTCGTTTAATATGGTCTCAAATACGCCCACACTGTAAGTTGATTTGTCATATTTGCGCCGGTAGAACCGATCTATGAGACGGCGATAATTACTGTCTCCCATTTACGATAGAAATACCGCCTTTGAAAACTGAAATCTTGATATCCAGACCAGATATTTAAGCCTCCTCCTGCCGATAGCCAGATTGGATCACACACTAGAGTCAATTAATATTAAGGGTCGGCCTCGGTAGCGTAGGGGCTAGAAAGCTAGCTCCACGCGCCGATGGTCGCCGGTTCGAGTCCGGCCGCGGGCATGGGTGTTAAAGTGTTGTGTCTGAGAATGTCGTGTTTGTGTTGTAGTGTCCTTGTGATTACACTTGAAAATATGTACACTGGAGAAACTAATACACTGAAAGAATCAGAATCACATTGAGCTGGCTGTGTTGCCTCAGTAGCCAAATGCCATTTAAAAAAATAAAAAAAAATAATATTACAGCTGTTATCGATAAATCGCAGGGCCTGTTTGCCTCATTCCATCCGTTCATTTATCACTTCTCAGTCACACGTCTGGTGACTGGTATACAAGTATCTATTTGCATCCTCCATTGTCCCCCTTACTTTGCGCTATTTTTTCAAAGACACAGGAAATGAACAAGAAATTAAAAGCACAGTTACTGTAATCCATGAAATGCATAAACTGAATCTTTTCTCCATTTCGAGTCATATAACAAATAGGATCGCTTCCTTACTTGATGATCTGCTATGTAAAGTGACTGCCATTCACGAAACTACGGGTGGAAGAGATTTCGTAACACCAAATATAATCTCTGATTCCTACCATTACGAGAAAATAAAGGAGCTATACATTACGTAGGAATCAGATTGCAATTTACTTCCATAATTTTTTTCTGTCAAAATTACAAAATACACAGAATTATCACGATACTTTTGTAGAGTAAAGATGATGTATTTATGTTAACCTGTAACTTTAAGTGGATGCAATGTTGCCTGACTTCTAAACAATCACAATCCATGGTTTCCATCAAGTCTTTGACAGCATAGTAAGGTGGTAACGAACGGGCGGGTGCATTCAGCATCCTACCACCTAGATTTCGGTTTTCATGGTTTCCCGAAATAAATGGCATATAGGCCAATAGTAACAATCAATATCGAACTCAAAATAATTTAAGATTAAGCTATGATTGGAGACAAATATCTTATAAAGTGTTGAGCCACGTGCTTTCACTTTTTTTTTTTTTTTTTTAAACCGCCGCTTTTGGGGACAGAGGTGCGTGATTCACATTAACTCATTTATATCGTGAACTATTATTGTATCAAAGTATGATTAGTTGGTACATGATGCGTGAATAAATGCCTATCCAAAAATATAAAACATGATAAAGCTACTGTAAAAACTCGTTTTTTTTGTTTTTTTTGTTTTTTTTTACATTGACATGAATTTGAACTCCCAAAGACCGGTCAGGGATACCTGAAAATTTGTATTCGTTACATACTGTGAGTACTTAAGTATCAAATACGTAAGTAAGACATTTAGACTGCTTAATCAGTTAAATAATTTCATCATGATTTGAAGACTGCTTAATCAGTGTTTCAATTAGCTCAACTGAATACGATTTGAAATTAATTAAATGTTTCAAATGAGTAAAACTTTAGATTTATTACCTCCACAGTGTTCGATTAAGCAATAATAGAATAGCCAACTTATTTACCTGTTTTGGTTACATGTAGTATTTCATAAAAACTATTTAATGGACCTTTGATACAAATTTTAATCAAATATTATATTAATACTACTTATTAACAGTCAGATCGTTATATTCTAGATATTTCTATATACTACGTTATCCGTTTCGTGGAGTGGGTATGGGAGCCTGATCGGCCAACCCATTACACCATCGCCACCTGAGGGACAGCTGCAAGTTACGTAGAGGGTGATGGGTCAAGAAGTTACAAGAAGCAGGTCTGTAACCCGTCAACAAGTCATAAACATAGTTTATCAACAGTAGATGGTTACCTGTTTTGTTTTTGGCCACAAGAAGTTTGCAAAACTGAGGTTTAGATGCATTTGTCCGTTGTAACCATAGCAACTCGTAACCCATTTTACCGACCAAGTGAAGTCCGGTCAACAATCCCATTAATCTAGATTACAAACAATTGACTGCATTCGTATTTGAATTTGGCCAACAAAAGGGAGGTAAAACTAAATTTAGCGACGATGCATCCATAACTTTGGCAACTGTATTATATATTGTCATTGTGTCCCCAAAGGAAGCAATTTGTGTGCCAAAGTTAAGTTAGGCTCTCCGCTCGTTGTCCCTAATTAACGTAATAATAGGCCAACTAGTACGTCGAACTGGGTTAGGCCTGGAGTGGGGGTATGATGAGGCCGCTTCGCAGTCATCCATCAATGCTCTCACCAACACAGCGGGAGGTCCAACTAGAAAGCACGATTGGAGTTGCCATATTTCCACAACAATAGAGTGGTGTGGCTGGATTATTGAGAACTCGCTAATGGGTTTTTATAGCTCAAGTTACGACGTAATAGCATACTCAAGTCCTGCGAGAGAGTGAGATACTGTTTAATTCGAACAAACTTGAATATATATTTTGCTCCATAGGTTGCTCAATATTAAATCACAAATAAAATAAAAATACGTTAAAATATGGAAAGGATACCTTCTTGTTCCAATAAAATGATTACACTTGTTGCATAAATACGAGGATAAGCAGCTATTGTGTGTAGCCGTAGCTTCGTCACTGTGAGGTGTACCGCCACAGAGATGGTGTTGCTTTTTGTCTGTTCTCGGTGCGGTGCAGCCCGATGCTGGTGATCGCGCAAGTAGAATACCACACGTACGCAGACGGTTCAGTGTACACCATGTGCAGCAGCCGAGCCTCCTCGCTGTGGCCCATGCTGTTCTTCACCGTCTCCATCGCCATCTTCTTTGCGCTTCCACTCGCCATTCTCACGGCACTCTACGGCAACATCGCGCGGCACCTCATGGCGCCATCTGTGGCCGGCGACTGCGGAGGCGGCAGCAACAGTGGCGGCGAGCCGGGGAACGCCCGCGCCCGCCGCCAGGTGGTGCTCATGCTGGCCACCGTCGTCGTCTCGTTCTTCCTCTGCCTTCTCCCATTCCGCGCCCTCATGCTCTGGATAATCTTCGTCAGCGAGGAGTCCTTTGAGAAGCTAGGGTGGGAAGGCTACCTCAACCTGCTCTACTTCTGCCGCATCATGCACTACCTCAACTCGGCCGTTAATCCCATCCTTTACAACTTGATGTCGTCTAAGTTCAGATCTGGCTTCGCCCGGCTGTGTTGCCTTCACCGCCGCCGCCGTCGCTTGACTCTGCTGCGAGGCGCGCAGATAGTCCGGAACGGCACTGTGCAGACGACGTCGAGCTGGGTGTCACGCACACAGTCCAGGCACCACCAGAGGTTCTCGCCAGAGAGCAGTACCTGGCGGTCAGCTTCCAGGAGCTCCCTGCGAAGCACGCGAGTCTTCGTACCGCGCGACAACGACGAAGCCAGCGCTCCTCAAGCCGTGGCTGTCCTCGGCGACTCAGTCCCTCCGCTTCCCCAGGTAGTGGCCGTCAGCATCCACTCTTCAGCTTCACCGCGCAAAGCAGAATGCA
>JARYHS010011408.1:302747037-302792020 GCA_031002005.1 Vandiemenella viatica | reverse complement strand
AATTAAATTAAATTAATTTAAAAAAAAAACACTGTGGAAAAACCACCTATTATGTCCAACGTAGAACATAGTACTTTAATATCTGGACTAAGCCTACTTTAAAAATTCATATACTTCTGTTTGTAAATATGTCTGTTGTTATTAATTTTGTACTCATTCTCATAAAACATTTTAATAGGTTTAAAATTACTGAAATAAAATTTGGAAATATAGCCTATTTTAACAAAAACCAACTGAACCTACTTTTCTTTCAAAATCAACGGAAGATAGCTGCTAATACTTCTACATCATCATAAAAGTTTGTCATATGATGAGGACTCCTTAAATAGAAAGAAGTGATTAGAAGCTACAGGATATAAAATCAAAACACTCTGTCAACAGGTATTAGAGAAGAGTAGAAAAACTGTCGGATATTTTTCGGAATCTGAAAAATAAGTAGTTGCACACAATCGATTCTCTTTACATCTTATTAAATGCATCTGGTGTGAATAAGGTGTTTCTAATAAGACGGTTGATAAAATTTCAGGAAAATAGCCAACTACTAAGATCCGCACTAACTCTAAACTTTTACTCATTAAGGACATACAACCATGTAAGCGAAACATTTGATAGATGCGTTCCTCATCCTCGTACTATTTCCCGATTTCCCGATGGTGCAGGTGATTAGATGCAGAGCTTGGAATCTTCCAAAGTATTACCACGGAAAGTACAGGAAAATCCAGATTAAAGCTCTCATTAGTGTGTATCAAGAAACATTTGGAATCTGATGGAAAACATTTCCATGGCTTTGTTGAAATCGGAGTTAAAATAGGCGATGATAATTCATTACCCCAAGCAAAAGAAGCTTTTGTTTTTATTGTAGGTTATATCAATGAAACTCGGAAACTTTTAGTAGGATACTTCTTGCTGGATGGTCTTACTTCGTTTGAAAAAGCAAATTTAACCACTCAGTGGCTGAGGATGCTTCGTGAAGAGAAGTTAAATTTACTGTCAATGAGTTTTCATCGTCTCCCAGCTTGATTAAGTTGCAGCTTCTCATTAAGTTTCAGCATCCAAAGAATATTGAATTATTTATTTCTATTCTTGGGATCCATGTTATATGTGAAAAGGTAGTTTTGTGGATGGCAACAACATTTTCTTTGTAGTGGAAGTGCATTAAATATCATTATGAACATCAAGAAAGTAGGGGTCTATACCTAACAAATAATCATGAACATGCGAAGTACAACCGCCTTTTAACGAAGTTACGAGCGTACGGTATATCGGATCAGCTTTGTGAATGGATAAAGGATTTTCTATTTGGTCGGTCGTAGTATGTCGTTGTTGAAGGAAAAAGTTTTTCTAATCTAGATGTTACATCGGGTGCACCTCAAGGACTTGTAATAGGACCACTTCTTTTCTTAATTTTTATAAACGATCTCGGAGACAAAGTGAAAAACCTATTTAGATTGTTTGCTGATGATGCGGTTATTTATAGGGAAGTAAGGAATTTGGCCGATTGCTTAGAAATTCAGCGTGATCTGGATGTTATTTTGGCATGGTGCGCTGAGTGGCAACTCACACTAAATTGTAAAAAGAGTAAGACAATGAGCATAACTAACAAAAAGAATCCGGTTGTCCAGAAATACGAGGTAAACAATACAGTTATTGAAATAGTCGATTCCATGAAATATTTGGGAATAACAGTACAAGGGAACATGAAATGGGACTTACAGATTAATACGTTAGTAGGTAGAGCTAATTCTAGGGTGCGGTTCCTAGGTCGATTCTTGAAAAATTGTAATGAACAAACAAAGGAGATAGCGTACAAATCACTTGTGCGTCCACATTTGGACTACTGTTGTGCCATGTGGGATCAGTTTCGTAAGGGGTTGATTGACAGTATAGTCCTTATGAAAGCGTCACAGAACTGATTAGTAGACTAGGCTGGGAGTCTCTGGTAGATAGACGACGCACGTTTCGTATAAACCTATTGGTAAACATGCGTACTCCCACTTTCACTTACGAGTGTAGTGAAATACTTCGTCCACCAACATATTTAGGTCGGAATGACAGGAAAGATAAGATTAGAGAAATAAGGTGCCGCACTGATTCTTATATGAATTCTTTTTTCCCTCGTACTATTAGGGATTGGAATGCACAACAAAGAGATTAGCTTTGGTGCTGAGCACCCTCTGCTACCCACAGTTTTGTGAATTGCAGAGTATATATGTAGATGTAGATGAAGTACTAAAAGCGGAAGATGAAAGTGAAGCGTGTATTCCAGACATTCAGCAACTTGGTCGCAGATGGTTTGCATGATTGAAAAGATTTAATGAAAGATCCCAAATTTCAAGGCATTGAACCTGCCACTACATTGAGTAAAATGGTCAGCAAACTATTTGATATTATGAACAAGAAACAATTTGGATTCAAGATATGATTTACTCCCCTTTTCTATGGATAGGCACTGTGACTTCCTCCCACCAGTCCTCTTGTAATCTCTTCCCTGTCAAGACTCTCCGTATGACTATACAACCACAGTATTCTCATTTCTCCTGTTTTTTTTCAACCATTTCTGCAGTTAGCTCATCTATTCCTGGCGATTTCACATTTGGCTTTTCTTTTCCTGCTAATTCTAGCTCCGACATGCTACATTCTTTTATTTCCCATTCTAAGGCTGGCATTGTCCAAGATCTTTTATAAATAATTTTATCATATTTATTTTATAAAAGATATTTTATGATATTTTTTCAGTCCCATTACACTACATAAAATCTTTCGTCATAGTTCTCTGAAATGAATGGAGTAAACTTGTAAACTTTTGCAGACACAGTTAGTGCAACTGTCACAATATGCATTTTATTGAAGATAAAGAAGAGAAGTAAACATATTTAGGTTAGACCGTGGATTACGAGACTCGATATGATAGGAGTTCATCAAAGTTTAGTGAAAGAGCTGCAATGTGAGGACATGCCAAATTATAAAAATTATGGTTGATGCTGAAGTATACGTCGAATAAATTTTTACCACAATATTTTCATAAATTTCTACATCAGAATTATTTCCCCCTATATATACTATTGGGTGTTTGTTTTTGCGGTGTATGTGCCATCCTGATCTGGGTTTTCCATGGTTTTCCCAGATCACTCCACGCGAATGCGGGGATGGTTCCTCACAATAGCCCATGGGCGCCTCCTGCCATATCCCTTATAACCCTTCCAAACCATAACCCCTTTCGATAGGTGCAATGCACCCTCCGCCACACACTTTTAGTGAATCGCGGAGTAATAATAATAATAATAATAATAATAATAATGGGTAGTACTCGATTGATGGTGACTGATTTACACCATTCTGCAATATAGCACACGCATTGGTCTGCGCATTACTTCTGTTATTATTCCAGAAACCTGTCAAATACCAATTGCTTAACACATTAATTTTCTCTTTTTACGTCTTCTACAGTACAGCCTTCTATCATAGCACTAATTAACTTTTCGTAATTTTTCACCTTCTTATTGTTAATCTTATAGTCTATATGTTTCTGAGTTAAACACATTTCCTTCTGTTCATACTCAGAAATAAAGACTTTCGTGGATTCGACAGTCATTACTAACTTTGGTAACGTCCCTTACGCCATTTTCTTTGTTTACGTTTGCAGTGTGGTGAAATCTTTTATAAAATGTAATGCCAACGTCTTACATTTTATAAAAGAAATTTTATAAAAGAAATCATTTATAAAATATACCCCATTACACTGTAAAATATTTTATAAAACATCTTTTATCAAAGATCTTTGACAAAGATCTTTTACAGTGTAATGCCGGCCTAAACCTGTTATTCTAATCACTTTTCAATGATCTTTTCTTTGGTTCTTCCCGGGTTTCCTTCCAAACAGTTCTTTAAGTACTTTTACACGTTCTCAATACTTTATCCTATTTCTTTGGAAGTTTGGGAAAGGATTGTTGCAATCTATCCTCAGTTACAATACACACTTAATCATAAATACGGGAATCGTGGACGTATTTATATAAAAATTTAAAAAAACAGATCGACATATTATTCATTATTAAACTTGGATTTAGATCAGTACAGAGAGAACGATAAAATCTTTTAAGTCGGCACACTGATTTTCACGGGCCGTAATTAGCTAATACTGCAGAGACTGCATTGGCAACTCCACTCAGAAGTGAAAGCTCGAGACAACCCGGGTCCTTCCCTAATGTCCACTCGGTATTCTCGACTGCACTTCTCTTAGCTCCTGCGGAAACGTCAGTCGCTCCCACCACAGGCGTCTTCCACGGTGCGGGACACTACGGGTTTGGCCATGAAATAACAACAACCATAAGTTAGTTAATAACAACCACACCGCGAGCTGGTGATTGGCTATTCCACACTCAGCGTACCCCACTAAGTGACTGTTCGTCGACACCTGGCATTTGCTGTGTTTCCCTAACACTTCACTAATCTTCTGGAAAGCTCGACAGCAGTTTCTGGCGGCCCCAGAGGAATGCATAGAGGCATCTGTCAGAGGATAACAAGGGAGTAATGAAAAGGAATATAGGAAAGATCAGGGAAGAAATGGGTCAGTATTTTGATAAACTGTTAAATGGTGGAGCAGTGAATACATATTCCAGGGACTTACAAGAGCTAACTGAGACAGAACGCACGCAACATGCAGAACACCCTATAACCTGGTCAGAAGTGGAAACTTCTTGAAATTCATAAAGAAAGGTGAATCAAGTGGTTATGACGTGATTAACGCGGACATGATAAAAGCAGCGGGGGTGAATGGGATCCGGTGGTTGTATAGGGTGTTAAATAACATTTGGAAGGACAATAAGATCCCAGTGAATTGATCTAAGGGTTGTAATGATACCATATTTAAAAAGAGCAATGGAAAAAAGTGTGGTAATTATCGTGGAATCACACTTCTTTCCCATGAATTGAAGATCTTGGAAAAAGTGATTGAGGAAAGGTTACGAAGACTGCTGGAAATCTTATTAGAGGATGAGAAACATGGTTTCAGACCAGAAAGAAGTACTACAGACATGATCTTTCCAGCAAGGATTCTCATTGAGAAACATCTAGAAAAGGGTACGGAAGTTATAATGTTCTTGCTTGATGTCGAAAAGTCCTATGATAGCATGGCAAGAACAAACATTTGGGATTGCGTAGAACGAAGAAATGTATCAGGATGGTAAATCAGCAAGATCAAAATGCTAAATGAAAACACAAAAGCCTGTGTGCAAATAGGCAACGGTGTGAGCAAGTGGTTTGAGGCAAGAAGATGAGTTCAACAGGGCAGTGCTCTGTCACCCCTACTCTTCATTGCTGTGATGGATGACATCTTGAAGAATTTCAAAGAACTGTAGGGGAATGGAACAATCTTTGCTGATGATGTCATGATTCGGGGTGAAAGTGCAGAAGAGGTGCAAGAGAAGCTGGAGGCTTAAAAAAAGTAATTTGAGGAGTATCGACTTGAAATCAACCAGAGTAAGACGGTGGTCATGGCAACAGGTATAGGGACTTCCAATGTGAAGATATAACTAAGCAACCAACAACTACAAAATGTTGACCAGTTCAAATATCTTGGTAGTACTCTAAGTAAAGATAACACCAGAAAAAGCGAAATTACAAACAGAAATAATAAATTAGCAGTCTTCTATAACCAGGTGAGAACTCAATCGTGGGGCAACAAAGTTCCCAGAAAGTACAAAAATACACCATTCAAAACCTATTACATTGCCATACTGACTTATGTACCCTGTCCAGAAGAGACAATAGTGGTCTTCAAGCCACTGAAAGGTAGTTTTTGCGTACCATGCTGCAGAGAACAGGAACGGAAAAAGTGAGGAATTAAATCAATCGAGCAGAGGCCGGTATAAACATCAGTGTGCAAAATCCTTACAGCGTTCTCGTCTGAGGTGGCATGACATGTCCAAAGGATGGAGGAAGAAAGAAGAGCAAAGGCCTTCTTTAATATGAACATCCAAGGTAAAAGACGTGTGGTAATGCCTAAAAAAAAAAAAAATAATAATAATAATAATATGCTAAATCAAGAAGACTATAGAAGACTTGGGGCTTGACTGGAAGACTGTTTATGAACATCAGCTGTTCAGGAGGAAGTGGAGAGAGGAAGTGGAGAGTGCTCGTGACCAGCACCCGGGAGACTGGAGCTGGAGAATGATGATGATGATGATGATTATGTAAATGTCATGTTGTCAGTTTTCCTGTATTCGAAATATCCTCGATAAAGTAAAAACCATTTCCTGTCCTGTAAAATCCTAGACAGAACTTTGAAGGTTACTGGCAACAGCGATATTCATCGGTAGTTCTTGACATGATTTTTGTCTCCTTTCTGGTAGAATGTGTGCACTTCGATGTTTGAAGTCTGTGATAGTGCTTCTGCCTTCTTTAGGTGCTTCTGCAATGATGCGATATTCTTCTAGTTCCTCGTCATTCATGACACGTTTGATGGTGGCAGTGACTTGCTACATACACAGTGGTTCAGATAGGAGGTAATCCTTCCTTGGGCTCTTAGTGTTCTTGCCAAAAGTTTCATGTTTCTGTGGTTGCAGGTAACCAACTTCCTTCTGAATTCTTGAAGTGAAAGCACCACAGATTACACCCTGAGTGTTGGTGTTACACAGCCTGAACTCTCTGTCCAACTTCGAATGATCGTGAGACCTGTAATAGTCTAATAGTCTTGGCTCGCTGTCTTCGTATCTTCCTTTCGCTTAGTCGGGCTACGTTTCGTCCAGGCTCTGCCTCTCTCGTCGACTGCAGGATCACACTCAGTATTCCACCACACCACGTCACTTCTTTCGAGGTTACCCGAGATTATTCATGTCCTCACATACTTCATACTTTGGTTAGTTCCAATCATTTATTTCTTTTGGAAGATACTAGTTGCCAAACCCTCCGAATCTCATTAAGGAACTGAGGATTAAACTTCGTTGGAGTTTTTTTAGTGGGTATCTGTCGCTTAGGCAATAGTCTGCCCTTTATTTGAGTTCCGGCCTTTGCGAATTCTCAGGTACATAGTATGTTTCCTGTTTTTTGCACTGATTGCTACTGGAATGAAAATGAAAGGTACAACATAGATCGAGTCTATTATTACCGCGATTGAAACCAAAATAGTCTGCCTGATGATTTTCTTATAGATACGTGTTTGTTAACCCCCTATGTTAACATCGGTTATTTTGGATCCGACAGGAAATAACATAATACTGTGTCCTACCTTCAGTGCTTGTGACCCACCCTTTTCTGTCGGCAGCCCGGTGATACTGGTCGCCGAGTACCGCTGGGAGGAGTACTTCGACGGCTCCATGGTGCCCGTCTGCTTCTCCATGGTGGATTCGTTCTGGCCGGCGTTGTTCTTCGTCGGCACCATCGCCGTTTTCTTCCTGCTGCCAGTGGTGATCCTGCTGGTGCTCTACGGCTTCATTGCGCACCACTTGATGGCCAACCCTCGGGTGATGTCGGCGCAGCAACACTTGCACCTCCGCTACCGCAAGCAGGTCAGTAGCTGCCTGCTACTACTTGTCAGTACCATTGATGGGTTATGTTCATTTCTACGAAGCTCCTGGAAAATATAAAATTGTGAAATAACGGATACCAGCTGAGCCTGTGCATTTATCGCAGTGTTTTATTAGAATTTGACCACTTGTGGCTACGTATCTGTGTAAAATGAATTAGTTTGTGTACAAAATTTGTTATAATTACAATTATTTGTATTTTGTATTGTTGTGTATAGATTTATTTACATGATTAAGCTTTTGGTTGTAGTCCTAGTTATTTGATATTTAATCAAAAATTCTAATCTGATGCTTCTTTCACACATTATAAGTTTTATCTGACAGAATGTAACTAACGTTTTGCTAACAAATCTTAAAGTGTCTGATTAGGATATTTTAATGTTATTTTTTTTACGGTAAACTAAGAAGCCCAGTGTCGGTAAAAATATTTCGTCTGCATTATCGTTCGGGAGACCAGTGGGTGCACTTTCTTAAGTCCTATTGTCAATTGAATTTTTATTTCGTCGTTGAGTTACAAGCTTTGATTCTATATTTTTGTGTTTCATTGAATGCAGGAGTACGTGTAAGGAACGAATAGCGGTGTTAATATATTAATTCATTTAGTACATAGAGAGTACTATACTCTGTTCACTCTATACTGGCGGCTCAATGTCATGTTCCCCTCTCCCCGCTTACCCCCTCCATTGCCTTCCCCTCCGAGCATACCGCTGCGAACAGGCAGACAAGAGGCATTGTTGCAGTATTTTCGTGACTATAACAATACATCGTTATAAACTGCTGTAAGTGAAATGGCTTCTGATAATTCTTATATCAGGCTAAAGTCAAGAGCTATTATTTTTGATGTGTATATTTCTTTAAGACACTAGAGAACTCTGAAGAGAAAGTTAGTATATGTTTCAGGAAAACGTAAAAACTTACAGCTGAGGCATGTGGCGTGCAAACTGCTTCTCCAGACAAAAACATTAGATTTAATTCTCGAAATATTTCGTGCAATTTTTAAAACTAAAAGTGATTACTAGAAGTATTTTAAGTAGTGAATACCAGTTTTAGATAGGTATATTTCAATACAGTATCTTCAGCATATTGTCTATGCTGTTGAAGAACGAAACTTGTTAGTCTAATGAACTAAATGTGATAATAGTATTGTTCATTACATAGTGTTTATCTTGAGACTAAAATGTTGCAAAGAAATGTTTAGTAACTAACCATAACGTACACTATTTAGCAACAAAACTCGTTTCCGAGACGAAAACTATGTTCCAAATTCTGCACTACGTGGCAATATAGTACACTATACGACATCCTAAGACACTGTAACTCGTCTAAGTTTTTTTGCCTCGATGGATATGAGTGGCGAAATATTTTATCCAGTGCCTACTATATTTCCATTATTTTTTGTTCCTCTTCGCATTCCTTCGTTCTTCAGCTTCTTTTTGAATCCTCATCTTCTATTGTACCTATTAAATCTCTCTCTTGTTCCTTTTATTAAATGGGTTAAATGATACTTTTCTCATATGCTTTTTCTTCATTATTTACCTCTATTTTCTTTCTCATCTGCTGATACCGCATTGTTTTTGCTTCTGCTTCATCCACATCACTGCCTCCTTCATCTTCATCCACTTCACCATCCGCTTCCTGTACATTCTCTTCACTACTCCATTCTTTTTCATCATCATTTGCGTCATCCTCTCGAATGTATACTGTCTTTATCTGAACCTTCCGTTGAAACATTATATTTCCTTTCATCTACTTCATTCCATTCACCTATGTTGTCTAAATCATATTTACCACTTCCTTATTCAGCTGTGATTGTATACATCCCTTTCATTCTCTTCTGCTTTCTACCCTTCCTTCTTAAAACTCCTCGTCTCGTTTATTTTTGATTGAATTTCTTTACTCTGATCTGTTTAACATTCTCTTTGATCTCGTTTAGTTGAAATTCTCCCTTAGCCTTTACGTTAAAGGTCAACCTCGTTCATGGTACTCCATTTATGTTTCGCTCTCATTGTTTACCTTGGGTTCATATATTACAAATAATTCTTCTTCAAAATATTCCTTCATCACTTATACCTGTACCCTTGCAAACTTTCATTTACCTTTTGCACCGTTCCTGCTAATCCAAAATTCAAACTTATTAATGCTTTATATTTTCTTCTGATTTATTCTTAAAATTTCTAATTTGTCTCATATTTTATTTTATTTTTTAGATATTTTTGTCCTGTTATTAAATTTTGCCTTAGCTGCATCATTGATTTTAATATTTTATCTGTTCCATTTTAATTTTTTTTCATATCTGTACGTTTATGGTTCCTTTTCTTCTGTTGTCGAACTTCTGCACTATCATTTAGACTGATTCCTTTTAAATTCCGATTATGACCAACTTATTCATCTTCAATTATCTATAAAATTTAACCCAGGTTTATCAGCATTATAGGGAGTGGTCTGGTGGCGCAGTGGTTAAGGCGTCTGACTGGAGATCGAAAGATCCCGGTTTGAATCCCTGTCTCCGCGGGGATTTTTATAGGCCCTTAATCCAACCTTTACCTCTGGCAGAGCATGCTGTGTAATGTAAACTACGCCAGAACGCTTCCGTGGTTCGGATTCCAAGTTAAACTGTAGGTCTCCTGTATACGGTAGGTTTTTCAGGTTAGGTTAAGGCGGCTGTGACAGGGGCGGAATCCACAGCTAATAGAAACTCCGTCACCTGGTCATTACGACCACACGGTATTAAAAATTAATGGCCTTAAATGATTTCCGTTCGATCAAATTAGAAACTGTACTCTCAACTAACATTGTTCTGTAAATCTCCAAAGATTATATACTGTATAATCAGATACTGCTTACGTATTCCCACTCCACACGGCAAACTAAATATTAGGACTACTTCTTGATAGTTAATCCCAGCCGCAAAGATGATATTGACTCAATGCTTCTTAAATTTTATCAAAACCAAACACTTAGATACAGCATTGTAACACAAATGCAACGATGTGCGTTGAATCTAATTTGGATTAAAAAGAAATTCTAATTCACTCCATGTTTGAGAATAAAGCTTACATTCAGATGCATGGGCTGAATCCTAATCCTTTTACCGTACATTTCAAAATCCTCATACGGTGGAAAATCGATTAAAAAGATGATATAGGTAAAAACATTTCATGAATTTGTTAAAAGAGAATTTTTTATGCATATTGTACTCACTATCAATTAATGAGACAATGGTGATGAGTAAACCATTATACTCTGCTAAAACTATATAAAAAAAGCATGGGTTAAAACATGACACAAATAAAAGGTAACATAAGTTAAAACATCCCATGAATTTGTTAAATGAAAAAATTATAAAGCATACTGTACTCACAATCACAAAATTTCTGTTCCAAGCCAGTACTGGATAAACTCTCACGACCCACTAGCTTTGGTCCTGCAGATTGCATACACATGCGTTGAGCGGAAGGCCCTAAATAATAGAAACCAATGAGAATAAAGCTGACATTATTATTATTACTCATCGATTCACTAAATGTGTGTGGTGGACGGTGCATTGCACCTATCGAAAAGGGTGATAGTTTGGAAGAAATATACGGGATATAGCAGGAGGCGCCCATGGGCTATTGTGAGGAACCATCCCAGCATTCGCCTGGAGTGATCCGGGAAAACCATGGAAAACCCTGATCAGGATGGCCCTAGCGCTTTATCGAAAGCTACTCCTGTCAGATTTTAATTTTACTCGCCCGGTAAATCCTTTCTATTCCATTCCCTAATCGCTCGTGGGAAAAAATTAGTACAGAAATGAATCGGTTCTGGCCCTGATTTCTCTTATCTTATTTTCGCGGTCATTCCGAGATATGAATGTTGCTGGTAGCAATATTTGGTGGCTGTCATTCCGAAATACGTCAGTCGTGAATTTTTCAATTAGCTTCCGTCGAGGGCAACGCCTTCGGTGTTCCAGGTCTTCCCAACCTAACTCCTTCAACATCGCACTTACGCTTCCCTTCCATCTGTCTTCACAAATGGCTCCATTAACCCATTTTGATGGGGACCCCATACAGAACAACAATATTCTAAGTGAGGACGTACTAGTGGCTTGTATACAATCGATTTAACTTCCGGAGTGCATTAATTTAAATTAAGACCTAGAAATCTAAGCATACGATTTGCTTTTCCCACTACATCGATATGCTCATTATTACGAATTGTTACCCCTAGGTATCTAGCGGAAAGTACCGTTCTAAGGACAGTACCATTAACAGTATATTCATAATTAAATGGTGTCACCTTTTTACTTACACGCATGACTTGGCACTTTTTAGCATTTAACTCCAACTGCCAATCTTTGCACCACGCAATTATTTTCATAATTTTGTCTTGTAACAAAGCGCAGTCATCCTGGGTTTTGATTTCATCATCGGCAAATAATCTTTTCATCGCCCCTATTATGTCACACAAATCATTAATGTATATGAGAAACAACAGAGGCCCTATCACGCTTCCCTGGGGAACCCCGGACCTCACTTCGGTACGTGATGAACGCTCACCGTCTGCATATTTATCTAGATATGCCGTAACCACGAAATTTCCTAAGTAACCTAGTGTGAGGCACAGTGTCGAAAGCTTTTTTAAAAAAATCCAATTGAACTAAATCAACCTGGCATTGCCCATCTATAACTCGCCACAAGTCTTGAATTAGAAGTGCAAGTTGTGTTTCGCAGCATCGGCCTTTTCTGAATCCATGTTGATTTGGGTTTAAAATCTCACCTTGCCAACCCCGTTAGCGCGGGGCTAGCGAGCTGGCTTCACGTTGCAGGGGTCGCCGGTTCGAGTCCGGCCCAGGGCATGGGTGGTTTTAATTAAGTGTTGTGTTTGTCCTGTCACTTTTAATCCTCAATAACACAAGAAGAATGTACAGACACAATTGAGAAACAAAGAACCGCATGATATTTGAATAGATGATATGTTCTAAAATCCTGCAAAATATTGAAGTTAACGAGATCGGCCTATAATTCTGAGGATCATTAACATTCCCATTTTTAAACACTGGACTTACGATAGCGATCTTCCATTCGGCTGGTATTTTTCCTTGATCCAAGGAGACGGTATATAATTTCATCAAATACGGTGCAATTTCCTTTGCTTACCTTGAGTAGAATCTTGTAGGAATACCGTCTGGTCCGGAAGCCTTATTGGTATTTACATTCATATGCAGTTTAGTTATTCCCTCGACATCAAGAACGAGATCATTCATTATTTTGTCGGAATGATTGTTGAATATCGAAATCTCCTCTGAGTTTTCTATCGTGAAAGATTTTTTAAATATATCATTCAAAATTTCTGCTTTCTCTACGCTTGTTTCTGATAATTCACCATTTTCCATATTCAGCGACGGCATAACCTTACAAGAGCCTCTTATTACTTTGATATACGACCACAACTTTTTTTAGATTTGTAATCAGATCTTCGAATAAATTCCTGGCTTGGAATTCTTTAAACGCATCGCGCATTGCCTTACGCACTTCCGCTCGCAACTGGACTAATTTAGCTCGGTTAGATGAGTCCCCCGATTTCTTCATCGTGGCATGTAAACGCCTATTCCTCCTGAGCAAATGTTTCACTTCCCTTTTGAACCAAGGGAAGTTCTTACTGACCTTAATAAACTTCTTAGGAACAAACTGATTTAAACCGGTCCATATTAGTTCTTTTAAATTAAACCAAAGTTCCTCAACATTTGTTTTTGACGTATACGTTTCAAAAATTTTTGCAAAATGATCAACCATGCCCGTATCGTTTGCCTTATCGAAGCAATATACGAGTTTCTCTTTGTCATGGTTGAAATTCAGACTAGATTTTAACGTTACCACAACCGCCTTATGATTACTTATACCGACTTCTATACAAACTGTATCTACAATATCAGGATTGTTAATAAGTAAATGATCCAGAATGGACAAGGAATCTTTGTCGCACCGCGTTGGCTCTTCGACCATCTGTTCAAGAGATCTTTCTGCAAATGATTCTAGGAACGTTTCGGTTATTATCCTATCTCTTCCGCCCAACCTGAACGTGTATGTATCACACTTAACCGACGGTAGTTTAAAGTCACCACCCACGATCAATATATGTACTTGAAATTTGTTGTAAATATTTTTAAGCGACTCTCTGAAGTATTCCGCGTTAGCCAAATCAGAATCCGGAGGTCGATAAAATGACCCGAGTATGAACTTCTGTTTCAGTTACTACAGAGCAATTAACGGTTTTGTTTACGACCACGAACACACTCCCGCCCATTGAGACAGTTCTGTCCTTCCGAAAAACATTGAAATGAGTGCCAAATACTTCGCTAGATTCTACCTCTGGCGTCAACCAGCTCTCGGTTCCTAGTATTATATGGACATCGTTAGTCGCAACTGGGCGTGAAAATCCGCTACTTTCCCTCTAATACACCGAAAATTTGGGACCATTATACTTAGCTACTTCGTATTGCTATTTGTGGAGTCTAAAATCACATTTTTCATATTCGCACTCTGACGGGAAAAGGGTGAAGTAATTGGATCTGTAATATTAAAATTATTCGCGCCATCACTACCAGGACTTCTAGGTTATCGGCACATCCTCTTCGATGAACTGAAGGATCCTCGGGCCTCACGGTGTTTCTAAAAAATAATTCATATCAAGACGGTTCAATATTTTAGCAGCCACCTTGGTCGCCATTCTCGGTGTGTAGTGGACGCCCGACCTGTCAAATGCGTCGTTCGAAGGTCGATGAAGCCCCAGTTGTTTCTGCGACACAGTTCCTGCAATTACAATTTAAATTAAAGAATTAGTTACATGGAATGTGTGAATAAATAACAAAGTTATACTTACCATTTGGTTGCATGGATTGAATCCTCCTCCGTTTACTGGGCATATTAAGTTCCTCACACTCCAGTAAATCTATATATAAAAAAAGTTAACATAGGTCAAAACATTATATAAATTTGTTAAATATTTTTTTTTGTGTTTTTTTTGTTAAAGCATAATGTATTCTCTATCAAATAATTCTTCACTCGGTAAAGCATCATACTCCACTAAATCTTTATATATAAAAATTAAATTAGTAGGCCTACATGGATTTTGTTAAATGAAAAAAAAATAATAATCCATACTGTACTCACAATCAAATATTTCTTTGCTTGGTAAACCATCATATCCTGCAAGTGGTAAACACGTGGGTAGAGCAGGTGCGTACATGCCTGCAGAAGGACCTGAAACGATAGAGACTAATGAAAATATAGCTGGTATCCTAGTTACATGGGATTTATAAATATATAAAAAAAAGTGAGACTTATTAATCAGTTGCATGGGTATATCGTAGGTACTAGTAGTAGGTAGACCCTCAAACTCCAGTCCTTCAGATGGTATATCTGTAAAATTTAAAAACTTGTAAAGGTAACATAGGTTAAAACGATATCTACAGTATATTAATTAAATGAAATTTTTTTAAAACTCACTGTGAAATTTATTAAATAATTCCCAATTCCATTCGTTGGAGCTGGAAACTAACAGACTGCCGTAAGTAGCGGCTCCTTCAGACGGTAAATCTAAAAAGATAGCACAGTTTAAAATAACCCCTTGACTGCTGTAGACGCGTTAACGCGCGTGGCTACTACTGCGCCCAGGTGCTCCAGACGTGTATACACGCGCCGCCTTGCCGCTCTGTCTCTGCTCCAGACGTGTATACACGCGCCGCCTCGCCGCCCTGTCTGTACTCCAGACGTGTTAACACGCTAGCCTCTTAGCGGCCTGGCTATGAAGCCATATTTCCACCCAGGGTGGTTAGTTGTTTTCCTCATTCGGCCCTTGAGCATTGGCAGCTGCGATCTAATTTGTGTTGCTCTTTTCCTTTTAGTTTTCGCTGAGAAAATGGCATACAGTCATTATTTTTTTTAACTGCTTAACGTCTCTTAACAGCGAGGTTTTTAGAGATGTTAAAGAATGGGGGGCAAGGAATGGTAAGGAATTCGGCTATGGCCTTTTGAAGGAAGCATCCCGGCATTCACCTGGAGTGATTTGGGGAAACCATGGAAAACCCAAATCTGGATGCCTAGACGGGGATTTGAACCATCGTCCTCCCGAATACGCCGTCGTGTTTGTACCGCGGAAGAAATCATGGAGATTATTACTAGAAGCGACAGTGAATATAATCACTTTAATATGGATGACAGTGATAACCCTTCGACAGGATCTCGATGTAATTTTCCTAAGCTGTGTACATCAGCTAGTGGAAAATGACCATTTTTCAGAGTTTGAAGCTACAGATTGTTCGAGCGAAATGTGTGGAAAAAGAGAATGCTTTAGTGACGTGTTTGACAGCATGTGCTTGTCGATTAAGCTGCAGGACACAAGTGTGGATTACGTTAACATTCCAGCAGTTTGTCATTTTTCCTGATATTTCTAACGGAATATCATATGATATCTAATGCTGATGAGACCAACAGATACGCGAGAATCAATTCACACTATATTTTCACTATGAAGTGGTTTAAAAACTTTAGATGTTATATTAACTGTATTTATTTTGTATCTGCGGTTTCAAATCGCAGAGCGACAGCAGAAGAACTCCACACACAACGCTCCAGATGTATTCAGCACACAGCGGTCCGGTCTAATGCGGCATTCCAGCGCAGGTAAACAGCTTAGGCGTAAACAAAACCGCACTCAGCGAGGGCTCGGCCGGCCGAACCGTAGCAGTTAAAGGGATAATACATAAATTTGTTAAACAAAAACTTTAATATTTGAAACTAACAATGTATGAAAAAAATAATTACGTTGTTGATTCATGTAATAGAAGGAAAGCAAATCTTGAGTGTTTTGTGAAGACATTGTTCAGATACAACTGGCGTGGTTCGACGACGACGACGTATATCCGTCTGAGCTCAAGAAATCATCTGAAGTTCCAGGGCTCTGGGTCCTCTGCCTTCTCTCATGTTTAGGGTTGTTTGTAATGTCGTTTTAGTCAAATCTGAGGTGTTACCTTTTTAAGTGTTTTATGTTATTGTCGGTTTAATACTTTTAAGTTGTGTAGTTTCTTGTCAGAGTCGAAATTGGTCGATTGTAGTTTGCTTCATAAAGTAAAGTCCTAGATTTTGAATAAGCTGATGGGTAGAAGCTTGAGTTTTTTGGAAAAAGTTTGTTGATTTTTCCTTGATGTAGTCAGTGATTTTTTAAATTCCTAGGTTGTGATATATTTGGCGTAGTTCCGGTTGAGACCGCTTCTTTTATAGTGCTTTTAGCGGTGGGTAGTTTAGCGGGTGGACGTGATGGAGCTCTGGTCCGGGTGGCCTTGAGGGCAGCCCGGCTGCCGGGTGAAGGCTACCCAGAGCTGATAAGTGATCGTTTAATTAACAGTCGAAGGTTGAAGAGTATTACTCTAGTACAAAAAAAAATAGAAAAAATCGCTGGGCGCAATACGGAGCCGTAGTTGGTTAGAACTGCGGAGTGTGGTGGAGGGGCGCTAGCCTTTAAAAGGACGCGCCGGCGACAGAGACTGGCATTGCAGCTCTGGTCGTCACAGCGTGAGAACCAGGCCTGATTATGGCGGAAGAGTTCGTCCCCGAAAGCTCGTCTTTCGCCAACAAAATCAGGCCTTGAACTCGCGAAGATTACATTGTTAACATGCTAGTTTTATGTTTTAGTTTAGAGTGATCGCAAACCGCGTGTTACTGTCGGCAGGTGGTGCTGATGCTGGGCACGGTGGTGGTGGCGTTCTTCGTGTGCCTGCTGCCTTTCCGCGCCTTCACCCTCTGGATCATAGCGGCGCCCCCAGAGACCGTCGTCTCCATCGGCTACGAAAACCACTACGGTCTCCTGTACCTATGTCGAATGATGCACTACCTCAACTCGGCGGTCAACCCCATCCTCTACAATGTGATGTCGTCCAAGTTCCGCGACGGCTTCGCTCGCATCTGCTGTCGAGAGCCTAGTCCACTGGGTCGCAGGGGCACCGCCGTCTCGTCCAGCGCGACGGCCACCACCGCCAGGTCGTCGCTCGGCGACTCCTTCTGGAGGAAGAAGAGAGCTGCCGACACGTGTCTGCTGCACCACGCCGCCAGGGAGTGCTCCGTGAGCGTCGAGAACGGCGTCTGCATCACGCGCTCCGTCAAGGGCGTGACCTACCTGTGAGGCCAGGCGCGCCACCCACACATGGCTCTGGGTGGCTCCTTCTCAACCATGAAGACGGTAGAAACGCACCTCTAGTCCAGTGCTCAGTGTAGATGATGACTAATTATATCGCAAAGGAAAACTACGACTTTTGTGTGCGTACAACAGGGACTTAATAGACGGCCGTAATACCTGATGGGAAGATGAGCGGTTTTTTGTAAGGAGTGATATAACTGGTATAATCAGTTATAAAGCTGGATTAAGCAAATTATGAAAGCTCTAAGGCTGTCTATCTCCTGTGTATACACTTTATTTAAATTCTTCTCACAATTAGACTGATATCTGTGACCGTTCAGTATTCTTCAGGTTATGTAAACCTCCCATTACTCGACGTATAGCAGCTACTACCGGATCAATTGCAAACAGCCGTTGAAAGACTCTGCGTGGTCCTCATGTGCTGGTCTGTAGTTTGCTTCATTCATGGGATATTTATGGTTTTGCTGATATTACTAGTTACAGGGTACATGTAGGCGTTGTATGTATGATTTGAGGGTTGTTCGTTTGAAGGGACCTCCTCGGAGAGGGAAAGAGAGTCACCATGAGGCGAGGTAATCAAATTTCAAATGACATAATCAATTCAATTACAGATTGATGTTAGAATGTGGTGAATGCATTAAAAGATTCCCTCTGGCGGTCATTCCTAAAAATTGTTTTGTGTTGATGTAAAGGTACTACCAAAGATAAAACTTCAAATCTCTTTTAGTACTAGATTTGTCACACACATTAATTATTTTTAACTTGCTTACTAGATAATTCCTTCATAAAATAATAAAACTAACAAATATTTCGTCAATCTGTATAACAGCGTGTCATTAATAATGCAAACGTCTTAAATGGTTTAATTTAAATTAATTTAATTCGATGGAGCCCACGCTCCAGTTGAAATTTTCCTATTCACCCATTTTATCTCCATTCCATTTCCCGCTTACTTTTACACACTGTTTATTTCAAATTTAAATTCTTTAAGCGATTTTGGTAAATTATTCAGAATTTCTGTTGGTAATTTATTCCAATAACCTGTCCCCTTGCCTTAGAAAAAAAAAATTACCCACACCCTTATGCCTGAAATCGAGTGCTAGCTTGTAGTCATGGTAATATTTTCCTTTCTTGAAGCTCTCTTCATTTTTCTACGCAAACTCCTTCGTATATCAGTTACTGAATGTGTTCTGTGGTAATTTCCACAGACAAAGCTAGCAGCCCTCCTTTGCAATTACTCCAACTCCTATGGGTCCCATACTACACCACCATGTTCACGCAATGATCTGACCAAAGTTTCTTAATCAAATTCCCTTACTTCTCTGATATATTCCTTCATGACTCTCTCCAACAAGTGCAAGGTTTTGAAACCTTTTTCTGCTACCTGTCCAATGTGTCCTGCCTATTTGACCTTATCAAATTTAATGTCGAAATATTTACATTAGAAGTCTTCGACAAGCAATTCCTTCCCCACCTTAATCAATCGTGATCGTGATCAACCTTATGTTATTTACTGTATGTGTGCACCTAATAAACTGTCTCTTTTTTGCTTTTATCTTGATCCCATATTGACCGACCCAGCTAACTATCCACTCCATATCTCCCTGCAGATGTTCACAGTTTTCTACTCATTTGATCTTACATTATAACATATTTCATCTGGAAACAATCTAACTTCTGATGGTAAACCATGTACACAACGGTTTCAATACGCTACCCTGTGGCACTACCGTTTTTACTTCCACTTCTTTTGATACTGCATTTCCTATCCTAAGTTTTTGCTTTCTACTTTTTAAGGATTCTTCTACTCAGCGACTCGTCCCTCCAATAATTTTTCCATTATTTAGAACCATTTTATGGCTCGCTCTGTCAGAATCATAGGAAAGATCTGGTGCTACACAATCAGTTTGGCGTCTCTTGTTCCTTTCAACCGAGGTATCTTGCATATAGACTAGTAACTGAGATTCGCACGAATATCGTTGCATAAAACCATGTTGCCGACTTAAAAACTACTTACATTCCTCACAGACACCTCTGATGTGGTTGCGTATCAATCTCTCCATTAATTTACTATTGGTCAGAAATTTTCAAGCCTATTTGTCATCCCTCCTTTAAGGACTGTTTCTACTGACATATTTTTTTCAGTCATCTGGTAAACAGCAAATATCTAAACTCAATTCCAATAATGCTCCAAGATAATGTACGACGTCACATCTTGCTATCTTCAAATATTACTAACATTACCTATTATCCCCGATCCTCAGAATGAATTTCAAATATTTTAGTCTGTTTACTTCTAATAATGTGGATAAGCTCGATCTCCGATTTCCATTCCTGAATAATAGTCCCTATTGTTCTGGTTAAGCCAGTTACTTAATATCATTATATTTTTCGAACTCTAGGTATCTTCTTTTCCAACCTTATCTATAATTCTTCAACACCCTCCCTTCCGTCAGTTTTATAGTATGGCTATAGAAATTTCTGGTTGAATCCGTCAGTTGGCCCCGTGCACCAATAATATTATTATTAATATCATCTTTAATCACCTTCTTTGCCGTTAATAATTCCTTGTTTAATGGTTCCAAGTATTCCCTACTGTCTCTTAAATTTGTTCTCTTGCACCTCCCTATTATAGTATGTAGTTTATGTGCTTCTCTTTATTTTCTAGTCTGGAATAACTATTTCTTCACCCTTTATTACCTCCTTGAACTCCGTGAACCTCATATTCATCATTCACCCTACCACTACGGCACCTCAGAAGTGGCGTCTCACTACGGCCCGCACGACGGGAGTTTGGTCTCCGACGGAGTCGAGCATTTCTCCTCTAACTGAACGTCCGTAACATTCCCCCCAGGCCCATTCAGCCGGCTATCAAGTGAGTATCGTGGAGACAATTCCGCGGGCAGGTAAAGAAAAAGGACCGGACTGTTTCGCCGATCTCAGCACGCCCACTCCAGTGCCTACGGTCGGGAAATACGAATGCAGAGCTCTACCTCCGCTAATCCTACGGGAATACTGTTTGAAAGCTATGAAAATCCCAGAAGTCTATTCCAAGACTCCAGAATATTAACATATAAAAATACAGCACAACCAAATATTCGTAATCCAACGAAACGGATGAAGAGCTTGTTTTAGGAAGTGGAAATGTGAATAGCAAATGTAAGAAAATTTGGGGTTAATAACGGTGTGAAATACAACAAAGATATTATTTCCACAGTTATAAAACGTTACAGACAAAGTATATAATTGAAATACGGGATGACAGTTTGCAGTTCGCATGAATGTTTTAGGCGACAAATATTATTTCCTGGATATGGCTTTCAATTCCATGGGAAAATATTTGATCATATAGTACGTATGTAAAGTCATGAAAATTTCCTATTAGAATCGTATGATCCGTCTCGCAAATATCTGCTTGTTCTTGCACTGAGAAAACCGTGAGCCAACAAGTGTAAATATAATAAGTCTTTATTAGTATGTATTAAAAAATATGTGGAAATACTTTTAGATCTAGTAAATGTGAAGTCTGGATGTACGTTAAACACAAGAAAGAACTATTCTTGTTGCGATATAGATCTAAAGATAGAATATTATCGTTATCATCTGGCGTTTCCACTTGCCATTCATTATCTCTTGCAATCATCTGGAAAATCATAATTTAAGTTAACCTCCATTTCCATTACTATCGTTTACGACAGGAGGATTATAGTGCTATAATTACGTTCATACAAAGTGTTCTGACAGAATATTGTTAACGAATACCTGGCTATCCTTTGGTGTTAAGTTTCACTAAGGCACATCATATTATTATTATTATTTTCCTTTTCATTTCAGCCATCTTGGACTACGATTACGCAACTTCATTTCCTCTTCTGAGTTTCCTTCCTCCATTGCCAATACTCTTTCACTCTCTGGCTCACTCTTGCTTTTTCTTCCGCTGAAAATTCCCTCCTTTTCCTGATTGGTTTTCCTTGAGTCAGGTCCTTTACCTCCGCAATTTTCCCTCTGAATAATTCCCTGTCTTCCATGTTGATCCCATGTCTTTTCAGATCCTGATGGACCTCCTTCACCCATGGAACTTGAGTCTTACTGCACTCTTGAAAGTTGGGAATTTTCTTTACCATTCTTTCTGGTTCCATTCTCTTGATGTGTCCATAGAAAGCTAATCTCCTTTTCTTATTTCTGTTTCATACCCTTTTCAAACTTACGGTATAAATATTGGTTTGAACTCAAACGAAAATTAAATTCGCTTCCTGTAACTTTTTTTCGTCCCAAGATTTAACTTAGAAATTTTCTTTTTCTCTTTTCTATGTCCGTCAATCCCTTTCTGGCTAATTTTTCTGCTGCGTATAAACATTCTGGCTTCACTACCGTTCTATAGTGCTTGTATTTAGCCTGATGGGAGAGTAATTTCGATTTGTATGAATTTTGACAAATCTTGAAAGCTGTTTACATCTTTATTGCACTATCTTCAACTGCAGTCATTTGATTAACATTGGGAGTCAAAATTTCACCAAGGTAAATGAAATTCTGTGTTCATTTAATAACACCATATTTAGACTTTACTGTCCATGTCTGTTCTTTTGCGTCTATGTTCATGTATTCCATTTTTCTCCAACGATATTTGTAGTCCTGCTTTCTTAGCTATTACCTTCAAGACTTCTGTTTGATTGCAGTCCCCAGATCTCTTGCAAAGAACACAGTGTCATCCACAAAAGAGAGAAATTCAAATGTCAAGCCATTCTTCTGGTGACCTAGTCTAATTCCGTTTAGGATGTTTGACTGACACATCACTTTCCTCCATTCCCTGATGACCTTTTCCAAGGCGCAGTTGAACAATAGCGGGGATAGTCCATCATCTTGCCTTACAACAGATTTGATCTTAAAGGGATCTGATAGTTCTCCTAAAAACTTAACTTGGGATCGGGTGTTCCTTAAAGTTTGCTGTATTAGTGACGTTGTCTTATCGTCTATTCCGAATTCTTTCAAAACCTTTATCATCACATCCCGGTAACAGAATCATATGCTTTCCTGAAGTCCATAAAAGTCATGATCACCTTTTTACCCCCTGCTAATGCCTTCTTTTTCATCAAGGTCTTGATAGTGAAGATCTGTTCTGCACATGATCGTCCTTTCCATCATATTTTATTATTATTTCTTTTTGATTTACATTTACGTTGTTAAAGCAGTCAAGAACAGTCAACGGGTAACCAGTTAAATACATCAGTTTCTCGAAAATGTAGTACCGAGGTAGTTAAGAAAAAGGGATACGGGAAACCTGTGAGAACTTCCGCACTGGTTCCTGCGTTCCTGCCTTCATAGCGAACACTCCGAAACATTTTTGCATGACACTGAGGCGCTAATTTTGCGATGTGTACTTAAAGCCACAAATGGATATTGCACAACTATATTTCATACCTGAGGTTAACTTGGAATCAAAAAGAAGGATATTCTACTAGAGAAAAATAATTTGAACACTGAATTTAGGGATCATATACGGTCACGTTACTTACCCAACCATTTCAAATCAAATACGAAGATAAATGGAACAGAAAAATTAACTATATGTGACGGAAATAACAGAAGACTCGTAAATTTCCACAGTTACGCTACAAATAAATTCTGTGGGTACATTATTGTTTGGTAAGTAATAATGATACTATTGTTATTAAAATGTTAAATGCTACGTTTTTAGTCTACACAAGCAACATTATAGTTGTGGCTCCGATGATAAACCAAAACACGCGTGGAAATAAGACGTAGTATGTTTAGTAGTGAATAGTGAAGTCATCTCTACTTTGCATTACCAACATTATTTGCTTAATTTAATTTTAATTGCAGTGGAGCGAACGATCCGTAGGAAATTTCGTTACACGACCATATTTCCCCTTTTCTGCACCCATCTACGTTTATCCTCTACAAATTTCAACCTAAAATTCTTTCAAAGTTTGTGGTAAATTATTCGCCATATCTCTTGGTAACTTATTCCAATCCCTTATAGCCTTACCTAATAAAGAGAATCTTCCCACACCCTTGTGCCTGAAAGCGAGTTCCAGCTTCTGGTCACAGTCGTCTTTTCCCTCCCATGCATTTCTTTCAATTCTTACACCAATATCTTTCCATGCCTCATCATCAAAATACGTCTCGTACACTCCCATGAACCTCTTCACTCTCTTCCTGTCTTCCAATGAATCCCATTCCAGCGCTTTTATCATATCTGTTACTGATGGCAGTAATTTTCAGAAACAAATCTACAGCCCCGCTTTGCAACCTCTCAAACTCCTGTATTTCATACGCAAAATGTGGGTCCCATACTACACTACCATATTCAAGCAATGGTCTCACCAAAGTTTTGTAACCCAATTCCTTTACTTCTGTCGTACATCCCCTCATCACCCTCTCCAACAAATGCAGAATTTTTAAACCTGTTCCTACTACCTGTCCAACGTGTCCTGCCCAGTAAAGCTTTTTATCAAATTTAATGCCAAGATATTTACATTTAAATTCTTCAACAAGCAATTCTTTCCCCACCTTTTAATTATAATCAACCTTTAATTTTTTGTATCTAATAAGCTGACTCTTCTTTCCACTTATCTTCACCCCATGTTTACCAACCCAACTAGATATCCTGTCGATATCTCCCTGCGACTGTTTACAGTCCTCTACCGTTCTGATCCTTTTATATAGCATTATGTCATCTGCAAAAAAAAATCTATTTTCTGACAGTAAACCACCAACGCAATTATTCATTGGAGTAAACATTAGCAATGATCCCAATACACTATCCTGCGGCACTCCAATTTTTACTTCCTTTGATACTGCATTTCCTACTTTAACCTTTTGTTTTCTACCTTTTAAAAATTCTTCTACCCAGCAATCACTTTCTCATCCAGTAAAATTGTTTTTGACTTATTTACTACCATTTTATGCCTCTCTCTGTCAAAATCTTTGAAAGGTCTGGTGCTACACTATCAATTTGAGCTCCCTTGTCCATTTCATCCAAAATATCTTGCATATATCCCACTATCTGAGATTCGCATGTTGTCTACTTGAAAAACCACTTATGCTCCTCACATATATTTCTGATGTGGTTGCATATCAATCTATCCAATAATTTACCTACCACTGATGCCAAACTGATTGGCCTATAATTGTTGACTCTATTTCTCACCCCTCCTTTATTTACCGGCACTACTATTACTATTCCATTCCTCTGGTAAGCAGCAAGTTTCCAGAGTCAATTTAAATAATATTTCAATATAAGTTACGATGTTACATCCTGCTATAATGAATACATCTGTAGTAATATTATCTACACCAGTCCCTTTACTTTTATTCATTTTTCTTAATTCATTCACATTCCACGCGCGCAGTTACAACAGCGCGCCCTAGCTGTGTATCACTGCGAAATGAGATGGATTCTCAAACATTTCACGTCGCACATACTAATAAACAACCCCTAGTCGCACTTTTTATTGAATTTCAATACATTTTTGAAAACTCCGAATTCGACGTAATTCTTGTCTTAATGTCATAGTTAAAACCATCAATTAGCGACCACTTCATAGAGTTAAACGGCTACACTCTGTACAGAAATGATAGGTTAATGAGAAGAGGAGATGGACTCTCTGTTTACATCAGATCTAGCATAAAAGTTACAAATATAATTGTCTTTGATAATACCAGGGATAAATATCCCGAATTTATTTTCTATAATTAACTATCAAAATAAAAAGTGTTTAATTTCTGTGGTATACAAACCCCCAAATGCTGGGAATTTAGATTCATTTTAGGCAGCTCTATCCTCACTTGTACCATAATACGAACATGTAATTTAACTGAGCAATCTTAACACCAACTTATTAAATAATCAACCCTCCACCATATATTTAAAGCAAACCATTGAAGCTTGTGGTTTGAACATCCTCCCACTAAATAACATCGAACATGTCGGAAACAGACAAACTTTAATTGAACTCATTATAATCAAGCAAAAACATAAAATTTTAAACCACGGTCAGTTATCCGCCCCAGATACATCAGGACTTTGTACACACTTCGTACCGCCTAGAAACTGCGAGGCACCAGCCAAGAACAATAACACACAGAAATCTTGGAACGAAATTCACACGCTGACTTGTAGTGACGCTAAAGTCGCAAAACTGACCGATATGACTACTCACCTGTATCACGGACATGCCCCGCCTAAGAAAAGGAAAGTTAAACGAGCTCCAGCACCATGGCTAACTGAAGACATAAGACAACTTATGACCGAAAGAGATACCTCTCATAGACTTTACAGACGAAATCCCTCAGACGATAACTACCAACAGTATAAAAATCTGTGCAATCGTACTAATCAAGGCATGAGAAACGCTAAACTTCGTTACGCTCACAAGGTCATTAGTGAAATCACAACTCCTCCTGCTTTGTGGAAGAACCTTCGCGCCTTTGAAATCAGCAAAACAAATTACGTCGCAAATATTCACATGTCACTAGAAAAGCTTAACAGCCACTTCTCAACTCGCACCATCGAAATTGACCCCGCATTAAAAACACAAACGATCATTCACCAAGATTAGCTAGTAAATCACACCCAACATATTCACTATCACTTACGACTATAATGCAGGTAAGGAAGGAAAGCTATTGAACTGATAAAATCTAATAAGAAAGGAGTAGATGACATCGATACTAGAATGTTTGGAAATATATTGGGTGTAATTACTCCATTTATAACACATATCTTTAATTTTTCTCCATTTACTGAAACATATCCAAAAGTTTTTAAGATGGCCTTAATCAAACCATTACCAAAGAAAACCGCTCATCTCGAACCGTCAAATTATGGACCATTAATTGTATTAACACAATTTTACAGGCTCTCTAATACCTAGTTCATGACCAAACCACTAAGCACCTTTATGCGCACAACAAACTGGATAATTTACATTCCGGTTTTAGGAAAAACCACAGTACGGCGACTTCACTCATGAAGATAACAGACGACTTAAAACTTGTTATGGACGGACTAACAATAATAATACTTCTTGATTTTAGCAAGTCGTATGACTGTCGGCCTTGACATTCTCCTGTGCAAACTGAGAGATTTAAATTTTTCCAGCGGCACTTTGGATGGTTCGAATCGTATTTGAAGAACCGTCAGCATTGCGTTATGGATGTCAATGGAAACAGTTTGCCATGGGAATCTGCAAACAGTAGTGTCCTCCAGGGCTCAGTTCTGGGGCCACTTCTTTTTTCTATAAATATTAACGATGCGGTTAGTTTCTTCCGTTACTGTTACTACAACCTGTACGCTGACGACTTACAACTATACCTTAGTGCATCACCAAATGAAGTACTCACCATTATAGAGCAAGTAAATGATGACCTTAAGAATCTTTGTGATACGCAAAAGAGACTTGGATTAAAAATAAAGCACCTTAAATCTCAGGCTGTTGTTTTTGCTGGTCTAAAACTGATAGACAGAAACTTTACATCAAATCTCCCAAAAGTAAAGCATCAGGGAACAGATTTAAATTATAGCGATTTTGAAAAAGATCTGGTAGTCCTAGTAGATAGTAATTTAAACTGGTCTGAGAATACTGTCTCAGTATGTTGCAAAGCCTTCTCTTCTCTTCATGCTCTTTATAAATATAAGAAATTCTTCCCCACTCATTTGAAAAAACAACTGGTGCAGATCTTTCTGCTTTCCCATCTCGATTACTGTGACGTTGATCAGCCAAATTTGAGTTCGGCAGACATAAGGAAACTTGAACTTGTTATGAACTCCTGTGTAAGGTTCATCTGTGACCTACGATTGTTCCACCATGACTCACCTTCATATGATCGCTTAGAGTGGTTTGCGCTTTTGCGATCGACGACGTTTCCACACTCTAAATTTCCTTCGCCGCCTCATGTATCTGAAAACTGCCATCTACCTTTGTTCCAACATCTCATACCTAGGACTTTCTCATAATATTAACACCAGATCCCTGATTCAAAACATACTAACAATACACTCCCAAAGCTCGGAAACCCCTAGCCGATTCCTTCTTCATTTCAGCGATTGTATTGTGGAATGATCTTCTCTGGAAAATTAGAACTACTAAAAAAATCGATCCATTTAAAATTCTTTTGAGAAAGCTTTCCTTATTCAAGCACTAGCGAAAAAACCTGCTATTCCATGCCTAACTTATTTTTAGATTTGAATTATATTGATTTATACTGTGTCCACCTTTTTATTCTGCCTTCCCTATTATTACTTTGTGTCTTGTTTCTTCAGCCTACTGATGCTGAGTTTGTACTGTTTACTCCTTTAACTTTCACTAGCATTAGTTCATACCATTAAATGATTGATTATTTCAATGTGAATACTCTTAAGATTTTAATTAGTATTTTTTAAATTTGATTATTTTTAGTTAGTATTTTACTCTTGAACTTAGTTTAAACCAAATGTGAAATAAGTGTTGTATATTGTTAGTTTGCGTAAGGTGTAAGTTATTTATTATAAACACCTGATATGATGTAAGAGAGGGATTGACAGCCCTAATCTTTCCAGCCTAAATAAACCTTTAAATAAATAAATATCCTCAGGATGAATTTCAAATGTTTTGGTCTGCTCATTTCTAATCGTATTATTATCCAATTTATACACTAATGGTCTTTATAAACCAGTTACTTAACATCTCTGCCTTTTTCAAATTCTCATTAACTTCTTCTCCACCCTCATCTATAAGTGTCTCTAAACCCTCCCTTCCACTCAGTTTTCTATCAAAGCCATTGAAATTTCTCAATGCATCAGTCAATGGTCCCCTTGCACTGACAATACTCTTCATAAATCCATATTTATTAAGTCCTTCTTTAAATGTTTTAAGCATTCCCTACTACCCTGCTGTCTCTTAACTCTGTTATGTTCTCTTCTTACCAACCTTTTTAATCTCCTTACCTCGTTATTATAGTACACAGATTCTCTGTTTCTATTTATTTTCTGTTTTGGAATAAATATTTATTCCCCCTTTCTTATTATCTCCTTGAACTCTTCCCACCTTGACTCTACTGTACTTGAGCCTTCCTTTCATTTGCTGAAACGTTCTCTGAAATATCTCTTCAAATTTGAAACCTGTGCCTTTTTATAATTGTACCTATTTCCCCCTCCACGTTATCCATCATAACTGATTCATGATCACTTATTGCTTGAGTTACTTGACACCCATCTAGGTTATCATTGGACTTTATTAAGAATATATCCAAAATATTTTGCCCATAGTGTTCTGTTCTACCCCTTATGTAAATCCTCCAATACTTATTAAGGTATTTGCAAAGCTTTGTTCCATTTACTTCTGGTAAATTTAAATCCACACCAACAATGATCGTTCTATTCTCACCTCCGAAATCTGATTATGAAATTAATTTCTCCCCAAGAGCCTCATCTTCATTTGTCCACTGTGGTAAGCAGCGAACATCCTGTTTTTTTTTTTTTTTTTTTTTTTTTTTTTTTTTTTTTTTTTTTTTTTTTTTTTTTTTAATGTAGTAAACTCCTCCACCAATTGCTCCCCTAACTCTGCGGTACATACTGTAACTTTCGGTGAAAACCTCATTGTCTAATACTTCTTCTTGTAACCAAGAGACTACTCTGTTATTACTTGTGGTTCTCTATTGAGTTTGCAAATTATATTACTTTGTTCATTATACTTCTACAGTTCACGTGTAACACCCTTATAACTGGCTTTATATTTTCAGAATTAACCTCCTCCTTCCCAGTTCCACCCCAGCCGGTTATTGTTTCAGTAACTTCACCTGCTTCTTTAACAACCGTGACCTTTTGCATCGTCGATCTACAATCAGTATCACTTTGGTCATCTATTTCCAACGCTTCACCAGTAGCACAGTCGTGACATCATAACTGTTAGTGGGATCCCTTACAGCTTTAGCTAACACCTCAGAAAGTAACCCGTGCTTAGTTTGTTTATTTATTTATGTTATGGCTATAGCACATAATCAATAACACAATTATGTACAATTGTTGTACACTAATAAAATGTTACATTAAATTATACTTAAAATTCAAAATTGACATAGTGCAGCCAATGTAAAGGTTCATTTCAAATATCTTTGAAGTCTTCCGATGATATCCCGGAGGCTCGAAATGATCAATCAAAGGTCACGTGACGGATGGTTTGTTTTCGGTGAATCTCTCATTCCCCATCTGTACAGAGATAAAGCAGACCTGCCATGGCCAGACCTAACTCTGTTAAGAGCAACCCAGGTCTTGCGGGAAAGGTCGGATCCCTTTAGTGTTTATTGATTGTAAAACAGGGCGTGCCAATCTATTGGGGCAATCTCCATGCATTTCTCCAGTTACATTAACAGATATAATCTGTTTTGAAGTGTTTATGCTTGGACTTCTCGTTATAAGTCTCCGAAATTTGTGTTCACAGACACAACCCCAAATACAGAACTAATGCCTTTCCCAACTAGCACTTCAGTTTTCACATTTATCCGCCTCACAGCAGAGTTCACTTGTCAAAGGTCATGGCGACGTATGACCTGCATGAGCTCCACCCTGGTATGCTGTGCCTCCTTCACCACCTTCCTCAGGTCACTCTCTATACTATAACTCGCGTTTCTATCAATACTGTTCTCCGCACCTCCAATGCCCTAAATCAAGTTACAAAAAGAAAAAAAAAATAATAATATAATATCAGATGTGTAAACACCATGGCAGTTAGAGATGTTTGTCGGATGATTATTACACGCTTTATATTAGCTTGACTTGTATGTATGTATGTATGTATGTATGTATGTATGAATGTAACGGAATTTTACAACTCCATTTTGACCCACTTCCCGATGTCCGAGCTGTTTGAAATTTGGCACACATATTAAGAACCGGTGACAATACAATAATTTCATAGCTATATCCTTCTATGCTCATTACTTTGACAGTAACAACAGAAAAATGGTTGAATGTCGTGGAATTTTGCAATATAATTTTAACCCAATTCCAGATGTCCGAGTTGTTTTAAATTTTGCTCATGTATTGATAATTGATTACAATACAATAATTTCATAGCTTTGTCTTGATATTCTGATTACGTTGACAGTAAAAAGATAAAAATTTTGCACACGTTTTAAGAACCGTTGACAATACAGTAGTCTCTTAGCAACGTCCTGCTATTCTCGTTACTCTGACGGTAACAATAGAAAAATGGTTGCCATGTAATGGAATCTTTCATTTCAGTACTATTATAGAAAAGTAGCCTTCCTCGTTTACCGTGCTATTGGATCTCTTGTTGAGTTGACCATTTAATTGTATTTTACTCGTGGGAATAATAATTAATAATGAAACTACAACTCAAAGAAAAAGAGAGATTGGCGAAGAAAAGCCAACAGTAAGAAACATACTTTTTAAACTATCTGAACTAAAAAGTTAAAAATAAAATTGTAGTTTAAAAAACTAAAATCACGCTTTCGTAGTAATGTGAACTAAAAGGTTAAAAATAATATTTAAATATAAACATTTTGTTTAACAGTGATAGGACTTCCCACAATTCAGGATAAATTAATTTTTTTGAATAAGCTTAAAGTATAAAGTCACTGATTACAAAATTAACTTTAATGGTAAAAAAGCGTGGGGTGCGCTCTACATAACTTTTGACAATGACTCTGTCTTTACAAACAGCCAACGACAAAAAATATAAGACAACTGAAATAGCACCCCATGCTTTTTTTCATTAAAGTTAATTTTGTAATCAGTGACTTTATTCGTTAAGCTTATTCAAAAAAATAATTTATCCTGAATTGTGGGAAGTCCTATCACTGTTAAACAAAATGTTTATATTTAAATATTATTTTTAACCTTTTAGTTCACATTACTACGAAAGCGTGATTTTAGTTTTTTAAACTACAATTTTTCTATATGTAGTTTCTTAAACTCACTACATATTAGATTACTACTATCAACAATTTGTATTTATTATCTATCACTAGAGTTGCGTAATGAATTATGTATATACAAAAAACCCATTTTTGAAGAATCGAATTTGTGGACTTTTTTATGTTTTTAATCTGACTGAAAGGGGAAATTACTCAGTTTATGAGAAAGATATCTCTATTACTTCCGTGCACTAAAGAACTATCGTAGACGCTATTTACGATTGCCTATAAAACATACTTAAATTCATTCTTTGCTAAATGGAATTATGATTTTTGTTTTATGCTATAGAATTTTTTAATTGCTCCAACCATGAGATAGTTTAAGAGGGTGTTAAATAAAAAAGAACTGATCTGTAAATCTGAATGTTTTAAATTATTTCTAAATCAAGGAATAAATGTCATTTGTGCCTTGTCTTTATTGACTTGTGTGTTTTATAATTTAAGCTATGATATGATGACAATAAAAATTTACGTCCGACTGTGGCGAATGCGAATACAATAAATCTTTTGAATACTTCATTTCAATAACGCTAAAATTAAACACGTATCTGGGAACTACAGTGTTTAATAAATATTTCCAAAGTTAGAATTTATTTTAGATTCTCAGTGAGAAAATAACTGGTATTTTTGTGCTTGAGAATAAAAATGAATGATTGTGTAGCCTATATTCTGCAGGTATGTAACATTGGCACTTACATTAATGTTGCCGGTCTGAATATAAAAACAGTATACACTTCTCATTAATTTTTAAAAAGAAGTAATCATTACAATACCAACAAAAATAATCGTATCAACAGTAAACGTGGCAATAATTTATGATCGTTTATGTTTATTTATAGACAACATCAAATTTGCGTTTTTTTTAAGACGAAATATGTTATAATTTAGTAATATTTTTTGTGTATTCCAAAACATTAGAGTACATTTTGTATTCCATTCTAATGTTGGTCCGAATAACATTCCTAAAATATATAACCTGAAATTGTTTTTAAAAATTTTAAATATTACTTCAGCGTCATTTCGGTACTGTGGAAATATATACATATATATATATTTTATTTTTTTTTGTATGAAAATATTTTGTCAAAAGTAAAATCATTTGGCATTATTTATTTTCGTATCATCTCTACTATCCTAATGTTTAAATGCATCCATCCAAATCACATAATAATGTTTTCAATTAATTTGTTATATCAGTAGGAACCACGTTTCTATAGATGTTTCAATATTATTAAGGTTTTAGAGATAAATATGTTTTCACAGTGTTCCTGTATGTACAAACAATAAATGTTTATGGAATGTGAAATATAAAACCTATACTAAAACCAATGGAATTCAAATTACGTCTTACAACAAATGATATAAGTGTGCAGGCAGCATGAAAATCGCTATACTTGTCTATTCGCGCATCTTCTAAAATAATAACGTGACCTTTAAAAATCCCAGAGTGTGAGGAAATATTGAAAAATCAATTAATATTTTTGACAGTTAACTATCGACCTAAAGTTTTGCTCCTGCTTTTTACCAATGACATACGTTCTAGTTAATATAAATTTGGAAAAAATTTAATTCGATATTATTTTTTATATTCAGTAAGCTAGCTCAATTATTTTTATACAGTCCATTTACCACTCAATGGTAAAATATAATTTTACATTTCACTTAAAGAAAATTTATTTTATTAAATATTTTTTACATTTGATATAGAAGCAATAATTCTCCATATCATAACTCTGCTATTAACTCTGATGTTGAAATAAGATATAGGTCTCTACGGTCACTGTTCCTTAATGTCCAGTAGAATAAATACTCTTCCGTTTGAGACTAATTGTTTAATAATTGCATTTAATTCTCATCAATTACGAAAAACGTTAATCACTGCAAAAATGTTTCTTTAGACAAAATTATAAAACTTTAATTAAATAAATAAACCAATATGTGGTGATTGTAAAAAAAACGCTTTTATATATTAAGAATTGCATCTCCATTTATTAATAAGCAAATGCCGTGACTGTAAGTTTAGTAAGTTCAACATATCGCTTATTGTGCATAGCATGCTAAATGTATTATCAATTGTATATGTTGTAACTGTACGAAAAGAAATTGATGGTTATTTTATATGTGTATATTGCTAATACTAAAGAGTGTTTTATATGTGATCTTCCAATGACATTAAAAAATATTTCGTCTATAACTGTTGTTTTATAAATTAGTATTTAGATAATTATTATTATTAATTATTTTTCTACCTGTAATCTGCTAGGTTCTTGGTCGTCAAATATGGTATTATATAAATGAATGTAATCTTTCTCGGCGTTGTTTATTTATAAACGTTTCTCGGGAAACAAACCGAGTGATGTTGTTGTTAATGCACAATATTTCGGCGACTTTAATCTCCGTCGCCATCTTCAGGTGCAGTTGCAAGTCTTGAAGTCTGCCTTGAAGTCAGCCTTCAAGACTTGCAACTGCACCTGAAGATGGCGACGGAGATTAAAGTCGCCGAAATATTGTGCATTAACAACAACATCACTCGGTTTGTTTCCCGAGAAACGTTTATAAATATGGTATTATAGTTTCAACATCCACTGAAAACTAATGAAAACAGTAATTTTAAAAACTTAGAATAATTAATTCCAGGAATAATCACCTTGTGTTAATCTCGACATATGGTATTATTAATTCAGTGGATGCATATTACATTCCCACACAAAATAACATTAAAAAAACCTGAATTTACTAATTCACTAGTCCATTAAATAAGCTTTGTTTACTACAAATATTAATATAAATTCCTTACGAGATTAAGCCTGCGTCGAAATGCTCTGCCTTTTTCTTCTTCCCGACGTTTCGACCGGTGCTTAGGTCGTCTTCAGGGGACTAGGCACCTACTGAATCAGCTAGAGACTCGCGAGGCTGGGTGTTTAAGTATTTGTTCTGTGAAGACGCAGCGTTAATCTCCTAAGCAACTTATATCAGTAAGACAGCTGCGAAAACAGCAAAATATTTTAAAATACAAATATGGTTATAGAAATACCTTTTAATCATGAAAGGCATGTTTTACTACTTATCGCTGTTACAATTTGATCTATAAAATACACTAAACGCAATATATTCTTACTAACATAAAAGTAAGAAAAGAAAAATATATTACTTGCCACTTAAATTAATAGATGAAAATAATTTTAAGTGTATGTCAAGTTCGCGAACCGAGAGACTGGCACATTAAGAACATTTTGTGTCTAAACGTTGTGTCCCATATGACCAGGTTACATGAGATTTAAATAACACATTTAGCGCTAAAATAGTGTTAATGAGTGAGAATTCTATTACATAACAAAAACAGGTATTTACGGTTCAAATGTAAAGTGGGTCTGTAGAGTGATTCATTTTATTGTTTTGAAGCGCAACAATTCATTAATGGCTTTTTAAACAGCTCAGGAAAGTAGGTTACTAGAGTTTTGAGACAATAATAATAATTATTATTATCATTAATCCCTGGTTCACTAAAAGTGTGTGGCAGAGGGTGCACTGAACCTATCCGAAAGTGTAATAGTTTGGAAGAGATATACGGTATACGGCAGGAGGCGCCCATGGGCTATTTTGAGGAAGCATCCCGGCATTCGCCTAGAGCAGTGTTTCCCAACGTGGGGCCCACGCCCCACAGGGGGGCAATTTGGTTTTTTTAGGGGGGCAATTTAGAAATTGACTTGATACGACTTTACCACTTTCTCTTCGGGTTATTTAAATGCAATGCTAGATATAGGTACAAAATATAGCAAAAAAGCAAATTCTTAAAACAGTGCTGTAAATAATTATTAGGTATAGTTTAGTTTGATGTTGGCAAAATATATCATCTGGATGATTTGAGTCGTCAACTTGACCTTTTTGGGATTCACCGCGTAATGTGCCTCCTGTCTCGGCCTGTAAATGATTTACTGATAAAAAAAAAAAAGAAATCGACTGGATATATCACAACGTGGAGACTTGAGATTAAAGCTAACTAAATTGGAGCCTAATATAAAATCTCTATGTCAAGCATCAAGCGCAAGGATCACACTAAATTGCCATAATAAATCTTTATTAAAAATCTTTTGAATTTGAATTTTAGTATTTCATTATATGTTTTTTAATTTTACTTACTGTGTTTAATGACAATATTAAGGTGTTATCTTTCAAAAATCATCCTATATGATTTTAGTTAATAACAAATAATTTTTATTTAAAGTTATGTATGGGGGGGGGCAAAAAAATTGTTAAAAGTGGGACATGACCCAAAAAAGGTTGGGAAACAACGGCCTAGAGCGATCAGGGAAAACCATGAAAAATCCAGATCAGGGTGACCGAAGTGATTTATAGAAAACTACTCCTGTCGAATTTTAAGTTCACTCGCCGGGTCCTCATTCCTATTCCATCTCTAATCGCTCGTGGAAAAAATGAGTACAGTAATCTTATTTTCGCGGTCATTCCTATATATGATTATTGTTACATAATTACGTAGTTTTTATCGGCGTTGAGAATATAAATAATTTTCTCGGGTGACTAGCCGAGTTATATGAGTGTTATAGTTACACGATATTTCGGACCGAGCGTGGTGGTGTAACGGATAGCGTTCTGGCCTCGCGTTCGGGAGGACGGCGGTTCGAATCCCCGTCCGGGCATCCAGATTTGGGTTTTCCATGGTTTCCCCAAATCACTCCAGGTGAATGCCGGGATGCTTCCTTCAAAAGGCCATGGCCGAATTCCTTCCCATTCCTTGCCCCCATCCTTTCCCGTCTCTAAAGACCACGTTGTTAAAAAGGGACGTTAAACTGTTTAAAAAAAAAAAAAAAAAAAAAAAAAAAAAAAAAAAAAAAAACGATATTTCGGCGCTCTCAATATAACTCGGCTAGTCACCCGATAAAATTATTTATATGATTATTGTTGGTAGTAATATTTGTTTGCTGTCATTCCGAAATACATCAGTAGTGAATTTTTCAATTAGCTTCTGTCGAGAGCAACGCCTTCGCTGTTCCAGGTCTTCCCAACCTAACCCCTTCAACATCGCACTTACGCTTCCTCTCCATTTATCTTCACAAATGGCTCCATTAACCCCTTTTGATAGGCACCCCATACAGCACAACAATATTCTAAGTGAGGACGCACTAGTGATTTGAATGCAATCGATTTAACTTCCGATGGGCACTGTTTTAAATTGCGACCTAGAAATCAGAGCATACGATTTGTTTTTCCAATTACCTTCTCGATATGCTAATTCCACGACAAATTATTACGAATATTTACCTCCAGGTATTTAGCGGAATCTACCGTTCAAAGGACAGTACCATTAATTGTATATTCAGAGCTAAATGGTGTCACCTTTTTACTTACACGCATGACTTAGCACTTTTTAGCGTTTAACTCCAACTTCCAGTCTTTACACCACGCAATTATTTTCTATCGTCTTGTAATAAAGTGCAGTCATCCTTGGTTTTGATTTCACGATAAATAATAGCAACATCGGCAAATAGCCTTTTCTTCCCCCGGATTACGTCGCACAAATCATTAATGTATATCAGGAACAACATAAGTCCTATCACGCTTCCCTCGGGAACCACGGGCCTCACTATGGTCAGTGATGAACTCTCACCGTCGAGGACTACACACTGCGTTCTGCCCTTCAGAAAGTCTGCAACCCAATCTTATATTTGTCGTGATATGGCATAACGACTGAGTTTGGCAAATAACCTAGTGCGAGGCACAGTGTCGAAAGCTTTTTTAAAATCTAATAGAACTAAGTCAACCGAGGATTGCCCATCTATAATATGGCACAAGTCGTGAATGAAAAGTGCAACTGGTGTTTCGCAGCATCAGACTTTTCTGAATCTATGTTGATTTTAGTTTAAAAGCTCCTCGTCATCCAAAAATTGCATGACATTTGAATAGATGACATGTTCTTAAATCCTACAAAGTACTGAGGTTAACGAGATCGGCCAGTAATTTTGAGGATGATTAACATTCCCACTTTTAAACACTGGAATTAAGATGGCGGTCTTCCATTCAGCTGACATTTTTCCTTGATCCAAGGAGGCGGTAAATAATTTCATAAAATACGGTGCAATTTCCCTTGCGTACCTATAGTAGAATAATATAGGAATACCGTCTGGTCCGGGAGCCTTATTAGTTTGTACATTCTTAATCAGTTTAGTTATTCCCTCGACATCAAGAACGAGATATTTGATAATTTTCTTGGTACGATTGTTAAATATCAGAATCTCCTCTACTTTTTCCGTTGTGGAAGCTTTGTTAAATACATTATCCAAAATTTCTGCGTTCTCTATGCTAGTTTCTGATAATTCCCCATTTTCCTTGGTCAGTGACGACAAAACCTTACGAGAGCCTCTTATTAATTTGAAATACGAACAGAACGTTTTTGGATTTGTAATTATTTACGGTAAATGCATATATATTTATATCTTATATATGTATCATATTCATTTTATAAATGATTAATGCAAGATAATATGATTGAAGTTCCAATGTCTGTTTTTGGTTCTACTGTTATTAAACAGTGCGGGAACAACCACCACTACTACATCTACTACTGCCGCTATTGTTCATAATATTACTAATAATATTACCATTAGGCTACTACTAATATCACTATTACTATTAATACTACTATTTGCACCACCAATTGTCACAGCCACACTTCGGTTCCAGTTTTGTTCATTTTTTCTTGGTGTTGTTGATTGCACTCCAATGGTAGAGTGTCCCAGAGCCGACAGCGAAGTCAGCCGCCCAGCCCATCAAGAGTTGACCTCCTGCAATACCAGGACGGCCCCAGCTGTCACTCAGAAGACGGCCTCTCTGGAGCACACTGAAGTTCCTCCGACGATTGATGTAGCTCATTGTCGTAGGATATCTTCTGCCAAGTCAGACTTCCAACATCATTGTTCACTCTGCAGTTGGTTCTGGAATTAGCTTCCACTAGTTGTAATTGTGTTATCTTCTTCAGCTATCTGTTTTCTTGGATTTCGTTCGGTAATTTTGCTTTCTATAAATTTCTCCTTCCAAAATTTTGAGGTTAGATCAGTTGCCTCGTCCAGCAAATGCCACAAATTTTCTTCCCGTTGTTTTTCGAATATTCTTCTCCCTTGCAGCCACAATAAGGTCACTCTCATTCGCAGAATGGGACGTGCTGATCAAGGAATTCAATGTGGTGTCGAATTTGCTCGTTAGAGGCGCTCAGACCGGCGTCCCCACTTGGCGAGCACACTGTTTCCTATCGGATGGTGCCAGGGGTAGAAAACGTTGTGTTTTCACCACAGTATTGATCCTACTAGCGGCGTCTTCCTCGGCGAGTTTACATTGCGGAACCGCGTTCATAGTCATGCAGTGACCGCAACCATGGCCATCAAGAAGAAGTGGAACTACCATGTTTCAACATATTACAAGATGTCTGTAGGCGAGTTAACCAGCAAAGTATTATGTGACTATTACATGACCTCAATACCGAAGTTAATTCATGGATACTGCAAAAACATGTTTCATATCATTATAATCAATCAGCAGCTAACGATGCTAAGAACTTCTCCGATAAAATACCGGTCCCTGTAATGATGAATACTCCTGACAAGAAGTAACTAGAAGACAATCGATAAATCATATCTTCTATAATTTCTTCGATTATTTTCTGTAATACACCGTACAAATGACTTGCCTTTAAGAACTAAAGAGCAACATCAAAAGTGCTCTTGATGGCCTGATGAAACTAAGAATTGATTCAATGTGTTGTACTTTTGAAACAGCATACTGAAAAAAGTTAATAAAAATGTCATATATATCTTCCCACATATTTAAAACGAAATCATTGCCCTGTACGTCTTCGTCATTAAAAGTGAAACTAATGTAGGCCACAAAGAAGGCGTATGCTTGTATTGTATTGGCAGATGAGTCGTGTGACATAACTGGGAAAGAACAGTTTTCCATAAAAATCAGTTTTTATGACGAAGATAAAAATACAATTCGCAAAAAATTTCTCGGATTCGTAGAACTGATGGCATTAAATGACAAATTATAGCATCAGAAATTGACAGGTTTTTAGAAAGCGAAGGACATGGACATTACAAGTATGCTAGCCAAGGGTATGAACGGTGTTCTACATTGGCGCGTGATATTGGTGGAGCTCAAAAATTATTTTAAAATAAAAATATAAAAAAGCCTAGTATTTTCATTGTGCAAGCCACTAGACTTAACCTGGTTGTAAATAATTTAAATCAAATTACAAAAATGTGGAACACAATTAACACCATAGAATACATCATAAACTTTTTACGAGAAACCTATTTACACGGAGAAAGTACGTAACAGATATTTCAACTTTATATGAGACCGCTGGTCTCAAAAATATATGTGTTTTGCTATTTTTAATCAGCATTTTGAAGACATTGCCAATGGACTTTAGAATAGTTTCTAGAACGCAGTCGAGTCTCAGCTCTCGTAGTGTAAACTTCCTTATACTCCAGAATCAGCGTTGTGTGCGGCTAAGTGCTTCGCGGACTCCAGGCAGTGTTTTCCCGTAACTACGGGCTGGTTCTCCGTGGGTATCTTCCCAACCTCGTGGTGTGAAATAGTGCAACAGTTGATCAAGTACACACATCAGTTAATTTTAACATAGCCTGCCGCCGTCATGTGCGGCGGGGACTATGGCGAAGGCGGCCATCTCCAGCTCCAGCCGTCGACACTCTGCCAGGCAAATGGTGAGACAATCATAGGCCCAGCAGACGACGACAACATCAGTGGCAGCCATGTGCAGTTCCAATCGCATAGCAATAGCGGTGATCTGAGTGCAACTATGGACGTGGTCAGCTCAATTCTCAATACTGTGAGCACTACACCAGCAATCTTCAATCCTACTTTAATCCAACATGACCAGCAATCGATAAGAGAAGATCAAGTGGTAGCACATATACTACAGAATCGCCCCTTTGCCTCCGCAAACGTCATCGGCACCGGCGACAGCAGCGGAAGCAGCTAGGTTCTCCGTTCCTCACGGCATCCTCCGCCACCAGCAGACATTAGTATGGACTCATCATTGCCGGAACATGCACAGCGACAGCAGCCAGCAACGGTCACCGAAAACAACATCCTGCAGGTAAATGGGGCGGCGCCAGCACATTATGAAAGTTATGATCTAGGCCCCTACCACATGTATATAGAAAGTCAGGACAAAAACATTGGACGCATCCACCCAATGGCTATCGGCCGCATCATGTACTCCCTCAGCCAGGATATAGGTAACAACATAATCCAGATAGCCCCTGCAGGGCGAAATCGTGTCAAGATTGAAATGAGATCGGTAGCATCCACCAACAGCCTGATCACGTTTTCTGTTTGGGAGCGAAATGGCCTAAGGGCCTACATTCCGTCCTCCCTCATTACCCAGCAAGGGATTATTAGAAACGTCATGACCGAAATACCAGAGGAAGAAATAATGGAGGTTGTTAGGTGTGAATATCAAGTAGTATAGGTCAAAAGGTTTATTAGAAAATCGAAAGAAAATGAACAAACGAACGAAATCCCGCTTCCGGTATGTCTCCTAACCTTCAAAGCTCAAAGGCGCCCCAATTATGTCTATATACATGGAGTGAGATGTCCTGTAGAACCCTATATTAAACCGGTAATGCACTGCTTTAACTGCCTCCGCTTTGGGCACCCCAGAAATCAGTGCAGAAGCAGCAAACGATGTCCCTTTTGCACAAATCCACATGATGGAACAGAATTTGTGAACCAAAATACCCCAATATGTGTCCACTGCAGCGGTGGTCACACATCCTTCGATAGACACTGCCCCGAATACGTCAAACAAAAGAAGATCAAACAGGTGATTGCCCAGGAAAATCGAAGCTATAAGCAAGTCCTAGAGAAAATCTTAAACCAATTGTATGCCAGTACGGTGGCGACCCTAGGAAGAGCGAACATGCAATCTCCAATCATGACCACCCACGAAGGAATCTATGACCAAAGTGGTTGGAACATAGCACAGCACAGCCCTACAACCACCCCCCCCCCAAACGTCCCGATTTATCCTCCCCAACAGGCGCAGATACCACAGGTCACTCCTACGCTGGTAAACACCCCTATTGACCTGGAGAACTCCCTACCATCCTTTCCGGCCAGGAACCAAGTTCACCCTCCTAGCTCCGGAAGTCAGAGAAAAGCGGGCAGAACCACAGGCAGTGTGGTAGACAGGTCCTACAAAACTATTGGATTCCGTACAATAGGCACATCGAACCGATCGTCCGCAACCCATCCCCTCCCCATCCGGTAAAAAACCATTCTGATTTACCATCTACGGAATCCTCGGTCAACAAAATGTTTGAAATAATAATGTGTGTGATAAATCAACTGGTAGGAAACCAGTTCCTGGATCATTCCCTGTACGCCCCTAATGTAAAACAACTTTTACTCCGTTCCCTGTCCATAAGCGGGATAGACAATGGCGGCTCCGGTTAGAAACCTCGGAACAGCCCCGCATTGCGAGATCATCCTCCAATGGAATGCAAGATCCATCAGGGTCAACAAAGAGAGTTTGCTGCAATACTCCTCAACGAATAAGCTGGCCGTTATGGTCATCAGTAAGACCAGGCAAACGATTTTTATTTAAGTGGTATAATTCCATTAGATCAGATCGTCCTGATGGCTACGGGGGCACTGCCATACTAATTAGAAACTCTATTTATTATGAACCAATACACCTCAGCACGGAAGATACGGAATTTAATATATGTGCCGCTAGAATCCGTCTCAGTAAGAAAGAGGTCACCATCATATTAAAGTACAGACCACCGAACAAGAAGTTACCGAAAGCAGCCATCACGAACCTCCTCAGACCCCTACCAAAACTGGTCCTTCTCTTAGGGAAGTTCAAGTACAAACGAAATGGGTAACACTATAGCTACTATTTTAGAGGAACAAGACATGGGTGTATTGAACAATGGCGACCCCACCAGGATCAATGCACCAAGCCAGGGTCCTTCTGCAGTGGACATTTCTTGTGTATCGGCGAGTATAGCCGTGGAAATCTCTTGGGAAATGGTCGAAGACACGATGGGATCTGACCACCTACCCATCCTACTCCGCTTCAGTTCTGACACCTCAGTGCCACGGTTCATCTTCCCTACCAACAAATGGAAAATTCACCAGGCTGACTGGAAAAAATTCGAAATTGGCTTGGAACGACTCACATCAACTAGGGAGTGCGGAGCTGATGCTGCTTCGGATTACCGCCTCTTGATAAACGATATTAATCAAACTGCTAACGCTTCCATTCCCGCACAGAAACCTGTATACTTTCTGAACAAACGGACACCTTCGTGGGACAACGAATGTATGGAAGCGGCGCAACAACGCAGAGACACGCTACGTGCATTTAGAAGCTGCCCCACGGTGGACAACTTCCTGGCCCACTGCAGAGCGCAGGCTAGAGTTAAGAAGATAGTCAAGAGAAAGAAAAGAGACAAATGGAATGAGTTCTGCGAATCCTTCAACAAAGATACGTCCATATCTGAAATATGGCACAACTTGAGGAAATTAAAGCACTCTGCCTCCCCGGAAAGTGGAACCTTTCCTGTAACGAACGACATCCTGGAAAACATCCTCAGCTCCTTAACCCCGGCTTGGGTGGAGCCCAACCTTGCAGAACCCAAGGCGCCTGAGCCGCACTTCCTGTTGCACCCGTTCCAACTCAACGAACTCAACTCTGCTCTAAATCATGGATCAGACACAGCGCCAGGTCCGGACAACATACAGTACGCCATGCTGAGGAACCTGCCAGTCTCGACAAAAACTAAGTTTTGCAGCATTCTGAACAGGATCTGGGCGAAAAGAATTCAAATTAAGGAGATGAATACAGCCCGGGTAGTTCCCGTGAGTAAGCCAGGAAAAGACGGCAACAAGGTGGAGTCCTACAGACCCATAAACTTACTGTCTTGCACTCACAAAATTCTGGAACGCATGATCAACAGATCAAACAGAGATTGGAATGGTGTCTAGAGCATCACTCACTCCTGCCTGAAAAACAGTAAGGATTTAGAAGAGGTAAGGCACGGAGGATATCTTAACACACCTGACAACGAAAATTCACTCCTGCTTAACCAAAAACAAATTTATGATCGCCGCATACATCGATATAAACAGCGCATTCGACCACGTATCCCTTCCGATCCTAGCTAAGAAACTTCGCCGCCTAGGGATCCCACAAGGCTTTGTTGGGAATCTATCGGCACTGCTTTCAGACAGGTGGCTTGTAGTATCGCGGGGAGGTTCCTTTGTGGCATCCAGAAAATCAAATCGAGGCCTGACTCAGGGCTCCGAACTTGCGCCGCTGCTATTTAACCTGTACACTTGTGACCTCCACCATACTATGAGCGGCAGTATCACCATCCTCCAATTCGCCGACGATCTTTGTATATTCATAGTAGGCGACTCATGGGAAGAATGCCTCCGGAAGCTGTCGTCGGAAATGGATAAATTCAAACAATGGCTGTTCAACAATGGCTTTGACATATCATCTACGAAGTAGCCTGTAACGCTTATGTGCCATGTAAATGATTTTATGGCTGTTAGCGTATATGTTGATAAATACATTAATAAGTCTGTTCAGATCAATTTACTAAACAAACAGTTGCATTCGGTTTCTGAGCAGCTTTAGATATGCTGCAGGTTCGATATTGACCACAGTCGCCACGGGCAAATTACCCGAAATAAAGTCATTCAACGGAGCTACTAGCATGCAAAGAAAACATCACTCCGGAATACAGTTCACACTTATTTATTACGTAAATGTTCTCAAACTACTACAAACCGTAGAAACCACCAAATGAATAATGCTAATCGGACTTCGTAAATCTGAAGATTGTCAGGCTCGTTTAAGCAATGAACAAGACAATAATTATCGCCACAACTAACACACATGCAACGGCAACACACTTTAGTGCTCACAGTTCCTACTTATTACCACTTTTCACTGAAATCATCACTGCCATTAAGTCTGTAGTCACACTTAATAAAGTTTCTGTAGCTGACACAGTTTACTAGTTCATCGAACAACCAGTTATTAGTCCGCGCTCTTACACTACAATACAATCTCGCGCCATCTTCCCTTCCACCACTGATCCTCCGCTCTCTCTGGTAAGGATCGATATCAATCTATCGATTGTTCCGTTACACCCCCCTCGCTGGGTTTGTGGCGAAAGATGCGGTTGACAAAGCGTATCTTGCGCCAAGATTTACTCAAGCAACATCATCATCTCACAACATTACCAATAAACATGGTGGTTTCACGGCAAATTAATCATAGGTACTTATGA